>OX465299.1:94750077-95350077 GCA_949987735.1 Leucophora obtusa | reverse complement strand
AGGTACATTGTTTATTTTTACAATAATAAGAGAAATAACTAGTTTTTTTTGCTCTACTGAGAAGTTAGCTTTTTTGAGTTGGCATTTATTGAATAAAGGAGCTCGATATGTATGTACATTAGAGCGTACCACTTTACAGGCAAAAAAAAAAAAGTGTGCCGTACACCCTCAATGAAATATTTTTTCAAGGAGGTTTCAAAAAAGTTGTTTTTTTATTGCCGAACGTAGGGGTCGCCATTTTACATTTTTCGTTATATCTTTAGCATTTACAGTCGCATCTTAAAGTATGATACATCGATGTTTTTCTATCAAGGAGGCCAGTGTTAATTTATTAAACTTTTGCTAAGGAAGTTTTTCGATAAACCCAGTAAAAATTTTTTTATATATTGGTTGCCGAACGTATGGGTCGCCTTTTTCAATTTTTTTTCATTGGATTTTTCCTTTATGGCAAAACACTTGTCTCCTCGAGGCAAAAAAATCGATATATCACACTTTAAAATTCAACTTTAAATGCCGAAGCTATAACAAAAAATTGAAAAAGGCTACCCCTACGTTCGGCAAAAACAAATTTTTGAAATTGCCTTGCAAAAATACTTCATATTGGAGGGTGTAGCCAATCGAATGGTTCGGCTGTGGTAACCGAATTTTTCAGATGTGATAACAGAAAACCAATGGATGCACGAGTAGTTTGACTATGACAAGGAAATTTCAATTGTACCAAGAATAATTCAGTAGTCGCAGCCGAAAAATTCATTTGATGCAACAGAACCATTCGATTGGCAACAAATTGGGTTGTCGATTGGCAACAAATTGGGTTGTACACTGGTGCGTGTGAGTGTTATCTTATATTTCTTAATTAATAATACTCATACGCCATCCATGCAGTATGTACTAGGGATGCCGAACGAGACTGGTTTTTATAAATCTCAGGATTCGGGATTTTGAAAATTGAAATCCCGGAATACCGGGGATTTTCTTGTTTCATTATATTTTTAATTTTAAAAATAAATAGCTGAAATAAACCCTAAAAATTTAAATAATTCATTATAAACCCAGCAGAAATTACTGCTTGCTTGGAAGCAGTTTTGTCAGGGAAAGTTGAGCAGTGAAGCGATTGCATTATTGATGATATCATGCCTGATTTTTGTTCGAGATAGCTCGCGTGGAAGCACTTGTTTCCAGATCCGAAAAGGCATGAATTCACCGCTCTTAATTAGCGCTCCTGTGTTTCTTTTAAAATGTCCATAATTCATGCCTTCTCAGAAGTGCATATAATAAAGCTTTTCAACTATTTAAAATCATTCCTTCTCAAAAGCACAATATTCCTGCATATTTTTCCGTGAAGAGAAAATGACTATTATTTTCAGTAAAACCACTTGTTTTCATTAAAATAACTTTTTTCCGCATTTTAAAAAATGTTGATGAAAGAATCGCAAAAATATTTAAGCAATCAAAATGTATTGCTCAGTTCATGCCTTTTTGAAAAGCACAGCAAAAAGCGATGTAAACAATTAATTAACTTAGGCCTTTCATTAGTGCTGTTTACGAAGCTATATATTTTTAGAAGCGGTAAAAGTAGCAGTAAGGAAGCAGTAAACGTTCTCACTGCTTCCACATTTTTGTTGAGAATCTACTTATTTATTTCTTGTAGTATGAAAAAATAAACAAACTAGCCGTATTTACAATGCTGGAGTACTCAAAGCCGCAGAGCGGACTAAACTAGAGATGGCATGATATCAGAAATAGGTAAGTGCGAAAAAGAAAGGAACAACATCGAGTGAAGTACTACAGCATTGTGAATTTGGCTTTAAACGAAAACTACACACATTGAAATAAGTATGTAAAAATAGCAGAAAAAGCTACTAAAAATTAGCAAAAAAGGTTCCGCGACAAAAACTACTGAAATATGCCGAACTTGTTTGCTAAAGAATTGTTTATTTTCCGAAATAAAAGAAATATACTTATAGGGTAAATTTAGGTAAATTGCAAATTACAATTTACCCCTCAAAGCTTTAAAAAAAAACTTTTTAACTAAAAGTAGCAGAAAACACCGCTATATATAAAAATTTTTAGTTATATGTGGCTAATATTAATTGAATGTAAATACAAACTACTCTGCTGAAATCATCAAAAATATTTAATGATTATAAATATTTTTTTTAAGTCTTCTAATATAAAATACTAAGCACATATCTCTGCTGATTTCAGGAAAATAGATTATAAGATTTTACTAAATACTAAAAAGTTGCTGGTTTTTAATCTACAAACATTCGACAAAATTATTTTGCATGAAGTTATGATTTCAGCAAATTATCAATAAAATAAATAAAAACAAATCCGTTAAAAGAATAAATAAAGTTGAATTACGATTTTTTGACAGTTTTTAAATTTTTAAGATTTTTATTCAGATCTATTTAATTTGTAATCTATTTTAATCTATTATTTATGAATGGGAACAATTAGTTCCCCAACAAAAATTACTGCTTGCTTGGAAGCAGTTTTGTCAGGGAAAGTTGAGCAGTGAAACGATTGCATTATTGATGATATCATGCCTGATTTTTGTTCGAGATAGCTCGCGTGAAAGCACTTGTTTCGAGATCGGAAAAGGCATGAATTCACCGTTTTTGATTAGTGGTGCTGTTTTAATTTTAAAATGCCGATAATTCATGCCTTCTCGGAAGTGCATGTTATAAAGCATTTCAACTATTTGAAATCATGCCTTCTCAAAAGCACAATATTCCTGCATATTTTTCCGTGAAGAAAAAATGCCTCTTATTTTTAGTAAAACCTCTTATTTTCATTAAAATAACTTTTTTCCACATTTTGAAAAATTTTTATATAAGAACCGCAAAAATATTTAAGCAACTTCATGCCTTTCTGAAAAGCACAGCAAAAATCGATGAAAACAGTTAATCAACTTAGGCCTTTCATTAGTTCTGTTTACGAAGAAGCGGTAAAAGTAGCAGTAAGGAAGCAGTCAACGTTTTTACTGCTTCCACATTTTTGCTGGGTCTTTAATAACATTTAATAAGTTGTTAGATTTAAGTGATTTAGGTTAGGAACATAACAATAGAAAACAAATACAAAAAGTGATAAAAATATGCCAAATAAGGAAATCAGAAATCCCGGGATTTTTTCGAGAAAAATCCAGGGATCGGGATTTCGGGATCGGCATCTGTAGTATGTACAATGGGGTGGACTGAATTCGGCATTTGGAGGAATTTCACTCAGGTCAGGGATATAGTACGTAGAAGAGCAACTAGAGTACTCACCGTTTTTTGTTGTTGTGTGTGGTGCCTGAAACAGCAAATGAAAACATTTTTTATATAGAAAATATTTCATTTCAACATGTTAACTAAAAATTGTTGCTACACTCATAAAATAAACACAGTTACTTTTTTAGTTGTTTCTGAAGTTTTTCCGTTGAGTTATTTTTAAAGTAATAACAGTTGTTCGTAGAAGAAAAATAATTTTTAACTTTTTTCACAAGTTATTTAAAAATTTAACTATATGAAAATACAGATATTTCGTAACAGACAAATTTTCTAGTCAATTTTTATTGTTTTAAAGTAAAACTAAAAAAATTAACCAGAAAAAGGTATTTTGTAGTAAAAGTTGTTTGAAATAAAAAAACACCAATACAATTATTTGAATTGTTTTTATTTTAAATTTTTTAGTAAAATCAAATATAAATTTACCCCTAAATTCATAAACGCTTTGTAAAATTATAGGAGGTTTATTGAACAAATTTTGTATGAAAATTACGTTTTGTAAACCTGCTGTAACTTTACAAAGCATTTATGAATTGAGGGGTTAGTTCTTCGCACCGTTTTGTTTGTTATTTTTATAGTAAAAATAAATAAACTTTAAGTTGATTTTACGGTTTCTTATAGTCAAATATTGATAGTCAAAAACAAATAAAGAAATTGTTAAATTAAATGAAAATTTGAGTAGACCGGTTTTTAACTGAAATTTTATTCGTTTTAAATTGTATTTTAGTTAATTTTACCCTTATAATTTTTTGTGTGTATCAACTTGAACTTTTATTTTGCTTTTATTCAGGCATGTCACAGGTTTTTTTCGGAATTGATTTCATTTAGCTATTTCACTTTCGCAATTTTTTTCCTAAAATGATCTAAAACAATTTTTGTCCCTCTGAATTTGCAGTTTAGGAAGCTACGGATAATTTTGTATTGAAAATAAAACGTTTTAATAAGTATCGCGTATTTTACAAGCTTAATTGTGTTACTTAAAACGTTAAAAACTTCTCCAGAAAACTTAAAACGAAAAAAAAATCATTTTCATTCCACTTTCAAAAATCAAAGTGGAATTGATAACACAACTCTACAAAATATGACAATATTTAGAAGCTGCACATTTTTGCAGTGGTTGTAGAATAAATAGGGGGTGCTGGTTTTGAATCTGCAACCAGTTTGTTCAACTTAGCTCTAGGTTTTGCACAATTTGCGATTTAAATTTTTAAAATTTTTTAGCCGATTTTTTCAACAAAAAACTTATAAGTTAGTAAGTACAGCTTCGGATAGGAAACGCTTTATGCACTTAAGGCTTAATTCCTTGCCCTATTTTTCAAACTTAAGTGTGTATCAACATCTTAATAACTTTTTTAAATATAGTCGCTCAAAGTCCAAATTGTAAAATGATTTAAGTTTTTTAAAAAACATTTAAATATAAGACGAAGTCCAATTTTAAATATCAAAGCCAATTTGGAAAGAAAGGTCCAAAATTTGAATATATCGTTGGCTTAGTCGGCAAACCTGTCAAGTCCGTTTTTTTTTTTTAATTTTTCAGGAGAGACAAAAAACTGTCTAACCTTTTTTGGGTTAACTTTTTTTAAATCCGTAAACGCAGTTTTCTTCTTTAGTTCATCTTGTTTAACCACAAAAAATCATAGAATTCCAAAATTTGCTCTTTATAATTTTCTATTTTAAATGTGGACTTACCAGATTTTCTTTCAACTTTGTGGACTTAACAGATTTTCTTTTTTTTTTATTTTATTTTTATTTATGTCAGCAGAATCCTGACAATCGCCTAATAACATTTATAAATTAACAATAGGCGTGTTCGTTTACTTACTACAAGTTACGGCTTTTACTACAGCTGGAAAAATTAAATACAAAAAGTAAACAAAACTTTCCAATTGTAGTAAAAGTAGTATAAATTTTGAGTAAACAAACATACTGAATGTTTTTCCTGAAAAAATTTATAAGTAATAGTTACCCAGCCGACATTTTTCTGAGCGCTCAGAAAATATGACTCATAAAAGACTCTGAAATACGAACATTTTCAGAGTGCTCAAATCTTAGAGTCATAAATTAAACATAATATACTCTTATTTATGAGTGTATTCAAAATTTTTTCAATACTCATAAATTACCCAAAAATTTGTCACAAATGACTCATAAATGGCTCAGAAAATTCAAAATTTTCCAGCAATGCTCATAATTTGTAGTCTTTTATGAGTCATAAAAGTGCACTCAAAAGAAGAAAAACACCCTCATATATCTCCAATTGTACACTCCAATTGTACACTGGGTACTTAAAAGTTAAAATAACTAAATAATTATTTAGTTAATCTTTAATAATGTTTTGTCTTTTTAAATAAAAAAAAGTCGCTTTTAATTCAATTGAAGAAATTTGTTGAAACAAAATGTGTGTTGTTTTCAGCTGGACTTAGCATGTGGTTTTCGATATTTTGTTTTTTTTTTTTGGACTTGGCAGAATTGCTTACCACTGCATAACAAAAAGAAAAAACAACATAACGGCATTTTTTTTTTTTTTGTAAATTATGGGTTTTGAGTTACACTAGCATACTACATCAAAAACTCAATTTGCTTAAAAATTGGACTTGACAGGTTTGCTGACTAAGCCAACGATATGTCACAGTGCGTTAACAAATTATGTGCACTTTTAGATAATTTTGTAATTAAATGTAGACTTAAAATGAACAAAAAATATTTTACTCTACTAAATGTACTATTACAGAATTTTTTTTTTTTTAAACTTCAAATTTCATTCACTATTGATTTTTTTGCGAAATTATTGCGATTTTCAAAGTTTATATTTAAACAATGCCTTCGAACTCTTTCAACAATTATTTCCCGACGAACTCATTTTGAATGTGTACGAAAATATTGTGATTTAAATATAAACTTTGCAAATTGCAAAAAATCAATAGTGAATGAAATCGGATGTTTTTAGAAACAAAAAATTCTGTAATAGTACAGTAGATTTTTAGTAGAGTAAAATATTTTTTTGTTCATTTTAAGTCTAAATTTAATTACAAAAGCCTCTAAAAGTTCACATAATTTGTTAATGCAATATGACATGTTAAGTGCTATAAATTAAGTAAATAATGATAACAAGGTAATTAATTTTTTTAATTTTTTGTACTCACGTTGCAAAAATATTGTATCATAGATGTGATAGATTTTAGTTTTGTACGAAAACAAAATTGAAAACAGTACAAAGTTAAAACAAAAAAAAGTGCACGAAGAAATAATCGTAATATTTTCCTAGTGATCATATTATGTTCCTGATGATCACGACGAATATATTATGATCATTAGGAAAATAATATGATCACTGAGAATACGTTATCATCATTTCGAATGCATTGTGAAATTGTATTTTTAAAAATATTTTTCTATGCGCTGTTATCAGATGTTTCCATGATTTATTTTCAGTTATACCAGGTGTACGGTATGAAATGAGTGTTTTTTTTTTGTGAAAATAAAACACTAATTTTTAGTGGGAAATTAAAAAACATTTTATTCAAAGTATTGGCCATTGCTGGCTACACATTTTTCCCATCTTTCAGGCAATTTGTGGATTCCATGTCAATTTAAATGATAAAGAAGTAATTCTTGTATTATCAGGATACCAATAAACGAAACTAAATAAATAAAACTGTTCGTCTTTTGAAGCAAACCAATTAGTCACCCAATTTTCGACTTGCTCGTAGGAAACGAAGTGCTGCTCAGCCAATGCGTTTCCCATCGATGAAAACAAATAGTAGTCGGAAGGAGCCAAGTCTGGTGAATACGGCGAGTGGGGTAGCAGCCCCAGCCTAATGCTTTGATTGTATCCTTAACCGGTTTTGCTCTGTGTGCAGGTGCATTGTCATGTTGAAAAATTGTGGCTAATTTTGGTCGTTTTTCGATCAATGAATAGTTCAAATTGATCATTTGTTGTCGGCGATCTGTATTAACGGTTTCACCAGGTTTTAGGAGCTCATGGTACACCATACCTTTCTGGTCCCACCAGACACACAGCATTGACTTCCTGCCGAATCGATCTGGTTTTGCACCCGAAGTAGATAATTGTCCCGGATTAACCCATGATTTTTTCCGCTTAGGATTCTGAAAATAAACATTCGATGCGACTCTACAGCAATTTTCTTCAAATGAAAACAAAAAATTAATGCTTTCCGCAAATCATCCTTTTCTGGTACAAAATTCGCCACTGATTTGATGTATACTGAATATGTTTGACAGATGTCATTGCCAACACAAAAAAAATTAACGCTCATTCACAATAACTATTCCCTATGGAGACAGTACTGTATCTTGACGCTCACTTCATATCGGTATCGGTACACCTGGTATATAAGTGATAACTAGAATTAATTTAAAATATTTAAGTTTGTAAATTAGATATTGGATAAATAAATGAACTATTTTGAATAAAACAAATCGTGCACAGCTTTTTCACCATCTTCCAGAGAATGCTGGGAAAATAATATAGGAATCATAGTATGCTATGCAGGACTATAATATGATAATATTGGCATCAGTTTGGAGTCATAATGTAGTAATTTAAGGATTGACGCAATCCAAAACCTAAAAATATATGATGCTTTTCGAATATGGTCATCCCAACCATGTTTTTTCTTTGCGTGTAGTCTGGTTAAATGTAACCAGACTGGTGTAGGGTACCATATAGACGGCATGCTCGACTTTAACTTTTTTACTCGTTTAGCCTACTAATTATTTAGCAAGAGTTTTTTTTGCTGATTTTAGCCGGCTAAGTTGTTATTTTTTTATTAACAAAAATTTAACTCAAATATAAGTAACATTCTGTATATTTAACAGTGTTATTCAGTTTTATTTTTGCTGTTCCTCTCTGCTAATATATATATAGCAAAATTATTAATAATAATTTCAGCAGTTTTTTCTATAAGGTTATTTTTAATGAATTTTTAGTAGCTTTAACTAAATTTTTTACAGACATTGACACATATAAGTGTCGGTTTACCCAACATATGCTTAAAAATTAAGAAGAAATTTTGTTATAAAAAAATACACAAACATTTCAGATATACATATGTATAAATTGTTTTCCAAGTATTCGTATTCGTTTATTCAAATATAAAAATGCCTACTAACAGTTCTTATCATATTTTGTCTCTAACAATTTACTTAATATTCAAGCTCGATTTCTGGTGTTGCCTGTTGTACAGGATAAAATAAAAACTCTATTCTATATTTAATATGAAAAAAAATCTTTAAGTTAAAAATAAATGTTTGTCTACATAATATCTCTAGTAATATTGAGAATAAGTATATAAAATATATACTTAAAACAAAAAAATCTTGGAGTAAAAAAATGGAAAAGCCATAAGAAATTCAAAGTAAAAGGAAAACGGTCTAAACATTTGAATTAACATAAACGTGCACATTAAGTGAATTTAACGCTGGATAAGAGAGTTACTATAAAGTACTTTCAACTACATAGATACTATGGAATGAACCTTTTTTTCTAATATGTTGAGTGTATAAAATATTTGAGATTTTTATGTTCGACTTCCTTTTTTCTTCTTTGTTTCTAGTTTTGCCACATGCATATTATACATATTTTATCACACAGTAGGTAACATTTATTTGCACATTAACCTACAGAATTAATTTATTTTTATCTTTCTTTGATCCCAAAATTCGTTCAGTTTGAAAGGTTGGTCAAATTTTTGTATACGAAATACACTGAATGCTCTTTTAATAGCATTTTTTTAAGACTTTATGATGTATAAAATATTTAAACTGTCTTACGAAAAGATAATAAATATCATTCAACAATATTTCTGTGGCCTGAATTCCGATATAGAATTTGCTATAAAATCTGTTGACTTATATACTACGATTTTTTTCTTTTTTAATTTCAAAGCATTATATGGAGAAAACTTTAAAATGAAAATAATACAAAAAATTTCCTGTTTTTGAAACACCAAAAAGTTGTAACGGAACGATCAAAAGAAAATGTGGCACGTGGCCTTTTGTTTATTATTTTCCTTAAATATTGATGTTATTTTTAAACTAAAAAAACTTAAACAATCTTAAAAAAAATCTCTTTAAATTATTTTTTCATAAAAAAACTTCAATTAGACTCATAAATTATTTTTTCAAGAACAACGAAATATAAAAATTTCAAATATTTTCGACACTCAAAATGAGAATTCAGTATTTTTCAAAAGCTTTCAATTTTTTCGATTAATTTAGTAAATATTTTATAAACCAAATGAAAAACCCTTTCGATTTATAAAATTGAGTGCTTTCACCTTCTCACTGGTGAAAAAAGTGAATTAGTTCCTTGCTGAATTAATTCAACACTGAATTCGTTCAAATTCATTTTCATTCAATTAACTAAAAAAAAATTACGTTCACTGAATTGAAAAATAAAAATTATGTTCGCTGAATTCAAAAGCTGATTTCTGCCCATCAGTAGCAGAATCATTCCATGCTGCACTGAAGGAATTATCCTTCTTTGATATTAATGATATAATTTCATAGAATTTTTTTCATAGAATCAATGACTAATTTCATTATGTATATAAAATTTAATTAATATTATGAAAGTTTTCATAACTTTTCTTTCATAAAATTTCATAATTTTAAAATGTTTTGAAAATCAAATTGGTAAAATTATCAAACTATTCTACTAATTCAAAAAAGGGATATTAAAGGATTTTTGTACAAGTGCTTATCTTTTACGAAATTATCGACATTTACAATTATTCAAAAAAAATGCAAAAAATGGAGTATCGATCGCAAATTCTAAAACAGGGATCCTCAAAAACGGTCTGATGAGAAATGTTTTCTGCCAGATTCGGTATCAGCGGTTCTTCTAAAGCATAAAATTTGTTGAATATCATAATCAATTTGGATTGGATTGATAAGCAATTCGTTTTCGATTGATAGTGTATACTAGGGGTGGGCACTAATTTGTCACCGAAGGCAATTTTGTGGTTTTTCCCCGGCCATGTTTGGCGAAACATGAAACTTTAATGCGAAAGAACTCAGCCGATTTTAAAAATATATTGGCTAAACTGCAGTTTTTGGGGTTTCGTCATAAAATATGACGCCCTCTAGAATTAAAAAAGAAAAAACCTAGGCTACAATTTACAGTTATCCCTTAAAAGTAGCAATATGATCACGGCTACAAAACTATGTTCCCCACTGACTTACATGGTTTTTGCAATCACATTACTTATGCATTGATCATACAAATGATATGGTCGTCTAAAATCATTTAATAGTTAAAATCTCTCTTCTCTATCGGTTATCATATTTTTTTCTCACCTACAATCATATATTACATATCTAGACAATCATATTCCTCTCTACGAACTAAATTCATATTATTTGTTTTGAGCGACATTCATTGGTATGGTTTCAACAACTATAGCGACATTCATTGGTATGGTTTCAACAACAAATGATATTGTAAAAAGCAGTCAAATAAAATAATATATATTAAACAAAGACAAAGGCAAAAATAGAAGAACTTATTGGTTTTCATTTAAATAGTGGCATTATTTGTGGAAGAAGGAATCGGGTATATCCAGCAACCTTCATATAAGATTACTTTAAAGTGCTTACACGCAAAGAAAAATGTGGTTGGGATGACCATATTCGAAGACAATCATATAGTTTTGGTTGCTACAATCATATTATGAAATACCTAATTCTATCATAATATGATCAATTACCTAATTACTACATTATGATTCCAAACTGATCCCAATATTATCATATGCATCCTGTATGTCATATTATGATCCCTATAGTTTTTTCCCAGCATTCTCTTGAAGGTGAGTGAAAAAGCTGTGCACGAATTGTTTTATTCAAAATAGTGAATTTATTTATTCAATGACTAATTTACAAACTTACATAATTTGTATTAATTTTAGTTATCACTTATATATAACTAAAAATAATTTATGGAAACATCTGATAACAGCGCGTAGAAAAATATTATTAAAAATACAATTTTACAATGCATCCGAAATGACCATATCGTATTCTCAGTGCTAATATTATGTTCCTAGTGATCATAAATTTTCCTCATGATCATATTATGGTAATGGAGAAAATTTTGTGACCTTTTGGCATCATATTATGATCATCAGGAACGTAATATGATCAGTACTAAAATATCCCAGCAAAATATTGGTAATGACACCTAACTACTATCTGCAGTACCAAAAATGATATATCATTACCTCTTGCATTATTTTATAATATAAAATAATGACTTCCTAATAACGGCCTATTGTATTCATTGTTTCTAAATATAAAATTATGACTTACTCGTAATAGTTTAAATAAGTACTTTTTACACAGTTAAATTTTATTCATTTTTATTTATTATAGTATGTAAATATGTTTAAATTTTTATGACGAGTCCTAAGATTACACACTAAAAAAAAATTTTTCTGAATGTATTTCCTTAAGATAAAAGTATTTGCTTATCTCCTTATTTTTAAGAAGAAAATAAGAAATCGGATAACCACTTATAATTCAACTTTTTGTAAGCATGTGTGTAACCACTTATTATTCAAAATCTCATAACTACTTATTTCTCAGTTTTTCGTAAGCGAGCGGGTAAGCGTGACTACTTATAAAAACGACCACGCCAAATAAAAATAATGAGTTTAGACGCCAAAAAATAAGTTGTGCGGAGCTATGAATTTCTATTATATCACCACTTATTTGGTAATGAAAGATTTTACTGGGATTATGATCATTTCGTGGTGCACTTACATTTTTTTTTTAATTTTGCACTTTTTTTCAATTTTGTTTTCGTACACTGCACTGAAACAATATTTTTTCTACGTGAGTACAAAAAATTAAAAAAATTAATTTCTTTTTTACTTAATTTATAGCACTAAACTCTTTATTGCATAGTAAACAATAATTTTATTTGACAATCTGTATCTCTCTAGTATTCTTGGGTAGATTAAAATGAATGTCAATAAGTTAGTTTTCTATTTTTTGAGTCTTTTTTTAATACATAAATATATATTATAATATTTATTTTAATGATTCTTACAACTTCTTTTCACAAAATATTAAACAAGACAGACACAAACTGAAAGATGACGCTCTTAAAAAAATATACTGATCATCTCATGGTTGTCGAAACTATACCAATGATTGTGAATATGATCTCTCTCAGCTCAGATAATAATATGATTGTAATGCGAAAAGAGGAATATAATTGTCCAGATAATAATTTTAGACGAGAGAATAATGTAATAACCGAAAAAAGAGAGATTTTAACTATAAAATGATTATAGGCGACCATATCATTTGTAAAGTATGATTAATACATTAATAATTTGATTACAACAACCATGTATGGTAGTAGTAACCATAGTTTAGTAGCTGTGATTGATCATATTGCAACCATATCTTTTTCCTGCGTGTGGTGTTATAAAATAAGTAAAAAGTGATAAAAAAAATTTTATAATTTTTGTACTTACATAGAAAAATTATTGTTGAAAAGCCTCCATAATAAGAAGTGAAACAGCTTTCAGTTTTGTATGAAAATAAAATTTAAAAAATGTCCAGTTTTCCAAAAAAAAAAAAAAAAAAAATTGGCGACCACTTGTTACAAAGTGCTTCGAGAGCTAACAACTTTTGTTGGATTTAGTTTATCATGAAACACCCATACAGTGGACTACTGTTTATTTCAGGCTCATATGCATAGATCCATGGTTATTCACCTGTAACGATCTTATACACATCTTTTGAAGCACCGTTATTGTATTTCTTGAGCATTTGTTTGCCCCGAGCATCTGTTTGAGCTCTTGTTAAGTTAGCAGTAATCCAACGAGAACAAATCTAAATCTAAATTATGATTCAATATTTTATTTATGCTGGTGGAACTTATGCCTAAGGTAGCCTCAATCTCACATCATGACCTTGCACTGTCAGTTTTTCCACAGCATCAATGTTTTCTGGCACAATAACTGATTTTGGACGTGCTTCTCCAAATTCGGCTGGAGCGAAGGAAGGACGCGATTAAATTCGTTATACCAGCAAACTATGGAGCTTCATCACCAACAGTTTAATTTAATTTGTCTGTGCATTCTTGTGTAGATAATCCATATCAAAAATCGCAATAAATCATTGCTCAAAAATAGTCACGTGTTAATTCCATTTTTTTGCTGACTTACGATTTTCACTTTTTTGTAAACAAAACACTTAATACTCAAATGACAAAAAATACTAAGCAAGGTTAAGGTCAAAAATATTAAACTTTTTAGTAGAAATATTAGCTAGCACCTAAAAAGTGGCGAAGGCTCACAATATAAATAGTTACCCTCGCAGCTTTTTAACCCAGCTTCGGCAGAATGCCGTGAGAATACTACAGGGATTACACACTCAGAAAAAGTCACTAAAGTCAGCAAAAAATGTTGCTGTGTCAGCAAATTTTTAGTCAAAAACTTTTGACAAATCTGTTTTTTTTTTCATAGACCAATACATACAACACTTAGTACACCTTGTGAATTCTTTTAATGCCAAAAAAACGCTTAATGGTTGGCCAGTAAAAAGAAATAATGTATTATACACTGAAATATTTGGTGGCATATTTCTTTAACGCATTTCTTTGTTTTAATACTTTTATTGTTGTTTGTTTTTCTTATGGGAATGTATTTCATCAGTTGGAAAATAAATTTTCACAACTTGCCATTTTTGCAATGGCCATAAAATCATTTCGTTTAGTATTTTGTTATGTTTTTTTTTTGTCGTTTCATTATTTAATTTAGCTTAAAATAACATATTTTCACATATAAATTTACCATTAATGTCAGGTGAATTTTATATTTAATTTATTGTTACTTTTTATTTTTATATCGTTTTTTAAAGCATTAAGCGTACCTATGTATGTGTATTGTATTTTGTTATACTCGTATAAACTCCCTAACAGATTTGTGAAATAAAAACAGTTTATGAACAAAATATTATTGTGATTTAAACATGGGCTGGTAAAGCTGTTGTACAGCGGTTTCAAACCAAAAAAAAAATGGTAATAAATAGAGTAATCAAATCGAGAAAACTGAGTAAAATAAAAATTGCTTTTAACTGTGCCAATCAATTTTTTACTGTAAAAATTTTCTAATATGTAGTAGAGTCCATCAAATACAACTTATTTCAAGAGACACCAATTTTTTATTATTATTGTATTCCTTATAAGCTAATTTTGCCCTAACTCGAGAGAGTTTGGGCAAAAGCATTTTTATTTACTAAAAAACAGCAATGAACCAAAACTACTCAAATAAATTAATAATGATTAATAGTTTCAATTATTTTAATTGTTTCTTTTAATTGTTTCTTTTTTATCTTATGCATGTTGCCAAAAGTTTAAATTTTTCTATTGGTCCCCCATTAAAATAGTTACAAATCTTATTCGATTTTTACTCGATTGATCACCCTAGTAATAATTATGTATCTTCTAAACTAAATAATAATCCAATTGGGAAAAAATTTTCAAAAATTTTGGAGAGGTGTACATAGGTCTTCCGAAAATTTTATTTATAACACAATGTAGGGGTGTATTAAAGTTTCAGAATATAGAACTTCTACAACTGTTGAGCGATTTGGCTTGTTTAGACTTTTTGGAATATAGAATACGACATAAAAAAATATGTGCTAAGTAGCTCTTAAAGTTAAATGATATTCTACTTCGAATTTCAAAAACTTAATTTTTCGCTTAACATCTTTTGATTTATGCAAATAAATTTTCTATTATGTAGAGGAAATATTTGATTTTTTTTGTGTAACTGACAATACCTTAAGAAATATCACAGTGAATTTTCTTCCAATATCACGAATTATTTATCAGCGACATATACATAATATAGAGATGGCACATCGATAACTTTTTAAACAAACTGTAGATGACGCTAACATGTAGGAAATTTTGTCAAGGAGGATTTTATTTTGGGAAATTTTGTCAAGGGAGGATTTTATTTTGCCAAATAAGGTTTTAACAGAGTTGACAGATAAGGTTATTTGGGCCCAAATTAGGAATTTAGGCAGAACTGCAGTTTATGGGGTTTCGGCAAAAAAAATAGTATGAACCCAACTAGAATTAAAAAAGAAAAAAACCGAAATTAGTTTTGGGATGGGCTCGGGCCGGGAAGGCCGGTGAGGATAAAAAACGGGATCATAGTAACATATTAGTATGGGTACTCAAATTAAAGGAAATTGTCTCACGATTCCAAAAATGTTATTTTTTTTATATCCATAAAACGTAGTCGAAAAAAGTAAAAAATTAATATGAACGAAAATGGTACTCAAATGAAAGGAAATTTTCTCACGATTTCAAAAATCAGGGTTTTTACTAATCCTTTGGACGTGAATCGAATTAGAGGCAGTTTGTTAAATTTTAGACCTTCAAAAAATTAAAAAAGTTTAAAATCACATTATTTTAGTTTTGGTAAAATTTTTTGTTGTTTATTTTGAAAATTTGGAACACACAAGGCAGTTGGAAGTGGAAATGACAATAGGAGTCAACTACTTATTGATGAGAAATGCAAATTCAAAACTGATATAGTTGAATGTTTGCGCCGCAGGCAAAAATTTGTTTTTAAAAATCGCGGAATTTTTCCAAATTTTTTTATGAAAATGTCTAAATTTCTACTGCTTTTATCGATTATTAAAAAAACAAAAATAGTTTTTGAAGTCGTGGGGACATTTTCTATCAATTGAGTACCATTTTACGATAAAATGGTTACTCAATAACATTTTTGAAATCGTGAGACAACTTCCTTTAATTTCAGTACCCACACTTACATGTTACTATGTCGACTTCGATTTGGGGACAGATTCAAAAATTGTAAATTTTAAAATATTTAGTTTTAGGCCGAAAATAAGAATTTACGGATAAATTATATGCGTGTTATTTTAAATTAAAGTCGATGAAATTGGGTCTGTTAAAGCATTTTAAAATTTCTACAAAATATTTGAATTATTGAAGAAATGTTTTCTAACATGGTTATTCGAAAAAAACTTTTTGTCTTATTAGAGGCTAATTGAACGATTTTTGTTGTTGCTTTGCATGTAAATTTGTTTTATTAAACTGTAATAAAATTCAAAACATTTTTTTGAATACAAGCCTAAATATTTATAAATCTTGAAATAACGAAAAGCAACCAAGCTCAATAATTAATCAAAAAAAAATCTATTTTCAAAATACTGAAATTGTTACATGCAAAGGACTCAGAAAAAATAAATTTTGTGTAGGTTCGAAAAGTACCAGGGGTTTTCATATAACCTCTTATGTACCTTCTGAATCGCGTAAAATCGACTTATGCAAACTTAATGTTCAAAAGAGTTTACAAGCCCAAGAATTTACACCTACACTTAAAATAATACGTCAGTAAAAAAATCAGTCAAACCCGTTTAAAATCGATTTGAGTAATTTTTAATAAATTTTTAGTTGAAACACTGATTTAAGCAAAGATTTTAGTTATCTTCATTTAACACAATACTAAAAATCCTCAGTACTTTATCTAATTTTGAGTGTTAATTTTTAAAAATTTTTAAAACTAATTTCTAAGAACCCATTCGTTACATTTTTCAAAATTTGTTGTTTAAATATAATATTTTCATGCTACTGTTATTACCCGGTAGATGGCGCTATTTCTTTCCCTCCCGATTTTTTAAAATGCCCCATATCTCGAAAACTAAGAGAGATAAGTAGAGCAAAATTAATCAAAATTTCGACTACCCCTAACCGTATAATACCCCAGCGAAAGGGGGTATTATACGGTACGGTCTCTATCCAAAAATGAACCTTGGCGGGGTCTTAGACACTCGGAAATTTTTTATAAAAATTTTTCACTTCATAAAATGGCCCATATCTCGAAAACTAAGCGAGATAGCGTAAAACGGAAAAAACCATTTTCGTGATCTGCAACTACACTCAACAAAAAAATATGCAATTTTACAACTGAAAATCTGTTACATTTACTAAAATAGGTTGGTACAACTGAATATTGGTTATCACAACAAAATTTGGTTTATATAAGTAGTGATGTAAAAAGCTTTGATGATTGTGTGTATAAACTTAATGAAGATCTTAAACGAATACACGTATGGGCAACTGCAAATGGACTTTGCCTCAACCCTTCTAAGTCAAAATACTTATTTATAACTCGAAAGTCCTTGAAAATGCTTTCAAACCCGGAAGTAATTCTCAACAATCAGAAAATTGAAATTGTAAAAACAGCAAAGAATCTTGGCATAATATTTAATGACACTCTAACCTGGTCAGACCACATTAATGCAGCTGCTGGAAAAACTTACTGCATGTTGCGAATGCTATGGAAAACACAATATTTAACACCACTTAAAATACGATTACTGCTGGCAAAAACGTATTTAATACCAACTTTATTATACGGATGTGAGACTTTTTCAAAAACAGATACTGTAAGTTATCGTAAGCTAAATGTTGCCTACACTGCGGTTGTAAAATATGTTTATGGTATGGGGAAATATGACCGTGTGTCAACGGTTGCAAAGAACATATATGGTGTTATGTTTGCTGATATGTTACATATACGAACTTTGACTCTGTTGCACAAGATTATATATACTCATGAACCCTTGTATCTCTATAATAGAATAATGTTCTCTCAATCAAACAGGAATACTGATTTGACCCCAATAATGCACCGAACTACAAAATCCGAATGGCATTTTTTTATCCATGCAATAAGTCTTTGGAACTCTCTACCTCCGAACATTCAATTTATAGGCAACGCCATGCATTTTAAAAGGGCCCTTTTTAATTTTTATAGCTAGGCCATATAATGAGAATATAAAACCTAAAAATATGCTAATTTAAAATTATTATCGTACATTAAATTATTGATTTATTTTTTATTTATTTATTTATTATTGCATTTTATCAGGTAGTTATACCCTACACCACTATGTGGTCAGGGTATTATAAGTTTGTGCTGATGTTTGTAACACCAAAAACTATTGGTCGTAGACCCACCTTATAGTATACCGATCGGTTCAGAATTTTTTTTTATTTCGATTTAACGATGTCCGTCCGTCCGTCTGTCTGTCTGTCCATGCAATCTTGTGCGCACTCTTCAGGTCGCAAATATTAAGATATTTTGATGAAATTTGGTAAGCAGACCTATGTTGGCCCAAGGACGAACAAGTTTGATTTTGGTGAACATCGGTCTATGTTTAGACCTAGTGCCCATATAAGGGTCCTACCAAAATTATATTGTTTATACGCTGCAGGTCGTAAATATTAAGATATTTTGACGAAATTTGGTACACAGACCTATATTAGACCAATAACGCAGCCTGTTGATTTTGGCGAACATCGGTCCATGTTTAGACCTAGTGCCCATATAAGGGTCCTACCAAAATTATACTCTTTATACGCTGCAGGTCGCAAATATCAAGATATTTTGATGAAATTTGGTACATAGACCTATGTTGGCCCAAGTACGAAGCCTATTGATTTTGGTGAATATCGGTCCATGTTTAGAACTAGTGCCCATATAAGGGTCCTACCAAAATTATACTGTTTATACGCTGCAGGTTGCAAATATTATGATATTTTGATGAAATTTGGTACACAGACCTATATTGGCCCAATAACGCAGCCTATTGATTTTGGTGAACATCGGTCCATGTTTAGATCTAGTGCCCATATAAGGGTCCTACCAAAATTATACTGTTTATACGCTGCAGGTCGCAAATATTAAGATATTTTGATGAAATTTGGTACACAAACCTACGTTGGCCCAATAACGCAGCCTATTGATTTTGGTGAACATCGGTCCATGTTTAGACCTAGTGCCCATATAAGGGTCCCCCCAAAATTGGCTTGGTTACAAACTGCAGGTCGCAAATATTAAGATATTTTAATGAAATTTGGTGCGCTGACTCACATTATAGAAAATTTTGACACAAGCCCCATTTTAACCCATTCGAATTTCGGATCAAAACAATACACCAGACTGGTGTAGGGTATTGTATAGTCGGCATGCCCGACTTTAACCTTTTTACCCGTTTTTAATTTATAATTGTTATTTTTTTTTTTATATCTATTATTTTATATTTTATAACTATCTTTGTGTTATTCTTATTCAATTTCATTAAACCAATTTTATATATTTATATTATTAATTATACTATTTATTGTTAAACATTGTTGCTTCTTACTACTACTCCTCCTATACTTTAATCATAAGATTATATGTCTTGTTGTATAGGAAATCAAAATAAATAAAATGAAAATGAAATGAAATGAAACTGAATTTTAATTACAATACCCAAAATATTTAGGAATCACATTCCAATATGGTTTCACCAACCGAATTTGTTAGTTGTAGCAACCAAAATAGGCTTAGCAATTCGGTTGGCAATTTTTTTTCTTGTGTGTACATTATAGATTTTTTACAAAAAATTGGCCTCATAGATTTCGCTTGTCAGAAATTGTGATTTTTACTCCTTTAATGAAGAATTCTAGTTAACCAACTTTGAGAGCTCGCAAGGGTAAAGCGGGACCAGGAAAGGATTTACCACCTACTACATTTTTGTTGCCCCAACCCTCCTCTACAAATTTCCTTTAGACATATTTTCTCTATATTTTGTCTGGGCAATTATATGTGCGAAAAAACCTATGGCAAGCATATTGCCTATGGTCATCAAAGGGTTAAGAGGGCCTGCATTCGTTTCGAAGTTTAAAGCAATTTAAGTACATATCAGTTTCTGGTACCCTAACTATTGTGAATTTCAAAAACATGCCAGTTTATTTTTCAGTAAACGATAGTAGCCTTAATTTTAAACCATAAAAAATTCTCGAAGTCAAATATAATTTTGGATTTGGGAAGGTAGGTAATGAATTGTGCTTAAATAACTGTTGTTTGTCCTATAGGTTTCATTCCCATTTTATCGTATTTCGTTTCACATATTGCCGTACTATTTTTTTTATTCTTTAAATTCCTGAAATCAAAAACCTAAGTTTTTATTTCGCCCTTTAAACTTTTTGTTCTAAAAGGTTAGCTTATTGAAAAAAAAAACTGGCACGCTGTAATGAATCTTTAAATTACAAAGGTAATTGGATATCAAATTAAATTTCCAAAAAGATAAAATTAAATTTATCTTACCATTTATTTCAATGATTTTTTTAAAAAACCCCTTTCAATTTATAATAATAAATCCAAACAAGATTATATCACATATTGTTAAAAAAAGGAAGTGAGAGATAAAAAGAGTATCTGACTTATCACTATGGGTGGGCTCTTCCATAGGTTTTGATCAAACATATAGGAAAAATAAGAGGACGAATTAAAGTAAATGAAAACCAACTTCTTATTTGTTTGTAAACTTAAGAAGACTAATTTATATGTCAAAAACACAATATAAGCCCTCGTTAACAACAAAATGAAAAAGAAGCTAAAGAAATTTTTGTTTCTAATTTCAATCAAACACAAAAGTATACCCACAAATGCGTACTACACCATTTACAATTTCATTCCTTTAATTGCTTTTCTTATATAACATTCTTTCTTTACAAATAAAACGAGTAAAAAAGTTAAAGTCGGGCATGCCGACTATATAATACCCTAAGCCAGTCTGATTAAAAGCCAACTAATGGTTGGATCCGAAATTTGAATGGGTTAAAACAGACTTGTGTCAAAATTTTCTATTAAATCATAAAAGAAGAGAAAATCGAAAATATAACCCATATGGGCGATAGGTCCAAATATGGACCGATCCTACCTAGAATCAATAGGCTTTTTCCTTGGGATCATGCGAGTCAACGAACCAAATTTCATTGAAATATCTTCGTATTTGCGACATGCAGCGTGTAACCAAGCCAATTTTGGGGGGACCCTTATATGAGCACTACGTCTAAACATGGACCGATTTTAACCAAAATCAATAGGCTTCGTTCTTGGGCCGATATAGGTCTATATACCAAATTTCATTGAAACATCTTCGTATTTGCGACCTGCAGCATGTAAACAAACCAATTTTGGGGGTACCCTTATATGGGCACTAGATCTAAACATGGACAGATTGCAAGCAAAATTAATAGGCTCCGTTCTTGGGCCGACATAGGTCTGTGTACCAAATTTCATTGAAATATATTCGTATTTGCGACCTGCAGCGTGTGAAAAAGAAAATTTTGGGGGTGCCCTTATATGGGCACTAGGTCTAAACATGGACCCATTTAAACCAAAATCAATAGGCGTCGTCCTTAGGCCGACGTAAGTCGGTGTACAAAATTTTATCATATCTTAATATTTGCGACCTGTAGAGTGCGCACAAGAATGCATGGACAGACAAACAGACGGACGGACAGACGGACATCGTTAAATCGAAATAAAAAGTGATTCTGAGCCGATCGGTATACTATAAGGTGGGTCTAGGACCAATATTTTTTGGTGTTACAAACATCAGCACAAACTTATAATACCCTCTCCACGTAGTGGTGTCCGTCCGTCTGTCTGTCCATGCATTCTTGTGCGAACTCTACAGGTCGCAAATATTAAGATATTTTTCTGAAACTTGGTATACCGACTTATGTCGGCCCAAAAACGAAGCCTATTGATTTTGGTTAAAATCCGTCCATGTTTAGACCTAGTACCCATATAAGGGTCCCCCCAAAATCATATTGTTTATACGTTGCAGGTCGCAAATATTAAGATATTTTGATGAAATTTGGTACACCGATCTATGTCAGCTCAAGGACGAAGCCTATTGATCTTGGTGAACATCAGTACATATTTAGACCTAGTGCCCATATAAGGGTCCCCCCAAAATTGGCTTGGTTACAAACTGCAGGTCCCAAATATTAAGTCATTTTAATGAAATTTGGTTCGCTGACTCATTATTTTAATCCATTCGAATTTCGGATCCAAACATTAGTTGGCTTTTAACCAGACTGGTGTAGGGTATTGTATAGTCGGCATGGTCGACTTTAACCTTTTCACTCGTTTTTTTTTTCAATTACCCCAGGAAATGGTTTAGTTTATACTTATTGAAGGTACTATTGATTACAAACTTAACAATGTGGAAAATATGAATGTGTGAGAATATATATAAGTAATTGTCAGTTTGTATGTAGGGGAAGTGCGACACACTTGCTCCTTTAAAAGACTTGTTCCCCCCCCCCCCCCCCTACTATCACGGAAAGTTTATAACATAGAAAAAAATGTTCTTCTATCGGTTGTTCCAAATATTGCGCTTATCACTTTGCACTAATTTTTATTTTACTTTTTTTTAGGTTTCTTTAACTTCTGGACACCATCACCTGTATTTCCTCATTTCTGTTATTTTATGCTCTTACTTAGCAAATTTTTCTGAAGTTTCTATTTTAAATGCAAAATGTTGGTTATGTAATTTTAAACATTATTGTGTAAGGTATTATTCCTCGTTTTAAAAAAATCCGTAATTCATCTTGTAATTTTTTACTATGAGAAAAATAGAAAAATTACATTACATATACACTTGATCCCTTTTTTTAATACACTTGATCCCAGGTATCAAGCCTGCTTGCATTATTTTTAAGCTAATTTCGCTTAACAAAATCGCTTACAAGTGTCCGTGTGGCTCACTCAGATTAGGATGTAATTTGGATATGTGGTAAAGACGAAAAATAAGCAAGTGAACCTTTTTAGCAATCCAATCTGATATTTAAGAGATAAAAAGTGGGGTAAAAAATTACCCGGTTTTTCGTTTTTAGGGTTTTTTTCATGTTTACAAGGAAATGTATACAAATTGGATACCAGATGAAAGGTATATTCAAGATCTGTGAAATAGTGTACTAGAATTACTAAAAAGTTTTTAAACAAAAAAGATACAACTATATCATACGATGTTTTTAAGCAATTAGATTTTCAAAATACGATATTGTCCATAGCCAATATAAGGGCTAAAGGCCTCAAATAAGTAAAGACATAAGCTGTGTTTTGTCTCATGCGTATCAACGTTAACTCTTTAAAGCAAATCTACGTTAAACCGATTGTGGTATAAAAATTTTTTAAACAGGTTATGTTTATAATTTTTCCTTTATAATCGAACGTACGTCAGCAAAAGTTCCTAGGAAGTAACGCGAATAAGTTACGTTAGATGTGAAAAGGTATAAACGTTGAGTTTTCAACGTTGATAATTATCCGTGTTGAAAGTTAACGTGCATAGGAAAAGTAATGTGTTAGTTTTTGTCTTAAAAGCGTTTTTATGCACTTTGAGATTTTTTATGAGTTAACGGATATAGTTAAGTCGAAAACACAGCTATAGTAAAAATTAGTATTTTTTATTTTTTTTAGAAATAAAACGCTTTAACTAAATTATTTAAATCTGATGTATTAATTGTAATAAATACTTTTTTCTTATATACATTTGATCCCCGGGATCAAATGTCTTAGTAAACACACTTGATCCCCGGGATCATGTGTGTTACATATAGGTATCAAATGTATTCATGGTATAACACACTTTATCCTTTTATGGCTATTTACATTTTTAATTATTACTCAAAAAGTTATAAACCCAGAATATTTTGTTCACAATAGGAAATACCTATTTCAGAAAGCTTTCCAAAAAAATTAAAACAAAAAAATATTGAATAGTTTAGAAGATATTCGGCTTCAACTTTTTCCGGATCAAGTGTGTCGCACTTTCCCTACATACGTAAGTACATTCACCCACAGGAAGAAAATCCAATGTAAAGTTATCTTTTTTTTTGTATATTTAAGAATTTGCGGAAATTTGACCCTAATAAATTACACTTATAAAAATAAACCCAAATAAACATGTACCAATAGCAATAATACACAGAGGGAATTTTACTGGACTTGTTTTCATGAAATTTTTAAGTAATCAAATGAAGTTTTCCTCGCAATGAAAATGGAAATTTTCTTAAATGTGATGAAAAAGCTTCATATGTTTTATAAATCCAGTTTTAATTAAACTTTTTCATTAATTGTATGAAACTTTTAATAAATAAAATTTAAATTTTCATAACATTTTATGGAAAATTACATTAATTCAATGAAAAGTTTCAATGGACGAGTTACAGAGAAACTTCATTGGCTTTATGCAAAAATTCACTAATATCACGCGGATCAGTGTAGCCACTAAAAGTTATCGAACTAACCCTGCAGAAAAAACTCCTGATATCAGTAGAATCTGTTTGCTAAATATTAATTAAGGTAAAAATACCAAAAAAACAATATGTTAATTATAAAACAAATTTGTAATATTTAAGTTACATTTTAGTTAATTTCAAATGAAAAATCAGTACAGTTAAATCAGCAAAACAATTTAGTAGACAAAAAACTGGAAGAAAATACTATTTAAATGCAAATTATATTAAACATAGATTTAGTTTAATGCAAACAACAATATTTGCTAAAAAAAAATAGTAAAGTGCTCTTTTCTGAAGGTTTAATCATTATCTACATAAAAAGGCAAAAAGAATTAATTCTAACATGTTTTAGTATACATTCATAGAAATAAATCAGTCAAATAACCAGAAAAAGGTACAAAAATTACCTTGCGAAAAGGTGGTGAAATTAGTATATTTTTTTGTTAAATACTAGTTAAATAAAAACAGCAAAAATAAAACTGTTAAATTTACAGAATTTTAGTTACATGTATTTGAGTTAACTGAAATCTGCAGAAAATTTTCCTAAATAGGCTAAAACTAGGAAAAAAAACTGGTATATCTACAAAATTTTTGTTATTTTTAAGTTAAATTTATTTGAATGCAAATAGTAGTCTATGCTGTTAAAATCAACAGAATTATTAGCCAAAAAAATATAAAGCTGTTGATTTCAGAATGTTAGATTTTTATTTGAGTTAAAAAAAACCGAAAAAAAAACTTTCAAAATTTTAATTTTTTGTGAATTTTTAGTCTACTTCTATTATTTAGCAAAATTTTTGCTGATTTTATGAGTTTAAATAGTTATTTTCTACTAAATAAAATTTATCTCAAATATAACTAAAATTCTATTTGTTTAACAGTTTTATTTTGCTGTTCCTATCTCACTACTATTTAGTAAAAATAATCTGCTAATTTCTGGAGTTTTTTCCTGCTAACTCTTAGTAGTTTTAATTTAAGTCTTTACAGATTTTTGTTATCCTTAAATATTAGTATACTAATAATAATTTAAGGATATATTTTGTTTGTTCTAGCGGTGTAAATTCTTTTCTCCATTTAACTAAAATATATATAGCTAAAATGTTGTAAATTCAAGAGATTTTTTCTCACTGTATTTATATTACTAACCCAGCAAAATTGTCAGATGCAAAGAACTGGGTGTAGAACAACTTCCCAGGAAAATTTTCCGTTCCAAAGAATCGGTTGTAAAATAGCTACTTTTCATTCACAACCCCTTCTACTGTCGATTCTAACACCGATTCTTTTTGTTTGAAATTGTCCTAAAAGCAACCCATTCTATAGCTCCAAAGTGGAACCGGTTGCTCTAGAATCAGTTCTGGAACTAGTTATAGAACTGATTCTACGTCACCCACACCTTCTATATAGGATACCAGGAACTGCTTCCGGAACCAGTTCCATGGAATCGGTTGCGGTGGAACGAGTTGTAGAATGGGTATGGTTGGCTACCGATTGTAAAAATTTTTCCTGGGTTGTACTTGCATGCAACCTGTTTCAATTTATGTTCTATCATCGGTGAATTTTGTTTGAGTTTGTCCCAAAAGCAAAAGATTCTGTTCCTCCAAACTAGAACAGATTGCTTTGGAACCAGTTCTAGAACCAGTTATTGAACTGATTCTGCGACAGTGAAGCCTTCCATTTTGACTTCCAGGAATCAGTTCTAGAACCTGTTCTGCGGAACCGGTGGTAAAAACACCTATTCTAGAACAGATTCAAAAGCAACGAGTTCAAAAAATGTTGCTAGGTAATGTTTAGCAAACAGATTCGGCGCATTTAAACAGTTTTTTCCGCAGATGTTGGGTGGTAAACTGAATTCTCTTATTGCAATTAAAATTATATTTTAAGAAAAAATGGGAACGTGAGCACAATTTTGACTGATTCACGTGAATCACGCATGTTAACTCGTGAGTGTGAATGAGATCTTTATATACTCATGTGAACGTAAGTGAGTATGAGTATAAAAAATTTGTTCATGGGTGGGTGTTCGTGGGCAACATTTTTGTGTGAGTGAGTGTGCGTTAGTCCAGTTTTACCAAATTAGTTTTACGGCGTTTAATAAATATTTCTCTTAATTTTTTAGTCAATTTTATTAGTTTTAGATTTTGAAAATACAAAACCAACTACAAAATTGCATATTCATAGTAATCTTGAGTTCAGTATTCATAATTTACCTTAATTTTAGCATTTTACTTTTTGGGTAAGATTATACTTCGTGAATGTGCGTGATTCATGTAAAATCGGGATAAAAGCGGGTGAGTAGAAAAAAATGTTCGAGTGATTGGCTGTGATTAAAATTTGTCTTCGTGATCGTAAGTGACTGTGAGTCAAAATCCACTCACGTGCCCAGCTCTAATTTTAAGTAAATACTTGCAGAATAATATTAATTTAAAAAGCTTTCAATAATTTTCATGTAGTGTTAAAATAGAACCAAAAACTAACCTCTTATTCTTTGAAAATAGGTCTAAAATTAGCCAAGTCTCGACTTATTTTGGAAATAAAACTGCCATTTCTCACATTTATTTAGATGATGGATTAAATAGATAGATATTCATGGATGGATATCATTTAGAAATTCCTCATTTGAGGCTCTAGAAGTTTCCTGATCTTCACCTAGGGGTTTCTTATTTGTGCCTCTAAGTTTCCCATTTGCTCTAAAAGTTTCCTGAAGTTTCTGATTGCCTGCTCTAATTTCTCTAAAGTTTATAAGTTTTTATTTTCTCCATCATAGCGGCGAACATTGCCTTAATGTCCTTAGTACATAACATGGAATACAACTCCCATATATGGGCAGGAGCTTCGAAGTCTATTTTGGAGCTTCTGGACCGTGTGCAAAGGAGGGCGTCGGCGCATATCAATGACAGTAGAGTATCCACCTCTATTGACTCATTGAAGCATCGTCGGAATGTGGGTTGTGTAACCCTGTTCTATCGATATTACCATGGGAAGTGCTCTGCTGAGATAAGTGAACTTATCCCCAAAGCCCAGGTTTTTATTCGTAATACTCGCTTATCAAGTAGAGTCCATCCGTTTGTTGTCGATTGTCCAGCGGATCGCCATATGTGGAATAAACTCCCCGTAGAGGTCTTCCCTGTTACTTTACAATGTTGAGAAATTTAAATTAAATATTTACAAACACTACTCCCTCTTTCCTCCTCCCCATAACCTATTTTCCTAATACCAACACAATGCACTGCGTTAGTAGGGGGCATCCTCTGAGTGTTGGTCTAACACATAAAAAAAAAAAAAAAATACTTAGTTAGAATATTCTTCCACCTCAAGTCCAGATTCCAATATGATATTGTCATATTAGTTTTTTATTTGTTGTTTCAAAAAGGGTTGATCGTTTTCATGATAGACAATACAATTGTTTCGTAGACATCACTCTACTCTTCAGTTGTCCGCATTATTGCCCTTTTTGAAACAACAAATAAAAATCTAATATGACAATATCATATTGGAATTTGGACTTGAGGTGGAAGAATATTCTAACTAAATATATGAAAATATAGAAAGTCCGAAAAAACAATTTTTGTATTTTTTAATGCAAAAATTAAAATAATTGTTAAAAAAAAATACTTATAAAAAAATGTTCTGTTATCGATTATTCCAAATATTACGCTCATCACTTTAGACTAATTTTTATTTTTTAGGTTTCTTAAACTTCTGGGCACCATCACCTGTATTTTCTCATTTCTGTTATTTTGTGCTCTTACTTAGCAAATGTTTCTGAAGTTCCTATTTTAACCCTCAAATGCTCTTTCTTCTGATTACAATAATATTGAAATCATATATTTGGCGTTGAAAATCTACTATGAACCAAATATTAAAAAATTAATATTTAATTTAATCGCTTTATTTAGGCGATATAGCACAACAAAGGTTGAAGACGTATCTTGAAACCCAGTGGTCAAATAATTTCGGTTTTTGCTGTAAATAATACTATCAAAAAAATAAAATTACGTACCGAAAATTGTTGATCAATAGTTGTTATTTCAAAAGCTATGGCCATTTTCGCTTTTTGAAAATTACGAAATTTGGCGAATTTAGCACTAAACATCAATAAATTTTGACGAAATTAGTTCTACTTACCTCTGAGTATATAATCTGTGTTTAATTTCAAGAAAATCTGTTGGCTAATTTTTGAGTTAGAGATATATTTGTAAAACGTATCCTGGCGTTATCCTGTGAGTCCTGGAGAAAACTTTTTAAGTGATTTTACAATTAGAGACGCTAAACTAGCTTTGTTATTATCGATAATGTACGCCAGATCGTAAATGTATTTTTGGCGATTTTTCAAATATTTTTTTCTTTTTTAAAAAGTTAATTTTTTTAAATTTACTAAATTTTCACTTTACATGCTTTTCGCTTGAAAACCCTTTCTTATACAAAAAAAAGTTTGAAGGCAAAAAAGTAGGTAATTAAGTTTTCTATGGATATAATACAACTTGTTTAATAAAATATATAAATGTTATTTAGCCAAAAACTATTTAAAATCTGAAGACCGCCTTTATGCGGCCTTGTGCATTAGAGGGTTAAATACAAAAAAGTTGGTTATGTAATTTTAAACACTATTGTGTAAGATGTTATTGAACGTTTTAAGAAAATCCGTATTTCATCTTGTAATTTTTTACTATGACGAAAATAGAAAAATTATCCTTTTTTTAATACACATGATCCCGGGGATCAAGTGAGTATTTGTTGGGTAAAATGCTTTTAATTAAACAATTATTGGACAAATAAACTGTATGTTAGCTGTATTTTGTCTCATGTCCGTCAACTTTAAGTATTTAAAGCAAATATACGTTAAACCGATTGTAGTACAAACAAATTTTAAACAGGTTATATTTATAATTATTAAATGTATAAACGTTGAGTTTTCAACGTTGATAATTATCCGTGTTGAAAGTTAACGTGCATACGAAAAGTAATATGTTAGTTTTCATCTTAAACGCGTTTTTATGCCCTTTGAGCTTTTTTCTGAGTTAACAGATATAGTTAAGTCGAAAACACAGCTTTTTTAAGTAATTTTTAATAAGTGTTAGTTGCCTGGATTATTTTTAGTCTAATTTCGCTTAACAAAATCGCTTACAAGGAATGTCTGTGCATGTGGCTCACTCAGATTTGGATGAAATTTGTATATGTGGTAGAAAAGGCGGGAAATTAAGCAAGTGAACCTTTTTAGACGTCCAATTTTGTATTAGAGAGTTAAAAAATGGGGTAAAAAATTACCGTTTTTTTCATTTTTAGAAGTTTTTTCATGTTTACCACGAAATGTATACAAATTGGATACCAGATGAAAGGTATTTTCAAGATCTATGGAATGATGGGTTAATTATTGATAATAATCTACTTATGCTAAGTTGAAGACAAATATAACATGTTAACAACTCAACTAGACTAACATCAACGAAATCTAACAATGCTATTTTTATCCATTGTTATTACTGTTTTTGCTTTGAACTTTAATTCTTAAAGTACCACAGCTGGTTCTAAAAAAATAATGTTAATAAAATTTTTGCCTAAACTGCAGTTTATGGGGTTTCGTCAAAAAAATATACAAAAAAATATGACCGCCTCTGGAATTAAAAAAGAAAAAACCGAAATTAATTTTGGGAGGGGCTCGGCCCCGGGAGGCCCGTGGGGGGCAAAAAACGGGGGGACATAGTAACATGTAAGTGTGGGTACTCAAATTAAAGGAAATTGTCTCATGATTCCAAAAATGTTTTTTTTTTAATCCATAAAACGTAGCCCTAACTAGAGCCATTTTAGTTCCTTAAGAGGGGGGACTGAAAATTATGAAATTTTTTTATATGGTAAAATGGTACTCAAATGATAGAAAATGTCCCCCCACGACTTCAAAAACTGTATTTTTTTCATTAATCGATAAACGCATTAAAAATTTAAAATAAAAATAAAATTTTTTTTGGAAAAATCGCGCGACAAAATGCCTCTAATTCGATTCACGTCCAACGGATTAGTAAAAAAAACCTCATTTTTGAAATCATGAGAAAATTTTCTTTCATTTGAGTACCATTTTCGTTCATATTAATATTTTACTTTTTTTCGACCATATATTGGTGGAAAAATGGCTCTAGTTGGGGCTACGTTTTATGGTTATAAAAAATCGTTTGGAATCGTGAGAGAATTTCTTTTAATTTGAATACCCACACTTACATGTTACTATGTCCCCCGTATTTTGACCCCAAGGGCCTCCCGGGTCCGAGCCCCTCCCAAAATTAATTTCGGTTTTTTTCTTTTTTAATTCCAGAGGGGGTCATATTTTTTTTTTTTATTCGAAACCCCATAAACTGTAGTTTTGCCAATATGTGGTTACATATATCCTTACCAGTGTTGAAAAAATATGGAGAATAGATTTCAAAAAATTTACAAAAAAATTTACAAAATTACTTTCTGTTTGAAATAATCAGGGGTATGGCATCACCAAAAAAATAAGTTATAAAAACATCGTTATCACTAAATAGATCGACTGTGTTCAAAAAATTGACAATTTCTTTTTTTTATTAATTTTTAAATAATAACAAAAAACAAAACAAAAAAAAACAAACGGATATCTCAAATTATATTATTCGAATTATACCGCGCTTGTTTTTCATTATTTTGAGCAGTTTTGAGGAGCCTTTGAGTTTTCAAATATAGGCTCAGCTGATACTAAACTGATACTAAATAGTTGCTCAGGTAATATTAAATTACAGCGCCATCTACCGGTGAGTAGTGTAAGTTTTGATTTCCTATCTCTATAATTAATAGTCTCTGGAAATAATGATCAAAATCAGTCATCATCAGTAACTCATAATTATATGTTTTTAAATAATGCAGAAGGTAAGTCGGCGTCATTACTGGTAGTCCAAAAAAAATAATGATATATATAGTTTATAAATTTTAAAAATTAACTTGATTTCGGAAATTAATAGTAAAAATGTTCGTGTTTAAGTACAAAATTTTAATCGCACAGAAATGTGTGTAATTCTAAATAAAATGTGCCTATTTTACAATAAATGTGTATTTTTATAGTCAAAAAAATGTGTACACAAAATTTTTACAAATTCTTAACATTACACAAAATCTTATCAACTTTATAGCAGCGAATTAACAAACATTTCTAGAGTGTACTTATTAAATAAATAGTACCCAAGTACAAAAAATTGATATGGAGCCATATGAAGTTATATTTAATTATATATAATCTTTTATGTAATTAGATATAATTATATCCGAAAAATGAGAACGTCTTATTGTATCATATTGTATCGAATTGTATACAATTGTATACAATCTGGTACAATTTGATACAATTTTATGCAATTCGATACAATTGTATCCGAATTTTGTCCTCATCCAATTACATCAAATTATATCTTTTTGTATAAAATTATATAAAATGTTATAAAAGTGGACATAGTTTTTTACAATTATATCTAAATATTAATCTTATACTTTTTATCATATTATATAGGACCATATCTAACAATATACATACAAAAATAATTTTTTTAAATAAAAAAAATGTTCAATTACCTATAATTGTACTTTGTTGAATTGCAATTACAAATAATCGGCCTGATTACGAGTGTCGAATTTGTAGTCGAAATTTTCGACTCCATATAAAATAATTTTGTATATAATGGAAATTATAAAGAAATGAAACTCTGATGCTGGATTTTTTTAAATCTGAGTGCTATATATGGTAAATCCAATTGAAAAATTGTTCAATAGTTGCGTTTTTAGTGAATTTTCAGCAAATTCGACTTAGTTTCGACTATGACTACGACACTCGTAATAAGGCCGAATATGTAAATATAGATGAGTTTTTTTTTTCAATTACAATTACATGTATATGTATATGTATATAAAAAAAATATTTTGGAGAAATAGCTCCTAATATTTTTTTACTTTTTTAATTTTTAAAAATTTGTATATGTATATAAAAAAAAATATTTTGGAGAAATAGCTTTTTATGCACCTGTAAAAATAGTACTGAAAACAATATGGAATTGGAATGCACCTTTTATACTTGTTTAATATGTACTTTTATTGAAGATAATAAGGAACAATATCTCGCAGTAACAAGCTGGTGTTTTTATGCCAGTCAACTTTCATATCAAAGAATAGCTCAGCGGTAGAGCGCTAGACGGCGGCAATAAAAAACTTTTGTAAAATAAAAAAAAATATAATTTTTTTCAACTTTTAATTGGTGAAAATCGCTTGCTTTGCAGTCGTTCAAAAAGTACTGAAAAAATGTTGAAGTGGGAGTACTCCTCTCCTATGACAACTCAATGTTAAAATCATTAGTGTCTATGTCTAGATACTCAATTGTAGTGCTGTTTCTACTGTTTCGGCATCAATTTTTTGCTGGATTGTTTATTATTTTGTGTTTGTCATTTCGACTACATTTTTATTTGTTTCTACAGATCATCTATTTTTAGGCCAGTATGTAATAATATAAAATCACATATGTCTCCATATTAAAACCTTTGAGGAAAAAATATCTAATATATGACAATATAAAAGTATATATGCTTGAATTTAAAAGCATATGTGGCCATATGTAACTATAAGTTACTATATGCAATTAAATAAAATAATATATGATTATATCAAAACTTTTTTACTTGGGTATTATAAGTTTGTGCTGATGTTTGTAACACCAAAAAATATTGGTCCTAGACCCATCTATAGTATACCGATCGGCTCAGAATTTTTTTTATTTCGATTTAACGATGTCCGTTTGTCTCTCCGTCCGTCTGTCGTCTGTCTGTCTGTCCATGCATTCTTGTGAACACTCTACAGGTCGCAAATATTAAGATATTTTGATGAAATTTGCTACGCCGACTTATGTCGGCCAAACGACTACGCCTATTGATTTTGGTTGAAATCGGTCCATGTTTAGACCTAGTGCCCATATAAGGGTACCCCCCAAAATTTTCTTTTCTACACGCTGCAGGTGGCAAATACGAAAATATTTCAATGAAATTTGGTACACAGACCTACGTCGACCCAAGAACGGAGCTTGTTGATTTTGGTTGAAATCGGTCCATGTTTAGACCTAGTGCCCATATAAGGGTACCCTCCAAAATTTTCTTTTTTACACGCTGCAGGTCGCAAATACGAAGATATTTCAATGAAATTTAGTACACAGACCTATGTTTGCCCAAGGACGAAGCCTGTTGATTTTTGTTGAAATCGGTCCATGTTTAGACCTAGTGCCCATACAAGGGTACCCTCCAAAATTTTCTTTTTTACACGCTGCAGGTCGCAAATACGAAGATATTTCAATGAAATTTAGTACACAGACCTATGTTGGCCCAAGGACGAAGCCTATTGATTTTTGTTGAAATCGGTCCATGTTTAGACCTAGTGCCCATATAAGGGTACCCTCCAAAATTTTCTTTTTTACACGCTGCATGTCGCAAATACGAAGATATTTCAATGAAATTTGGTTCGTTGACTCACATGGTCCCAAGGAAAAAGCCTATTGATTCTAAATAAGGTCGGTACATATTTGGACCTATTGCCCATATGGGCTATATTTTCGATTTTCTCTTCTTTTATGATTTTATAGAAAATTTTGACACAAGTCTGTTTTAACCCATTCAAATTTCGGATCCAAACATTAGTTGGCTTTAAATCAGACTGGTGTAGGGTATTATATAGTCGGCATGCCCGACTTTAACTTTTTTACTCGTTATAAATTTGTTTTGAACTAGATAGGAAATTTTCCAAGGTAAAAAGTTTTTTTTTTGCCAATTTGACCAACTATTTTACAATATAGGGTAACCACTTATTTCCTAACTTTTGAGTAACCCCTTATTCTATCTTTGTGAGTAACTACTTATTCTTTCACTATGGATAACTCATTATTCGTACTTTTTTGTAAGCAAGAGGGTAATGCACACCCATGAATTTTTGGATATCGCGAACAAAAGTAATGTTGCGAGTAAATAGCCTGGTAAGTAGTGAAACCATTTGAGTGCTACTTACTCGCTTAATTACTCGGTAATGTCTGTTTTTGCTGGGTTATTTTCGAACATTGTTTAAACAATCCATAAAAGAAATAAAAATATTTCTATTAAAAGAATCATCAATTTTTTAACTGACAAAACGTAAAAAAAAACGATTTTGGGGTTTGTTTTTTCATATTTGAAAGTTTTTTTTTTTTTAATTTTCAAAACACTACACATCACACTCGTTCATATTTTTATTGGCTACCCAGCAAAATCTTTCATTACCAAATAAGTGGTTATATAATAGAAATTCATAGCACCGCACAACTTATTTTTTGGCGTCTAAACTCATTATTTTTGTTTGGCGTGGTCGTTTTTATAAGTAGTCACGCTTACCCGCTCGCTACAAAAAAATTAGAAATAAGTAGTTATGAGATTTTGAATAATAAGTGGTTACACACATGCTTACAAAAAGTTGAATTATAAGTGGTTATCCGATTGCTTACTTGATTCTTAAAAATAAGTAGTTAGGCAAATACTACACTCAAAATAGTTTGTAGTTTAAATTAACTGAAAATGTAATTTAAAATAAATGAAAAATCACTTGAAAACCGGTCTACTGACTTTTCATTTAAATCAAAAGAACTTTTAATTTATTTTTAAATGTTAATAAATAAACTACAAAATCCTTAAAAAATAATGATTTTTCATTTATTTCGTTTTTTTAAATTTCAAAAAATTAACTACACAATCCGTAAGAATAAATGATATTTAATTTATTTCACTTTTTCAACTGACCTAGAAATCGAAAAGGAATTCTTTTTTTAACAAAACATTTTAAATGAAAATATTAACTGTAACAGAAAATCCGTATTTATATGTAATTTATTTTTTAAATAAACGACAAAAACAGTTAAAAAATATATTTCTTTGTATTTTAACTGAATAATCATTTAAAAATAAATATACGGATAACTTTTTAAATAAACTACAGTCAGTTACTGTAATAATATTTTCAGTGTATTAGCCTAAGGAAATACATTCAGAAAAATTTAAGTTTTCTGTAGTGTGTAATTTTAGGACTCGTCATAAAAATTTTAACATAAAACATATTTACATATAATAAAAAAACTTAACTGTGTAAAAAGTACTTATTTCAACTAATACGAGTAAGTCAGTATTTTATATTTAGAAACAATGAATACAATAGGCCGTTATTAGGAATTCATTATTTTATATTATAAAATAATGCAAAAGGTAATGATATATCATTTTTGGTAATGCAGATAGTAATGAGGTGTCATTACCAATATTTTGCTGGGTATGTTTGTGTGTATGAGTAAAGAATTTCGTGTAATTTGAATTGAAATAATTTTGTATATAAACAAACTATTTTAACAAAAACGAAAACCGAAAATATTTGAATTTTTTGTTTTAAAACAGAAAACAACAAAATTATTTAAATTATTTTTTTCTAAAAATAGAAATCTAAAAATGGAATATTCGACTGAAAATAACAACTCCTACAGACGATACATATTTTTTTCTAGTTTGTTTTTTATTGATTGATAAAAAAAGTTAAACAATATGTTTCAATGTATTTTAATTGATTCTTCAATTGAAAACAAACTTTATCTATTACTTTTTAAATAAACCTCAATCGGTTATGGAAAATATATTGTGAGTGTATTTAAAACTTTTTAAAAAAAAAAAAATATATAAAATGTATTGTTAAATTAAATACATTTATGTCGTAAAGAAAAATTTTGGTATTTTGGGATGTAGGGGAAAAAGGGAATTTTAATAACATATGTAGGGAATTATCAAAATAGCTTCTGGCATCACTGGCTTCTCATTTATTTATAACTCCAATTAAAAAGATAATTAAGGATTTGGAATAGAGTATGTACTTTAGGGTTATAAGTTTTTATTGCAAAAGTTTTACCTATTACCCCGTGATGGGCAATACTAATTATATTAATAATTAAAGTCCTTTTTCGAATCATTTTGATTACTCTATGCTATGCATTTATTCGAATTTTCATTATTAAAAATGCAGTATTGCAAAATATATTCCCACGTTCAACCAGGTTTATGCGGGAACTTTTATAAAGCCCCGAAAAAGTACTCAGTCAGAAAAATGTAAAGGGGAAAGCGATGCCTAGGCACTTTAATATATGGTAGAAGTACTAACAAAAAGTGATTTTTTATTCCTAAAATTATAACTTCATTATACAAAATGCCCTGCTGTTCAAAAAACCCCCGGGAAAGCACTCGGAAAATAAAATTTTCAACCTTAGCAAAACCAATAAATAGGTTGTCTGTAAATAGATTTTCTAAAATAAAATTCAAAAAATGTTTAAATGTGGTCCTGCCGTGATTTGAACCCAAGCCCTCAGATGTGTAACCAGGAGCCCTACCCACTGAGCTAACGAGACAAATAATAGCTGGTGACTTGAACGTAAAAACCATACGTCAGTGTGGCAACAGTTGCGAAAAAGGTGACAAGGAGGAGATAGGAAGATAAACAAAAAAAATTTAAGTAGAATGTTTATGTGTCTGTTTGATTACTTCTCAGAGTAAAAGCAAAAATAACAGAAAGCTGAATAGGAAAAAAACTATGAATTATCCACTCTATAAACAAGGCCTTACGTGGGTGAGATGGCTAAGCTGTCGAACTCTAGTATAGTTACGTTTGTAATGTAGGAGTGCATGGGTTCGATTCCTATAGCCGACAGGTTGTTGAAAAAAAATTATCATATAGAGACAATCTGACAATAAAATATAAAAAACAAAACAATTTAATGGAAAATCACTGATGAAGCCTGTGCATAATAAAAAAAGGCAGAAACTATATCAAGTCTGATTTGCAAATTAATAATGTGTTCATAACTTTTGAAAAAATGTTTATTCTTCTTCTTAACCTCAAACCTACTGAATTAAAATTAATAAAACTGCATATTAATTACAATATTAATTGCAGTTAGTCTATATGACGCGTTTGAAAAAAACAACACTTTACTAAAAAAGTAATAACGCTATTTTTTAAATATTCTAGTGTGATGAAATATGCCATTTAATTTGATATATTGCGCATTTTGACACCCAGCGTAGAAAATCATTACCAGATATGTGGTTATGTAACTACATACCTGGTAATGGTAACTATTTACTTTTGTTATTACATTACTTTTGTATGGCGACATCGCGAAAAATAGTGTGTTATGCTTACTCACTAGCATACAAAAAATCAAAAAATATATCGTTACCAATATGCGTACCAGTATTGACAAAAATAATGAGTCTAAAAAAGCTTTTCAAAAACGAAGTTTTATATAAAAAATATTTTTTTACTGTAACATTTTTTTTAAGAAAATTTGCTAATACCGGAGATCGAACCTGGGACTCCAGATTACTAGTCGATAGCTCTACCATGTGAGCAATCTCGGCATGTTATATTTGATAGATAAAAACATAATTGACTTGCTGCGCACAAGTATCGCGTAATTAAAAAATATCCTTACTAGTGTTGAAAAAATATTGAGTGTAAAAATAGACTTTAAAAAAATTTACAAAATAATCTATAACATTACTTTATATTTGAAATAATGATAAAAAATAAGTCATTATATGTTTAGTCCAAAAAATAATGATATGTCATTACCGTTTACTGGGCAGCTGCAATAATATTCCGTATACGTGTATTTAAAGTTGAAATTTTTCTTTTTTCACGATTTCATTAATAAATAACTTACGTCGACAGGAATATCCAATATTTTAATACAAATTTTAAGTAAACATCAGAGGTTACTTTTTTTATTTTTTAATTTTAAGTAAAAATTGACTGAAGCTGAAAAACGTCAAGTTTTCTTTTTAATAAACCAATTTTTTGCCAGTGTCTTTTTTTGTAAGCCACTAAAAATTTTGTAAAAAAAATACTGTCTAAACGCTTTTTTCAAACGCTGGCAAAGCGCCCCAAATGCGTGTTCTTCCAGTCATTTATTTTTAACACCACGGTACCAGTGCTTGATTTTTTGTACAACTGGCAATTTCCGACTGGGTAATATCAGGGTTCTTAATATTTGTATGGACTTTAGGGCTAGGATAACGAGAATTTTATGTTTTAAAAGTTATAACCCAATTTGAACTTTTTAAATTAGATTATACATTTACTTTTATGTGTTAAGGACATGCATATTCATATCTTCTTTTTTTTTGTAGGTCACCGTACTTTTTCCTTTATTATTTACTATTGTCATTAAGTTTGGGGGCGGGGGGGGGGGGGGGGGGTTTATGAGTGTATGAATATTTTCCAAGTTATGAATTAAATATATGAAACAACAAACTGTACACTTGACTTATAATACATCTACACAAAGTTGTTGGAATGAATATTGTTTGTTTTCTGAAAATTTATGACTGCAATTTGGATGATTTGTGCGTCCGACACTGATTTAAAATGCTAATTTTAATGTGCGGTAGAGAATGTTAATTTTATAAGATACATACATTTAAACCACCACAAACTGTTGGCAAACTAAGGGAAAAAAATTTGATGAAAATCAGTTATAATGGTAGGGACTGAAAAGTGTGAAAATTAAGCCAACAAAATGCTCTAAAAAATAGCATCGTCCATATTAACATTGAAACAAACCAATTTAGTAGTAGCAGTATAAATTTGGCAATAAATTTAGGTAAATGGCACCGCACATGAATTCCGTTTTAATATTTGGTTTGATTACACTCTTTTTTGGTGGATAAAAACAACAACAAGAAATAACAGAAATTTTGTTAAATAATAATAATAATAATAATAATAATAATAATAATAATAATGCACTTGAAATATGGCTGGTATCAAAAAATATTTAAATTTCACTATAGTTTAAAAATAGTTTAATTGAATCAGTTAAATATTTGAATTGGATTTTTTTTTTAAATTTTTAGTATCTACACGTAATATTATCATTTGCCTGATAGGTGCAAAGTTAATTAATTAATTCAAAAAATAGAAACTCGTTCCTAATTTATTGTGTGTAGTTTTTTTGAAACTTCTTCAGCTTATACTCCAAGGCAAAATCCAAGGAAGACGAGGTATTGGCTGCAAGCAAATGTCCTGGCGGCAAAACATCCGAAATTGGACTGCATTTTGATCAATTAGCAATCTAATAAGAGCTGACACAAAAGGATTAGCAACTTTAATACAGAACATAACATAAGTCATGATTTCGCCTACATCCTAAAAAGGATATGGACCTAGAGAGAGAGAGTTTTTGGGACTTTTTGAAAAGTAGTAAATCGGACTTGTGCCAAAATTTTCTACAAAATGATAAAAGAAGAGAAAATCGAAAATATAGCCCATATGGGCGATTGGTCCAAATATGGACCGATCCTATCTTGAATCAACATCCTTTGTCCTTGGGACCATGTGAGTCAGCGAACCAAATTTCATTGAAATATCATTGTATTTGTGACCTGCAGGCTGTAAAAAAGCCAATTTTGGGGGGACCCTTATATGGGCACTAGGTCTAAACATGGACCGATTTTAATCAAAATCAGTAGGATTCGTCCTAGGTCTGTGTACCAAATTTCATCAAAATATTTTTCCCTTATTTTGATGAAATTTGGTACACCGGCCTATGTCGGCCCAGGGCGAAGCCTACTGATTATGGTTAAAATCGGTCCATGTTTAGACCTAGTGCCCATATAAGGGTACCCCCAAAATTATCTTGGTTACACGCTGCAGGTCGCAATACGAAGACATTTCAATAAAATTTGGTTCGCTGAGGCCCTATGCTCCTTATAGGAACGACATATATACTAGAGATGTGTCAGTCATGATCGAACTAGTTCAATTGCATGATTCACTCTTTTGACTCATTATTCGCTCTTGTTTGTAAGTCTTTCTAATTAAACTGTTTGAAATTGAAATGCTTTTTTAGGAAATAGTAATATTTTTGTTTGAAATTGAGAAAGCATTGTCAAACTTTATAAAAAGAAAAAAAAATTCAACCAAAACCAAATTTTTTTTATTTTTAATAATGTTGCAGATTTTCTGTTACCTTTAACTTGTAAACAACTACAAAACATGAAGAGTGCGTAAAAAAGTTGTAAAGCGAACAAATCAGTTGTCGCCAGTGTTGCCGTTTTGGTTATTTTTAACCAAAATAGGTTATTTTTTTCATTTTGGTAACTTTTTTGGCAATCAAGTATATACATTTTTTTCTGTGTTTTTAGATTTATGTTCTGCTTATGATTGTAAGAAGCCTCCCGTACAAATTGAAATTCTTTGTAGGAACATTTGAATTTAAAGAATTTGAGGATTATTGCAGTGTAGAGCCACATAAAATATTAGGTATTTCTGGTACCCGGTAACTGGTACTATGTAATGTAATCAATCGTATAACTGGGCAGTGGCCTGCTTTGCATTCATATTTTATATCGTTCGACTTCGAAGTAAACGGTAAAAGCTTGTGAATTGGGTTAACTAGTGGGCGATACAAGCTTTAAGTTTTATTTCTCTCATAAATTCTTAATATAATAAATAACTTAAATAAAGAATTTCAATCCGAAAAAATGCGTCTTTCATATGTTTATGGCCAATTAAAATAAAATTTTAAATTAGTTTTGAGCAATTTTACCAAAAGTAATTATGTTAAAAGATTAATTTCATTAATAACGGTTAATTAATGTAATTAATTGATGTAATTTTTCAATTTTAGAGTCTCTTAAAGCACCTCAAACATTTTAAGTCACAGTGATTAAATGCTTAAATAAGATACATAAAATCTTAAAAATAGACAGTAATACTAACAACAAAACTAAAAAAAAAAAAAAAACGGAACAACATAAACGATTAATCTTTGAACAAATTCATAATTGCCATTTTAAAAAACAATACACGGGGTTCGGATTTAATTTGATTAGGTAAAGAGTTCCACAATTTCACAGCACTAACAAAGAACAATCTTGAGGATGATAAGTAATTATAAGCAGGCGTAATAATATTGCTTGTTCGACTTGATCTGGACATATTAATTTTCCGGTGCAAATAATCAGGTTCCTTCGTATATATAATTTTGTGTAAAAATATTAAATTTCGAATGTTTAGATATGAAGTTAGATTACATCCCAAGATTTGAAGGGAGTATTGAGATATTCTATCATATTTTCTCTTGTTGAATACAAATCTTGCACAATTATTAATAACCATTTGTAATTTAGTATTAGATGTGGCATCGAGGTTTCCAAAAACAATTGCTCCATAAGTCAAAATTGGTATAAGTAACGTTTTCACCAATTTGAGCTTAGTGTGACTCGGAATGTAGAAAATATTTTTATTGGCCGTAAAGCTGAACTATGTTTGAATGAAAGTAACTTGTCCAACTTAAAAAAATGAAAAATCAAAAAAAAAATATACAATCTTTTTATATGGAACTTTTAAAAAAATCTCAAAATGCTATGAATTTTCGAGAAAAGATTTATAACATCTTACCATAACAACACCAAATCAAGTTTTAAATAATTTAGAAATAACTTTGGAGCCTTTATTGTCATCTTTACCAAACTTAACAAGCGGTAATGAAGAAGAATTTTTAACCCAATGGAAATTATTAAGATTTTCGAACATTACAGAATTAAACAGTGACATGGATAAAAATAGTTGAATTTTGGGATAAAGAATCCAAATACAAAAATGGAATGGTTGAAAAATGTTTTCAATATCTAATTTATTTTGATCAAAATTCACTGACATTGCGAATTAGTTCAGCTGCTGCCGAAAGAAAATTTTCAAAGCTTATTTTAATAAAAACAAAATATTAGAATAACCTTAATTTTAAAACTATTAATAATAATATAATGCACTATATATGGTAATCTCGTAATTGTTTTTATACCTCAAATAACACAGTGATAAATCTTACCTGAAACTTATTTGCTGATCTCTATTTGGAATGAAATTAAATTTAAGTTTTTTAGTTATTACTGAAGGTTTTAGAGTTACCTAATAGTTACCCCAAAAATTTGTTGTTGTTTCGTATACAATTTTTTGACATTTTCTTTTATTCAATATTTAAGTTAAAGATAAACCTACACTCAACCAAAAAAGTCTGTAATGGTTACTGAAAATTTTGCTGTTATTACGGGAAATTTAAGAAATTTAAGAAATTTAATTTGAGCCCAGCGGTATTTTTTGCTAATTTTAGCAACACCCCAGCAGAAATTACTGCTTGCTTGGAAGCAGTTTTGTTAGGGAAAGTTGAGCAGTGAAGCGATTGCATTATTGATGACATCATGCCTGATTTTTGTTCGAGATAGCTCGCATGAAAGCACTTGTGTCGAGATCCGAAAAGGCATGAATTCACAGCTTTTAATTAGTGCTGCTGTTTTTCTTTTAAAATGTCCATAATTCATGCCTTCTCGGAAGCGCATATAAAAAAGCTTTTCAACTATTTAAAATCATTCCTTCTCTAAAGCACAATATTCCTGCATATTTTTGCGTGACTCTCATTTTCAGTAAAACCACTTGTTTTCACTAAAATAACTTTTTTCCGCATTTTAAAAAATGTTGCTGAAAGAACCGCAAAAATATCTTAGCAATCAAAATGTATTGCTCATTTCATGCCTTTTTGAAAAGCACAGCAAAAAGCGATGTAAACAATTAATCATTAACGCCCTATGCTCCAGTGGGAGTTAAAGGAATATATATAAACGTTTTTACTGCTTCCACATTTTTGCTGGGACATGTCTGCTGATCTGTAGTACCATAAAATTAGTAGAAAAAATTAGTAGCCGCTACTAAATTTTAGTAAAATTTATGTAAACTGCAATTCAAAATCGATTTGCTAAAATCAATTAAAAAACTTATCATGATTTTAGTACAATGAAATTAGTATAAATAATTAGTTGCAGCTACTAAATTTCAGTAAATTGTTGTAAACTGTAATTTAAAATCAATCTGCTGAAAAAAAGTGTATCAAAAAAGTAAAGAAAACTAAAGTCTATAAAAAAATATTATAAAAAAAAACTTCTTTTTCTTTCGATTGTAACAAGCGAATAATTACTTCAGATATTACCTTTTAATGCGTTGGAGATACAATAAAGTTTTCTGAGTGTTATTTCCAAACTAAGAATATATCAATAGAAACAAATATAAACTAAACAGGAATTGTAACAAATGAAAAAAAAAAATTAAATTAGTATTTTATTCTCCTAAATTTAGCACTCGGTTTTGAAAAATCAGTAAAATGTTTTGCTGAAATCAGCAGTGAGAATTAGTAAAAAAAGCCGTAATTTGTAATAAGAGAATAGCAAAAATGATTACTAAAAAACAAATCTGTATAAAAATAGTAAAGTATTTACAAATTTTTTTACTAACTTTTTTATCTGAGTGTATAGTATGAGACCCCCGTAGTAAGTATTTAATATGTTAAAGAATTTTCATTGATATTTTGAATGTTTAATAACGCGAACAAGAAATTCTCATTGAGTTTGTAATTTAACTTAACAAATATTTCCAGAAATTCTATAAACATCGTCCCCTGACGATTTCCTTAGGCAAGAATGAAATTCGGATAGGGACATGCCTCCAACGGATTATTTTTCACAATTTGTTTGACGGAGTTGTTGTTTGTTGTACGGATTTGTTGCACCAGTGGGTATCTATACAACTCTTGCTCTGTTAACCTTTACTCTTTATTTTTGTTCGTGAAGTCGGGAAAGAAAACTAAAACATGTTGGTAAACATTGTAAAAAAATGAGAGATTGAGTGTTTTTTTACACATTTCCCTATATAAAAAGCATTGAGGTTGAGTGAGTTTTTTTAGATTTTTAAGAGAATTTTCTGAAATTTAAGAGGATTTAAGAGATTCCAATGTTGCCTCAACATTCAAAAAATTCCGTGCCAACAAACATTTGTCAATAGTGTCAATTTTGGGTTTTTTAAAACTACTACTGATAGTTAATATAGTTTTACTTTTTTAAAATAATAGTTTATTTTAACAAAAACAATATACATTTAAATTAACAAGAACGGTGAAAATGTATTATATATTATTTGTATAATAAAATAAATTATTTACAAAATTTTCAAATAACATTAACAAAAATTATTAAAAACATAAGTTGAATTATATATTATTTGTATAATAAAATAAATTATTTAAAAATTTTTAAAATAATATTAACAAAAACTATTAAAGACAGTAGTTGAACAAAATTTACTACACTCATTAAAAAACCCCTAAATGGAAAATCAAACTTGACAACATTGATCAAAGAATTTTTTTTTAAAGAAAAAAACGAAAAAATGTTTCTCAAAATGCTCTTCCAACTCATTTTTTCTCTTAACAACATTATCAACATGTTTTCTTAGTCTTTCCCAAGTTCGCCACACAACAACAAAATTTGGTGAGGACGGTAGTTTCTCTATAGGTTTATACTTGTTGGTTGCACTCTAGAGTTAACATCACTCTGTTAACTGTTTAACATAACAAATATAACTAAAAAAACACATCCCTAATTTGTTCACATCTCTTATTGTCAAGAAATTATAAAAAAAATATTAAAAAATATAAACAAATGTTTTCAATTACGGGTAATTTACAAAATAAAAAATTATTTTATAATAATTGCAGTAATAGCCATGCCAAGATTTTCGCAAAAACTGCGTAAGTACTGAAACGTCACATATTTTTTTGAAGTAACTCTACTCTTCATTGTGAACAGTTAACATTTGAATCTGTGCTGCAGAGTAGAGCCACACCACCATTGTGAAAGCACCTTAAAATACAAATTTTGTTAATAATTAAATTTAAATAATAAAGTGCTTATGCTTAATAATTTGAAAACCTTATAACACGTTTATAAAAAAAATTTTGTATGAAAAATTTGTTTTATAAGCCTTTTATTTTAAAAAGTGATTATGCATATGACCCTAAATATTTTAATATATTTAAATAAAAACTAAAAAACTTTAACTTTTGGTTATTTTTTTCCCTTTTGGTAAATTTTTTAAATATTTTGGTTGCAAAAAATGTTTGTTCGTGGTAACACTGCTTGTCACAGCAAAAACGACAGATTTGAATAATGAATTAGTTCACTGACTCGAATTGACGATATTGACTAGAGTTGTCAAATATTCGACCTAATTGAAAAACTGGTTTTCGGATACTTCTAAAAACCGCTTTTTTGAAAAACCGGTTTTCGGTTTTTTTAATTCAAAACCAGTTTAAATAACCGGTTTTTCCTGTTTTTTGTAAATAATCATTTTGTATTGCTATATATGCAAATTTTCTGATAAAACTTGCAAAAATTGCTAAAAATCTTGAAACATTCTATTTTTTCCTTTCTTGAAAGCAATTCGCAGCGTAAATTATTCTATTAGTGCGAATCCACCTTTAAAACTAATGCATTAAACACATAGACGACTGCGGCAACACGACTACAAATGCTGCTGGCTGCAATTGTAGTCGTGTAGTCAGCTACTTAATTTTTTTGAAAACGACAGCAACATAGTAAACATCTGATCCTAAAAATTTGACGTTTTGATAAATATTAATCTGAGATTAAGCTGAGGAATATTTTGTTAATTTTGTAAGATCCATTTTTTACAAAACATCACAATAAAATTATTTCCAATTATAAATTAATAAAACCTTCAAACAATTGTAAAATATAAACAGCTGTTTCTTCAGTGTTCCCAAAACGGTGATTTTCTAGTCAGAACTAGCGATTTCATTTCGCTTCTAGCGGGAAAAATTGTCTTGTTTTACATATTTTGTTATATTGTCAACACTATTTTTGTTTTGTAGCCAACAAAAATAGAAATTATCCTAAGTTGACTACAGCGTCAAAAGTAGTCGTGTAGCTGTGTTGGTATCAAAATAATCATTTTCATATAAACGTTTGTATTTTATTTTTGACAGGCTGTAGTCGTGTAGCTGCAGTCGTCTATGTGTTTAATGCATCAAAGTTATTATTTCTAAAGGTGCTGTTTTTTCTAAATAAAAAAACCTTTCGGACAGATCTAAAAGCGCAGTATTTTGTTCGTAATTTTTGCGAAAAAAGCTATTAACGTCCATAAAAAACAGAAATGATTTTTGTCTTGCTCTGGAATTGTTACAAAATTGCAGTGGAAGTTTTTTTGCGTTAATTTAATAGACAGGACGATTTGAAAATGTCGCAAAAAAAACTTTGGCCTTTTGAAGATTGTAGTCTTCCAATTAATGTGAAACAATTTGTGAATTTTAAAATTTTTATTACAATTTTACGGTTTTAAATCGCAAAATGTTTTATCACGGGGGGAGAAAAGCTAAAAAATAAGAAAAAACTCCTTTTATTTATTGAGGAAATGGAAAATATGAGTTTATATGCATTTTAGGACAAATTTTTAGATTTTTGCTACTAAACTTTTTGTCAAAAAATTATGACGTTTTTAAGATAGAGAGAAAATGTAGAAATCTGCAAAAGAAAACAGCTTCTGAAAAAATTTAAACATTTTTGTTTCGAAAAAATACTTTTTTTCGATAATAGTCCACTAATGTACGTCATGGCAACGACAAAGTCAATAAACCCTACCTAAAGGAGGGAATCAAACATTAAAGGTCATATGCATAATCACTTCCAAAGTTTTTAAGTGACATAAATTTTCCATACAAAATTCGTTTTATAAATGTGTTATAAGGTTTTCAAATTATTACGCATAGGCACTTAAATATTTTGCGTAATTATTGAACATATAAAGAAAATTTATTAGAAATTTTCACCTTATAAATACTCGAAAATGTCGAATTATTCGACACGAAAAAACCGGTTTCTCGAATAATTCGAAAACCGCCCTTTTTCAAAAACAGGTTTAAAAAACCCGGAAATATAGGAAAAAACCGGTTTATCGAATAATTTGGAAACCGGTTTCGTCAACTCTAATAATGTCCTCTAATAATGTAATGTCTAATAATGGTTTCAATAGACAAATTTAATTGAATAAAAATTTGCAAATTTGTCACATCAACAAAATATTTAATTGATTCAGTAAAAAATGTTGTTCCAATAGAAATTAAATTTTAACAATTAATTTTGTCATTTAAAATATTGGGATATTTGTATCTTCTGTAATGGTACACAAAACAAACCAAATGTTTTCGATAGTAATATGCAAAACATTAACTTCCCGACTAAAAAAGATATTATATAATCATATATCACCATATATAAACCCATATATACGTCCATATCTAATTTGATCCGAATATTGGAATATATAATTATATCAAGCGAGATAAGCATGTTATCTAACCTGATACAATTTGATCCGAAAAATGGGTCTATCTAACTGCATAAAATTATATATAAATACATAAAATTCGATGAAGATTTTAAAATAAAATTTTAGTAAATATTGTTGAGATCACTTTTCATTCATATTAAATACTAATGCTTAATGTTTAGAAAAATTTTTGCTAATAAACTTGGAAATAGCTGACAAAATAAAACATTACAAAAATTTGTCGGAACAACTTTTTCTAGGTTAGAGTTTTGGTCTTTCTTATAAAATGTGTGTCTTATGAAATAAAAAAATAACAATTAGTGTTATTTTTGTTCGGTTTAAGATCAAATATTACAAATTCTAAATAGAATTTACAATTTTTATTTTACAACCAATAGAGAAAAACTTATGAAAAAAACTTTCCTAGAACCAATGGTTGACAATTAATGCATTTTCAAGAGACACCGCTCACTAACACTCATTGCAAAACATCTTCAGATCAACTAAAAATCTACAATAAAAAAAAATAACTTTCACAATTATTTTTTTTTTTCACGGAAAAAATAACTGAACTTAAACCATATTTATTTCAACATATGTTTTTCTAATTTTTATTTTTAAATTTAAAAATTGCAATTAAACTTTATAAAATTTTGTATAATTAGATATCATGTCAGATATAATTATATACAAAATTATTACAATTTTCTATTAACTTTAAGTATATATTTTGATATAAGATTGTTTATAAAAGCTTATATGCCATTATATATAATTATGTATGAACTATATTTGCAGATCTCTTAATATATGGCTGGAGACCAAATCGCATATGATTATATATAACGTTATATCAAACATATTTATAAAACCAAAGTGTTAATATAAATGTATATTGTTATATAAAGCCACGCATATAAACATTTAAATTTATATCAAATCATATAAGATTATATGAAAACTTTTTTAGTCGGGTTGTTACATTTATGGCGGCTACAGCGGCACTTTTTATCAAACTCATTTCGCTGTAAGACATCTACAGCGATGTATGAATTTCGTCGAAATTCTCCTCAATTTTAAATTCCTTGATACTAAAGTCAAAAAGGAAATAAAATTGTGTATTGGTTTAAAAACTTATGGATCAAACAAAAGTTTAGTACCTTGAAAAAGCATATGTTTACAAAATTTTTCAATTTCCGAATTGGAAAGGATTGAATAGGATTTCCTGTAAATAAATAACTCTAAACCAAAACACATATCTTAAAATCGACGAAAAAATTGCGAACATTCCAAATAATCGAATATCTGATAATATATGCTTTGGTTATAATATTTTTTAGAGGTTTAATTAATATTTTGATATGTGATGTTTTAAATTTAAAAACAAACTGATAGTTTTAGAAGAAAATTTATGATAACTGAGGTTTATTTTTCGAAAAATTACGTTAACTGAGTCAACATTGCAAATAATTTACTAATTGTAATAATCGAGAGGTTCCGTTAATCGTCTGGTGCCTCAGCATAGATCAGCAGCGAAGTAACAATTCGTTACCTTATTATGCGTACCATTATGTTACGTAACATTTATTCAAATTTTTGTTTGAACCTTGACAAATATAATCATTTATGATTTTATACAATTATATTTTATATAGTATTGTGAAACATATATTTTTATATGATTATATCAAAAGATATTTAATTATATAAAATTATATTAACAAGATCCACCATTTTCCGGATCAAATCATGTATGGGTTAATATAATTATATATTAAAACATATTATTTTATTCGAAAAATGGTGGATCTGGTCAATATGATTGTGTATAATTAAATATCTTTATATAATCATATAGAAATAGATGTTTCACAATACTCGACAAGATATAGTTGTGTAAAATCATAAATGATTATATAAAAATCATAAATGATTATATAAAAATCATTTTTACTAGGATAGAAACAAGTTTCAGTAACTTTGCAATTAATATGTTATTCTACAATAAATGACTTGTTGATATACCATAAATTACCTAAAAAATAAAATATTAAATTTAGCAATAGATTATCATCTCTTCTTTGTTTTTTTTTTAGGTACCCTCAACATCATCAACAACACAAATAGCAACTGTATCCCACCTGGTGGCACTGGCTCATCAAACACATCACACGTTGTCAAAAACACCGCAAACAATACAAACAACAGCAACAGCTGCTGCAACAACAACAACAAGTTTAACACAATCAGTACAAGTACAAGAAAATCCTTTAGAATCATTAAAAATAGCAACACAATCACCAACAACACCCACCTGTGCAGTAATAGCAACTGAAATACCAACGATAGCAACAGTAGCAACATCATCACAAAATGGCAATGCTGCCAACAACAACAATCATCATGCAATAAATCCAACATTAGAGGTTTTGGCAGATCCTCAATTACAGCAGCAATTGGAACAAGTACAAAAACAATCACAAACAAAAAATGATATGTCAGCCACAATAACAACGGCAGGAGGCACAATGACGACCACAGAGTCAACAACTGCAACAAATAAACAACAACAAAGTTCACAAGGTGCTGGAACAAGCGCTTCTAATGCTACCACAATAACATCCATATCAGCCTTATCACCACAAACTCCAACCGTAACAACACCTTTGTCGGCCACCCTTGCCCCCCAGCATACCGCCCATACACCCACCGTAGCATCCGCTTATGCTTCACGACAAGTAACACCAGTAGCTCATCCTAAACATCCGCAACAATTGTCCAATACAACAAATCCCATGTATAAGATTACCAAAAGAAAAGAGACCTTGGAAGCCAAACGTGAACGTAAGGCTGCCAAGACATTGGCAATTATAACAGGCGCCTTTGTTGTTTGTTGGCTGCCCTTTTTTGCCATGGCCCTGTTGCTGCCACTCTGCGAGAGTTGTGAAATTAATGATGGTGTCGCTTCGTTATTTCTTTGGCTGGGCTATTTTAATTCAACGCTGAATCCTGTTATTTATACTATATTTAGTCCGGAATTCCGTCAGGCCTTTAAGCGTATACTATTTGGTGGTCATAGACCTGTACACTATCGCAGTGGTAAATTATAAAAATAGAAGAATAAAAATACTTTAGGTATGTATTAAGAAGATACATTTCTCAATATAATTCTTTGTTAACCACGTAGAAAAAATAAATATTGCAATTTGGGTCATATTCCCGTAAGCAGATCAAATTCCGGTAGAGTAATTTCAATTAATGCACAGTGATACGTTGGGAACAAATTAGCTCGACAAAATCAGATTGAGCTATATTTGAAAGCCTATTAGGGGCTTCAAAATCTTATGGGGAAATTAGACATAGTCCGATTTTTGCTCCTTAAGGCCGTATCGTGGTGAGTAGACTACGGCAACATCTGTGCCATATTTGAGAGAAATTGTATCACATTTAGAGGTCCCTAAAATCGCAGGTTTTTCTAACCTTTTGTATGGAGATTTACATACAAATTTAAAAAAAATTAAATCGGTTTTGTTATAATTTAAGATCCCAAGAGCTGGCCCTAGACAGGATTAACTTAAAGGTGCAGAGCAACGAAATTTTGTCCACTTTGAAAATGAAGTTTTGAGAAGAACGCATTTACGTTAATTTAAAAATAAAATTTTAATGTTTTTCTCATTTTTATCGAAACCCGTTTTATGACACACTAGGTCCCTTTTCTCGGAGAAGGTCACATATAATAAAAAACTATGACACAAAAATATAATAATTTGGAAATAATTGTGGTTTAAATTAGCTAAAAAATTTGTAAAGTTAAGAAACACAAATTACTAAAAATTAGCATGCAAAGTTAGTTCAAATACGGATGAAAGTAATTGTTATGCTAAATTGAATTTACAAAAAATATTAGTTTATTCCTAAGTTTCAAGAAAAAATAACAGAAAAGTTACTTCAATTGAATCAGAACGCATTTAACAGACTTTTGTACTAAATATTTTTTGTAAGTGTATTATCAATGGCCCTTACTATAAAAGAGTATTTTTTATTTAAAGTCGACTTTATTTTTAATCATACGGTTTTGTTCATTTTGTGTATGAAAACCCTACAAAAATATTTATATTTTCAATCATTTTGATTGGTTGAAAATAAATTAACCAATCAGAATGCTCGAAAAATAAACCAAGTCAAAGCATACTGCCACCCAAAATTGTAAATGAAATCGACTTTAACAAAAATATACATTTTTGGAAATTGGCAATAAAATTTGTGTTTCTAATTGAATTTCGGAAAATGTTAATGCAAAAGTTGTGATTTTTTTCACAAAAAGAATTTGGTAGAATATGAATTTACGTCATGTGTTAAGACTTTGCAAATCCGATTAAGGGATTTTACTTGATTTGCAAAATAGGAAAGTAAGTGAATTTTTCATTTGAATTGCAATTAGATCCTAGATCCTTCACTTAATCAAAATAAGTTGGTATGGTTCTAAAAGCTCAAAGTCTGTACTTTTAAACCATATTAAGAATTATCCGTAGTTTAGTCAGGTATATGAATAAATAAGAAATTTTAACGAAAAAACTGACTGTTTGTTAAAACTTAAATTTGCGAATATTTCAAAAACTAGAGCTAATTTTAAAATTTGGTGTTCACATTCGTGATACTCATCCTAAAATCGATCAGAATTGATATGTCGCATGCCCGATGCGTTTTTAGTGGTGTACTGTGTTATAAATAAAATATAAACAAAATTGTATAATTTTAAAAGAAACATTAGATTGTGTGGTAAAAATTTTAAAACAACGATTTCTCAGAAATGGTCCATGAAAAAATTAGTTTCTTGCCAGAGTCTGAATCAGTCAGTGTATAATAGTTTATCAGAAAATATGCATTGTATTGTTGAATAGTTTAATGAGGTTATGGTTTTGACTTTTCTCTAGTACTTAATTGGCCATAAGAATATTTTTAATATCGCACCTTAACAATTTTGGAATAAGAATATATTTTTCTCCCTAATAAAACAATTTTCATTTTTGTATTGACATTGTTATCTATTTTGCATTTTAGTATTTGGCAAGCCAGGAATGAACTTATTTCAAATAAAAAATTATAAAACTAGAATAAAAAACATAAATCGAAGTACTGTAGGTACATTAGAGTGGACCGCAGCACAAAAATGTCGACTCTTAAAATGGCGCCTTGACGAAAAATTGTGCATGGGCAAGATAAATTGTGATTTATGTTTATCAATCTAAAAATTTTTCTATACACAAATGTCTTTTAATCTAAACAGTTTCTATAAAAAAGCGGTTCAGATCATTTAAGAATTTTTAAAGTGACCCCTTTGTCGAAACTCCATCTTATCCCGAAATCGATCCACCCTAATGTATATAATGTATTATATTTTCTAACAAAACAATGTCAGTTTCAGCTTCTATTCTTCTATTTAGAAATATAGAAGATGCATGTTTTTTCAATATTTCTTTTTTATTTTCAAGAAAATGCAAAAGAAGTTGTTATTTCTATGTTGTTTGAAATAATAAGAATAAAATGAAGAAAAAAAATAAAAATTATGTCTATTTGTTTAGATGCTAGTTTTTACTATTTTTACTAGTTTTTTCTCTTGAATTCGTTGTTAACGCAAAGTTTGCTAATTTTTTAACTCAGTTGTTTCTATTTACTACTTCTGACATCACTTTCTTGCATTTCACATGGAAAGCAATTAATTTTTTGACAATTCTTTCGTAATCTCCAAGTTCACTATTTTTTAGTAGAATTGTAAATAAACAGACATATTATAATAAAGTAAATTCGTATTTTTATAGAGCCAGAAACAAAAAAAAAAATTAAATAAAATAATGTATACAAACCATTTTAAGGGGAGGTTAACATAAAATAATCTTAACTATTAATATATTGAAATATATACTTTCATAAAATTTCGATTTTTTTGGACTTTTTAAACAGCCCTCGTTTCTTTTAACTTTTGGTATTTAAACAAAAGGAGTAAAAAACATGTTTGTGTGTATTATGCATTTTTTTCTTTTGTTGAAACCATCTTGTCAATAAAAACAATAGATGCATTTCGTTTGTTTGTTTTCGAGAAGAAAAATGCGTAAGATTTTATATCTACAGATTTATTTTACAACAATAGAATTCACAATGACATTTTAAAAACGTATGTGGTATAATATTTTTTAAATCATTTCTATTGAAATCATTACGATGACAAAAAATAATGCCCAACAATTGGAATTTCAGTGTCCACATGAAAGTTTAAACATAAGAAGAAGTAAACCACTTCAACAGATAAAAATATAAAAAAAAAATTAACAGTGTGTTTTTGTCAAAAGATTCTTCTGAGAAATCGTTCACAATTTAAAGATCAACTATATGTATATACTAGGCCGGGTCGATTTGTGGGGAGGCAAAAAAATCGCCCATGGCCCAACTGTTGACTTTTGTCCCGTAGGGTCAAGTTTTGAAAAATCACACTTTGACCCATTTAGAGTGCCCCAATCGAGTCCAAATGTATGACCGACCCCCACTAACTTTGGAGGGCCGATCCACCCATGCCAGTGGCACACCCCCTGGAACTCCCCTGGGGGGTTCCCCATACAAACATTTTAAAAAATCACCATTTTTGGCACTTTATTTTATTATTTTTTATTTATTTTATTTATTTTTATTATTTTATTTATTTTTTCTCTTTAGAAATTTATTTAGTCAGAACATACATATGTAAATGAAAAAATTAATTTAACTTAGTAATAGAAAAGAAAAAAAAAAAAATTACTGTTTGAAGTCTTTTTTGCTTTCAAGTCTGGGCAATTTCGCACGGCTCTCTAATGTCGTCGCCATAACAGCCTCTACATTTTCCGGTATAACTCGTTTGGAAACGCTAGCTAGCAATTGAACGTGTCGTTCTGTTTCTTGTATGTGTGATGGAATTTTTGGATCATTAAACGGTGGATCATCTTGTTCAAATGCGTCATTTGGTCGGTCATACATTTGGACTCGATTGGGGCACTCTAAATGGGTCAAAGTGGAATTTTTCAAAACTTGACCCTACGGGACAAAAGTCAACAGTTGGGGGGTAGTAGAATTCGTTTTAGAGGTTCCTTCGGCAAAGTTTCTTATTTTGATCCCTAGAATACGATTTTCACTGAGCCATGGGCGATTATTAAATCGACCCGCCCTAGTATATACCTTATGCATCTCAACTAGATACATTGAAAAATATCATTTAATATGCCTAATTATAACCTACACCACTATGTGGTCAGGGTATTATAAGTTTGTGCTGATGTTTGTAACACCAAAAAATATTGGTCGTAGACCCACCTTATAGTATACCGGTCGGCTCAGAATTTTTTTTTTATTTCGATTTAACGATGTCCGTCCGTCTGTCTGTCTGTCCATGCAATCTTGTGCGCACTCTACAGGTCGCAAATATTAAGATATTGTGATGAAATTTGGTACGCAGACCTATGTTGGCCCAAGGACGAACAAGTTTGATTTTGGTGAACATCGGTCCAAGTTTAGACCTAGCGCCCATATAAGGGTCCTACCAAAATTATATTGTTTATACGCTGCAGGTCGTAAATATTAAGATATTTTGACGAAATTTGGTACACAGACCTATGTTAGCCCAGTAACGTAGCCTATTGATTTTAGTGAACGTTGGTCCAAGTTTAGACCTAGTGCCCATATAAGGGTCCTACCAAAATTATACTGTTTATACGCTGCAGGTCGTAAATATTAAGATATTTTGACGAAATTTGGTACACAGACCTATGTTAGCCCAGTAGCGTAGCCTATTAATTTTAGTGAATATCGGTCCATGTTTAGACCTAGTGCCCATATAAGGGTCCTACCAAAATTATACTGTTTATACGCTGCAGGTCGTAAATATTAAGATATTTTGATCAAATTTGGTACACAGACCTATATTGGCCCAATAACGCAGCCTATTGATTTTGGTGAACATCGGTCCATGTTTAGACCTAGTGCCCATATAAGGGTCCTACCAAAATTATACTGTTTATACGCTGCAGGTCGCAAATATTAAGATATTTTGATGAAATTTGGTACATAGACCTATGTTGGCCCAAGGACGAAGCCTATTGATTTTGGTGAACATCGGTCCATGTTTAGAACTAGTGCCCATATAAGGGTCCCCCCAAAATTGGCTTGGTTACAAACTGCAGGTCGCAAATATTAAGATATTTTAATGAAATTTGGTGCGCTGACTCACATTATAGAAAATTTTGACACAAGCCCCATTTTAACCCATTCGAATTTCGGATCCAAACAATACACCAGACTGGTGTAGGGTATTGCATAGTCGGCATGCCCGACTTTAAACTTTTTACTCGTTTTTTACTATCAATATGGATTTATGTTATAGGTTAAAAATAATTATAATATGCATTTAAAATTTAAAATGAACGGTTCGTTATCGTTCAATACATCTGTGATTCAGAGTTGAATAGAACCAGCTGCGATGCTTTAAGAATTAAAGTGCAAAGCAAAAATATTAATAACAGTTATCCTCTGTATAAATAGCTTTGTGTTTACGGTAGCTTATTTGTTTCGAATTCAATATAATTTATGAAAATACTAATATGTATGAGTTTTTTCTATCCATCATACATATCGCAGCGTCCTCCTTCGGTGTTCCCATGGCATTTAACCCCACCGAAGTAAAATAATATAACAGGGCTATGAACTAAAAAGCTTCAACAAAGTTCGCCAACTCTTCATCAGATGGCGCGCTACAACTGTTCTAAGATTCAACACGTCCCGCAATTACAGTGTTGCCATATTTGAGGCCCTTCATCTTTCACCACCTTTCACTTCTTCTCTATCCCCTTTCCATAGGAAGCAACACGTTAATTAATAGAAAGAATTTCTTGAGTGTTGCGTATGAAGATATTTTATTGAAGTTTGGTACACTCATTCCAGAGCTTTAAACAATGAATTCTTTTTGGAATGAATTCCCAAAAATTTAATTCTTTTATTCAAGGAATGAATTCATTAATAAGACATAAGCAGGAATTAATTCTTGTGAATGAATTCAAACAATTCAAATTTATAGAATGAATTCCCTGACCAAAGCATTAAGCATTAAAATTAAAGAATTAATTCACTAAAGAATTCATTCAACACGAGTTAATTCAATTTTATTTATTTATTTATTTATTAATTTCAGTCTATGGATACAATTTATCCTTACAGACTAGCATCTTAAAAACTAATTTAAAATATATTATTTAATAAGGTTTTAAAATCAGATTGAGAAACACTTACATATATCTAAATGATTACAACACATATTAAATAACCTCATAGATTTATTAAGTGGTTCATTCAAAGCATATGTATATCAATGTGGAAAAACTAACTTACATATATTTCTAAATGATCTTGGAAGAACATATATATATTGAAATTAAATCTAACAATTCAGGGAAATCAATAATACCACAAATAATACCATGCAAAAATATATATATATTCGTTCCTTTTACTCCTGCAAGGAGCATAGGGCCGCAAAAATATAAGGCCGCAATATTCCGACGAGTTTCAAGAGTTCGCAAAGAAATAATTTCACATTTATTCTCGTATGAGGAATTAAAATTTTGGAAAAAAAAAAATTATACTGGATTTATCGAAAACTTCCTTAGCAAAAGTTTAATGACTTTTTGCGAGCTTTTATTTTCTGACATTAGGGTTGTAGCAACTGAGATCTGGTCAATGGCCCTTAGAGCAAAACATTGGTCCCCTCGAGAGGAAAACATCGAAATACTTTATGATCCGACTGTAAATGCCAAAGATATAACGAAAAATGTAAAATGGCAACTCCTAAGTTCGGCAAAAAAAAATTTGTTTTCAAACCTCCTTACAAAAATAATTTAGATTGGATGGTGAACGGCGAACTTTTTTTGAGGTACGTCTAATGTACACACTCCTACGTGAGTTAGGTCCGAAAGCGATCCTCAGGAATCAGTTTTTATGAACAGTAATGGTGACATACGTGACTGTTGTATAGAAATGGATCAATCGGAAGTGTTACAATACCTGGCCTATTTGTATTATTGCTAGAGTTTGCTAAAAACCGAAGAATTTGAAAACCGCGGTTTCGGTTATTTTTCGGTTTTCTTGTGACATAAATAGAATTGTTTTAAAATAATTAAATATGTATAAAAATTAAATACGTATTTTAACACGTTCAAGATATTTATTAAAATTCGACTGAATTTTTTTATTCTTTTGTAGGCAACCAAAGCTGTATTTTCAAGAGTTTAAATTTTAATTTTAGCAATTTGGCTAAAACAACATAAAGGTAAAATTTTAAAAATTTCGCGGACTACGAAATAGGGCTTTTTGAAAAATACGCAGTGAAAATCTGAACTGAATATATAAAACTCAACATCTCTTAAACCACTTGACTTTTTGGTGTAATTTTTCTAAATTTATAAGCCTCAGTTTATGTTATCCATAATAACAAAAACAAAAATTTTTTTAAAGTAATATTTAATGGAGAAAATGTTCATTACAAATAAGAAATTTCGTAAAATAGGAGCTGAGCCATTTTCGAAATTCAATAATATCCCAGCTAACGTTTTTCTGAGAGCTCAGAAATTATGACTCGTAAAAGACTCTCAAATATTATCAATTTCAGGGTGCTCAAACTTTGGTTTGTAGTGATAACGATTATATTATTTTTTATAAAATCTTTTTTTATTATAATCATATAAGAAAATCAAAATTGAATGAATCAAATTTTCTAACAAATTTTAAAACATAAAAATATTTACAAACTAGATTTTAAAATAATATATAAAAATAGTAAAGGGGAATATGTAGTACCCTACATTACTCCACTCCCAGTAAAAATAACATGGAAATTTTATAGAATTTAGGTATTGGGTAGTTAATTTATCCGGAATGTAACAGTCTTAGTTGGTTTTATGTTTGTTAATGTAAAATTATTTGAATCATTATTAGATATTATAGCAGGTTTTACTTGGTCGACGTGGTAACTTTTAATCAAATTTCCTTTTTGAATTTTGAAAACTTTATCATTTCTTTCAATAACACGAAAAGGTCCTTCAAAAGGTGTATTAAGCCCTGATATATTACGAGCTTTAACGTATACGTAATCACAAGTTGAAAGATGTTTTGGAATGAACTGTTTGTTGATATTATGATAAACTACTTTATTTCTTACCTCAGAAAAATAATTTTTCAGTTTACGTAATGTTTCCTCTACAGGAACCTCAGATTCACTATCTACTACTAACTCCCCGGGCAATCGAAGAGATTGACCGTAAACAAGTTCTGCTGGAGAACATTTTAAATATAATTTTATTGAGGTTCGTAAACCTAGCAGAACAAATGGTAACATTTCCGACCATTTAATTGAATTGGATGAAGTGATTAATGCTGTTTTCAGTTGTCTATGGAATCGTTCGAGTATCCCATTCGCTTGTGGATGATACGGTGAAGTGTGTATCTTGTGTGTCCCAAGTAATGATGTTTATTCACGAAAGAGATTTGAAGTAAATTGGCTACCTTGATCTGCAGTTATCCTTAAAGGTACACCAAAACGTGGAATATAATTTTCCACAAAAGTTTTTGCAACGGAGCGAGCAGTAATATCGCGTAATGGGTAAGCCTCTGACCAACGGGAATACCGATCTATAATTGTCAAAATATACTTATAACCATTCGACACTGGAAGAGGTCCAACTAAGTCTATGTGAATGTGTTCAAAACGACCTTTCGGGATTTCGATGGGTTTCACTAAAGATTTTGTGTTTCTATTAATTTTGGAAGATTGACAAGAATGACAACTAGCAACCCATTCGTTTATGTTCTTTCTCATTTTAGGCCAAAAGTATTTAGACTGAATTAAATTCCTTGTTGATCGGCAGCCAGGATGAGATAAAGAATGAATCTTCTCAAAAATGATTTTGCGTAAGCTCGGTGGAAGATATGGTTTCGGAAATCCTTTCGAAACATCGCACCAAATATTAGCGTTTATAATAGGAACAACAATTTCTTTTAAATTAAATTTAGAACTTGGGACAGATATGATAGATTTTAACGATTCATCTGATTGTTGTTCTTTAAAAAGAGTCTCAAAACTAATATCCCGAGATGAAATTGCATCAATCTCTGGAATTCGAGATAAATAATCTGCAACTATATTTTGTTTTCCTGATATATACTGAATATTGTTGGTAAATTGAGCTATATAATCTAGTTGTCTTGATTGCCTAGGAGACCGATCAGTTTTCGAGTTCAAAACAAAAGTGAGAGGTTTATGATCCGTGTACACTGTAAAATCGCGACCTTCCAAAAAATGTCTAAAATGCTTGATAGCCCTATAATTTGCTAAAAGTTCTCTATCAAAAGTTGAATATTTTTGTTCTGTTAAACTGAGCTTCTTTGAAAAGTAGGCACGTGGTTCGCCATTACTATTTCCATCAATTTGTTGCAGAACAGCACCTATAGCAATATTAGACGCATCTACAGCCAGAGACAATTTTCTATTTTCATCAAAGTGAGTCAGTAAAGTGTTTTTCGCGAAAAGTTGTTTGACATTATCATAAGCCTTACCAGATGTTTCATTCCAATTAAGTGTCCTGTCGTCGTTTTTGTTAGCTGCATTAAGCATATCGTAAATTGGGCAAAGTTCAGATGCTAACATTTTCAATTTTGATATGGATATAGGTATTTCAAAATCCAAAATTGCGCGTAATCGTTCTTTGGAAGGTTGAATACCTTCCGAAGAAATATTATAACTAAGAAAATCTATAGACGAAACCCCAAAAATATACTTAGAAATTTTAATATTCAAAGAGTATTCCTCCAACTTTGCAAAAACTAGTTTTAAATGTTCAATATGTTGAGTCTCATTTTCACTAGCAACAAGGATATCATCAATATACGTAAAAACAAAGTCAATTCCAAAAAACACTTCGTTTATAAAACGTTGAAAAGTTTGAGCACTATTCCTTAAACCAAACGGCATTCTTAGGAACTCAAACAAGCCAAATGGGGTAGTGATTGCTGTTTTTGCAACGTCCTCCTTAGCTATGGGTATCTGGTGATAAGCTCTTACCAGATCCAATATCGAAAAAATTGTTTTATTCTTGATATTTATACTAAGATCATGTATGTGTGGTAAAGGATAACGATCGGGAACAGTTATACAATTAAGTCTCCTGTAGTCTCCACAAGGTCTCCAATCATTTACCTCTTTTTTTGGAACAAGATGTAAAGGAGATGCAGTTGGAGAACACCTATTTTGACAAAATATTCAAATTCAGTTTTCGCTACTTTGAATTTGATTGGGTCAAGTCGACGAGGTCTACAAAAGGGAAGATTTCCTTTGGTATCAATATGATGAACCGTATTATGTTCTACCAACTTGGTATAATCTGGTTCAGAAGTGATAGAAGGAAAGTATTTTAATAATTCATGATATTTACTTGAAATCGTAATATTAGGTTTAAGAGAGTAAATGTAACTAAATCCTAGTGAAGCAGAAGCTCTTAAAGCAGTTGTCGAGTCGACAAGTTGCTTATTATTGGCATCAACAACTATACCAAATTTCTCGAGAAAGTTAAAACCAATTATTGGTGTGTCGATATCAGCGATTAGGAATGGAAATTCGAAATCTCTACGAAGACCTAAATCAATTTTAAAGAGTTTTGTACCAAAAGTGTGAATAAGAGATCCATTAGCTGCTGTTAACTGAAAATCTGAATTTCTAGCTAAGGATTTAAATTTGGAATACGGAACTACAGAAACAACAGCACCATTGTCTATTAAAAAATTTAGGTTGTTGATAGTGTCAAAAAAAAAATAGGCGGCTTGTGTGTTTTAAGTCTGATCCATCATTAGCCACCGGCATGATGGATGTATTTAATTTAAAGGTATATTTGTATTATTCGTGTTATCTAGATTAACATATTGACAAGGTAAAACGCAATTAACGGCTCTAGTACCAAACCTTAAGTGATACCAACAAAGGCCATTACGAAATGGTGAACGTCTTAGATATTTATACCGAGAGAATATTCTTTCCGGTGTACGTTCTTGGGTTTTCAATTGAGCAACATCTAAAGTAACCTTATTCAAATTTTCGCAAAGAGTTTTAGTTAGTTTAGTTAATTCTTGTACGGAATGTTCAATACGGTTATCAGGGCTCTGATATATAGCAGATACCTGTGGTCTTGAATAAATTTCATAAAGTTTATCAGCAAGAGAAATATTTTCATCAACACTTTGGGATACGTAAGATGTTAAATGAACCTGTATGTGTTGTGGCAATTTACGAAGCCATAATTTATAAAGAAACTCCCGAGTTATTGTGTTATCGAAATTGGTTAATGTCTTCATATCGCGAAAAAATTCCGAAGGTTTACGATCCAAATAATAGTTCCATTCTAGACTCCTCACTTGGAGTAAATCTATCATACAAAGTTTTTTTAAAATGTTCATACTTGTTAGTAGTGGGTGGAAACTGTATAACATCCAAAACTTTGCTTATTATATCCTAAGGCAAAGACACTAAATAAAATGTGGTTATATTTAACAGTATCATTGACAATCTCATTCAAGGAAAATTGTATTTTGGCATGAATGAACCAAGCCTATGGATATTCGGACCAGAAGTTTGGTAATTTAAAAGAACGATTTGAGGATATTATAGCACTTTGAGAAATCTGATTAAATGTGGTATTTGGTGTATTTGTAGTAGTGGTAGAACTGTTAGAAACTTGTGTACAAGTATTAGGATTATTAACTAACTGTAATTGACTTTGTACAATGGAACCGAAACGCGTTCTTTTCATAGAAAGATAACCGGTATTAAGTGAGCAATTAAAATATTTACTGGCAAAGGATTACAATAAATAATTTCGATATATATATTAATAAATAAACGTATTAAGTGTTAATTATAATTAAAAAAAAATATATATTCCTTAAAACTTATCTGCTCAGATTCTTGATATTTTTCCAAAATTAAATTGATCTCAGAGATTTTCTTTTCAACTTCTCTCTCTTGATTTCTATAATATGTTCTTAGTTCTGCAGCGTTGTTTTATTTTGCCAAAGAATAATAAACAGCTTGGTTATGTAAATACAATGTTAAGCGTCTTGAACACCAAAATAAATTATCAGATGGTTAGTTGAATTATAGATATTTGACGAGAGTTAATATATTGGTTTAAAATACCATTCTACGAAATCAATATAAACAAGAAATAGTATAAGATTGATTTGTTGTATTGGTAATCGGTTTTTAAATAATAAATTGTCTTAATTCCAGGATTTAGACTGCAGGATCGCCAATTTGTAGTGATAACGATTATATTATTTTTTATAAAATCCTTTTTTATTATAATCAGTTAAGAAAATCAAAATTGAATGAATCAAATTTTCTAACCATAGATTACTTTCTAACAAATTTTAAAACATAAAAATATTTACAAACTAGATTTTAAAATAATATATAAAAATAGTAAAGGGGAATATGCAGTACCCTACATGGGGTATTCAAAATTTTTAAAAAATGATTTCATTGTTTATAAATGTCTCAAAAATGAATCATAAATGACTCATAATGGCTCAGAAAATTAAAAATTTTCCAATAATGCTCATAAATAATTGTGAATCATAAAAGTGTGCTCGGAAAGAGGCTTCATCGTTGAAGAAATACACCGTCATGTAGTTATGATTTCATAAGGTCTTTGAGCTGTTATAAGTCTTTTCGGATTCTAATTGTACACTATGATGCAATTTAATTAATTATTTTAAGTGGTTAAAGTATTTATTAAAAACCGACTTAGTTTTGTCGGCTTCGGTTTCGAATAAAACCGAACTGCAAACCTATTTCTCAATTTAAGAAACACCTTTATTGTTAAGGAAATCTCAAGCCTATTTTTCTAGTTTATAGAAATTTTAAAAATATACTTAAGAACAAACAAGCCGTTTTTATTGAGAATGCTAGCATTTTGCTATCGAGAAATAGGCTTTTTCTCAATTCTTCCTCAAGGGTAAGGTTGGATAATACAAATTAGTATCAAATCGATAACAAATGTTTTTCAATAATAATTGTTTGTTGGGAAGGTACACGCATTTTAAGTTTTGCAAAAGAGATAATTTTTTTCTTATTTGTATAATATAGTTAAGAATTTTACCGGTTACTGGATTTAGAAAACGCCAAACTTTATATTTATTTAAGCCCGTAACTTGAAATATCATGATTATTTAAAAAAAATGAGTTTAAATTTATTTAAAAAATTTACTTTTGTCGACCCAAGGTAAACGCACCCAATTTTAGGGTGTCCTATAGACTTATCTGAGACTTTGTGTAATTTAAAATGATCATTAGGCAAATCTTCATAGAAGAAGACTTTACAGTAAAACATTAACAAATAGGAGATAAATTAAAAGTACCAAGGTACACGCGATCCAAGGTATACGACATTCCCCTATTTAATTTACAGTAACTTGCCGAATAAATTTCTTGTTTCTCCTAAAGTACGCTTTTTCATGAATAGTTAATAATTTAAATTATAAAAGAAATTATAAAAAGCCTACATTATAATTAGGGAATGTAAAGTAAAGTACGCTTTTTCATGAATAGTTAATAATTTAAATTTTAAAAAAAATTATAAAAAGCCATCATTATAATTAGGGAATGCATCCCGGGATTCCCGGGAAATTATGTATTTTTCATTTCCCGTATTCCCGGGAATTTGGACCGGGAATCCCGGGATTTCAAAATATGCAGTTTAAAATAATAAAGTTAATTATTTAAAATTTACCTATGCAAAATTTTCTAGCGTTTTGAAAATAGTAAAAATCTTACATTAGGCTTGCTCATTTACTTACAAAATTGTAGTAAAAGTAGTAAGATTTTCGAGTAAACGAACACACTGATTAATTTGTGTGCTTGATCGAACTTTTTAAGTTCCTTTTTTTTAACAGGCACTAAAAGGAACTTAAAAAACATAGTTTTTTAAGAAAACCACTCAATTAAATAGTGTTTGTATGAAAAATTTTGAATCGCACTTATTCCATACAGAATTAAAGACAAATTTGCCCATTGATTTTAAAAACATTTCAAGTAAGTTAGAATTTGTTCCCATAATTTTTAAAAGATTTTTCAATTTTCTAAAATTATTTTCTATATTAATTTTTTTATTTATTTTTTTTACGGACAAATATTTTAGTCTAAAAATTAGTTTTAGTTTATTAAATTTTTAAAAATACACACAGTGGCACAGAAAAGTATACATACCCCCTTGAAAATCCAGTTTTATGAAATATAAGCTGTATTTTGTCTCATGCCTATCAACGTTAAGTATTTAAAGCAAATCTACGTTAAACCGATTGCAGTTAAAAAAAAATTTTTAAAACGTTATGTTTATAATTGTTTCGTTATAATCGAATGTACCTCAGCAAAAGTTTTAGGAAGTAACACGAATAAGTTACGTTAGATGTGAAAATGTATAAACGTTGAGTTTTCAACGTTGATAATTATCCGTGTTGAAAGTTAACGTGCATACGAAAAGTCATATGTTATTTTCGTCTTAAGCGCGTTTTTATGCACTTTAAATTTTTTTATGAGTTAACGGATATAGTTAAGTCGAAAACACGGCTATAATTGCATTTCCGAAAAAAAATTATGCAAAATAGTATATTTCTTTTCATTTAAAACATTAAGAATGAAAAAAAAAATTAATTTGCTTCTTACCTTGTCTAAACGAGCAAAAGTACATTTTCATGACACAGAAAAGTATACATACTATCCACAAATAAACAACCAAGTGCTGAAACAGTGCACCCAACTGTTGGATTTTTTTTTTGTAAATTAACCGTTATATTGATAAAAATAATTTAGTAAATTTGTTTGCATATATAAAAGTGTAAATTTTAAAAAATTAAGCAAATAGGAAAAGAAATGAGTTTGGATAAGAGCCGAATTATTATAAAGCTTTGAGATGAAGGGAAACCTATTAGGGAAGTTGGTGATTTGGTTAGGTGTTCAACGGCTACTATCCAAAAAATAATTAGAAAATATAACCAAATGAAAAGTTTTGAAAGTAAGCCTAGAAGTGGTCGACCACTTATAGTGACTCCTAGAGTATGTCAGATACTGGGCGAAATAAAAGAAAATCCTAGAACACTAATAGTGGAAATTGCTAATCACTTGAATCTAATGAATGACATTGCCTCAGTCCACCCAGATACAGTTCGAAGTGTCCTAAGAAAAAACGGGTTTCAAAGTCGTGTACATAGAAAGAAGCCATACATCAGTGAAGTGAAGAAACATGTTGGAAAAGATGAAATTTTTTGGGCCAATATTATTAAACAAACTGCTGTAAAAATGCGTCTTACACCAGGCTAGTATTTCCAGCAAGATAATGACCTGAAGCACACTTTGGGGATTGTTAAGGAATAGCTTCTATAAAATGTGCCTCACCAACTACATTCACCACCCAAGTCGCCAGATTTAAATCCAATAGAGCATCCGAGGAATGAATTGGATCGTCGTATCCGAAAAAACATCTAAAAAAGTAAGATGGATCTCAAAAATGCTCTTTTGGAGGAATGGAACGGTATTTCAAAGGATGTTTTACTGAAAAATTTGTTTTTTTTCTATGAAAAACATATTGACGGCCGTTTTAGCACTTGTAGGTGGACACACAAAGTATTAGATAAGATTTTTTATATCATAAAATATGAGAATATTATTATTAAGTTCAACAGTATGTATACTTTTCTGTGACTTAAATATTGTTTTTTTAATTTTTTCGGTAATAAATAATGTATAATTACACTGTGAGACAAATGGTAGGGGTCAGTGATCGGGAAGGGTTCAAACTACCGGGGAAAGTTATATCGGTAAAAAAGAAGTTACAGGTGTCCCGGCGTTTCGCGGGGTCAACCCTAGGAATCGAGATATATGGATTTGACCTTTGGTGGTCTTTTTTTGACATAACTCGAGAACCACTAGTCCGATTTTGCTCAAAAAATTTTAAAAAAATTAAAAATTACAATTCCTTTAACTGTTCATATAACGTTTTTCTATATACTCAACAGTTTTGCCGGTAAAAATAAATGTATGAAGAAAAAAATATTTTTTGCCTAAAATATTAAAAAAAAAGTAATAAACAAAAGGTTATTGATTTTTATGGTAGCGGTAACAAACATTTATTTTTACCGGCAAAACTGTTGAGTATATAGAAAAACGTTATATGAACAGATTAAAGGAATTGTAATTTTTAATTTTTTTTAAATTGTTTGAGCAAAATCGGACGAGTGGTTCTCGAGTTATGTCAAAAAAAAGATATATATCGATTCCTAGGGGTGACCCAGCGAAACGCCGGGACACGTATAACTTGTTTTTGACCGATATAACATTTCCCGTTGGTTTCATCCCATCCCGATTTTGACTGTCGCATAGTGTTACCAATATTTTAATAGTCTTCTGTTATTGTGCATAGATTTATTTCATATGGCATAGATTTTTATCTTACAACATGCATACATTTTGTAGAACAAGCATTTTCAAGGGGGTATGTATTATTTTCTGTGCCACTGTATATAATTAGATTTATATAATTTCTAATATAAAATTAATTCTTTCCTACTATGAAAATTCCGAGAAAAACTAGCTTTTTCACCATCATGAAAATTTTAGGTGTTTAAGACATTTCATTAATAAAAATTTTTAAATTACTATAAAATATTTTCTAATTTATGTTCCTTGCGGGATCCCAGGAATTCAAGATAAACTTCCCGCTTTCCCGGGAAATCAAAAAGTGCAGGATTTTGCATTCCCTAATTATAATACTTAACTTAGGGTGGAAACAAAATTGTATAATGTCGAATTATGCCAAATTATCACCCTATGGTAATAGCTTGTGCCTACAAGAAGGAAACCGGTAATTTTTATAGAAAACCAAAGGTTAATTTATCAATTTTACGTTTAAATTATGATAAATATGACAAAACCTTTTGTAATAACAGAAAAAAAATAGCCACTTCCCAGTGTAGAAAATCATTACCAGATATGTGGTTATGTAACTACATACTTGGTAATGGTAACTAGTTACTTTTGTTATTACATTTCTTATTACCTTTATATGGCGATGTCGCGAAAAATAATGAGTTATGGTTATACACCAGCATGCGAAAAATCAAAAAATATATCGTTACCTATGTGCTTACCAGTATTGACAAAAATAATGAGTCTAAAAATAGATTTAAAAAAAAATAAAGTTAATAAAAAAAACAGATTTTTTATTGTATTTTTTTTTTTTTTAAATAAAATTTGCTGGTGCGGGAATCGAACCTGGGTCTACAGATTGCCAGTCAATAGCTCTACCATCTGAGCTATATCGAGATGTAATATCTAATAGATAAAAACATAATTGACCTGCTGCACACAAGTAAGCTTACTCGCCAACATACAAAAAATCAAAAAATATGTGGTTACATTTATCCTTACCAGTGTTTAAAAAAAGATTTCAAAAAAATATAGAAAGATATTTTCTATTTGAAATAATGATAAAAATAAGTCATTATTAGTAACTCATTATTATATGTTTTAAAATAATGCAGAATGTAAGTGGGTGTCATTATTGGTAGTCCAAAAAATAATGATATGTCATTACCGTTTCTACACTTGCGAAAAGGTGACACAGAGGAAATAAGAAGATAAACAGGAAATCTAAAGTAGAATGTTTGTATATGTCTGTTTGATCACTTCTGAAATTATTCATATAGAGACAATCCGACAATAAAAATATAAACAATACAATTTAATGGAAAATCACTGATGAAGCCTGTCCATAAAAAAGGCAGAAACTGGATCTAGTCTGATTTACAAATTTAATGTGTTTATAACTTTTGAAGAAAATGTTTTTTCTTCTTCTTAACCTCAAACCTACTAAATTAGAATTAATAAAAATTACAATATTAATTGTTGTATACGACGAGTTTCAAAAAACAACACTTAACTAACAAAAACAGGTTCCACTGGCACCAAACAGCTTAAAATTCTTTTTACAAAACAGTAAACAATATTTACAAAATATTATCGTTTAATACTTTTTTAAAGTATTTTAGAATAATTATGAAAGTTTAAATCTCAATTAATGAACACTTTGTAAAGTTCTAGTAGGTTTACAAAACAAAATGTTTACATAAAATTTGTTCAATAAACCTACTATAACTTTAAAAGCGTTTAAAAAAGTATGAAAAGATAGGTTTTTGTTAATATTCTTTAAATAAAGTGTTTTTTTCATTAATAAAACTTTATTAAATACATAATACAAAAAAAATTTATTTAGCAGATTTTTAGCATAATGAATATAATAAAAAATTGCGATTTACTAACTTAGCATATTTAAGCATATTGGTTTTATTTTGGAATTTAGCAGATTTTAGCAGAAATTTTTTTGGCGATCTGGCATATTTCCATTAGAGAGTTCTAGCAACACTGTTCTAGACCCACCTATTTCTAATTTCAGTTAATTTGCTATCTACCAAACAATTTTTTGTGAATGTTATAAATGTAGGCTATCTGCTCAAATTTTATTACATTTCTTAAATTCAATAAAATTAAAAAATATCTCTTTAAAGAGATACTTTCGAATACGGTTTGCAAGTGAGTGTAAATTTCAACTCACTGATTCTAAATCCATTTTCAAACTTTTTCTACCACGTCACAATTTTGAGAAAATCGGTTGAAATTCTTATTTTTTTAAAGTCCGTGCACCGCGCAAACGAATTTATAGCACTTACTATTAAGATTTGAATTTGTTTTTTATAATTGGTGAAGAATATTTTGAAATTGTTGTACCAATATACACGATATTAGCTTTTTAAATTAGCGATTACATAAAAATTCGAAAGTGAGTGAAAGTCACCCGAATTCTGCGAATTAACGAATTTTGTAACAAGAGAGTACAAAACATTTACGCGAAGACGCCAAATAGCCAATTATTTGTTTTCGTTAAATTTGAGCTCTTTTAATTTTCGGTAACGCGAGTTAAGACCAAACCATATTACTGTTGGCATCAACTAAACCGCAAAATTTTGGTATAAGATATGGGTGCTATAGAACAGTGCATAGTCCCTAGATTATAAGTGTTTAAAAACGGAGCTTAAAAAACTGAAAAATAACAGCGGAACGCAAAAAAAAAACACTTTAAGATGCAACCAATTTTATAAAAACATAATCGGTGCGTTAGATTATGGCTATAAATAAATAGCCAAAAATGTTATTTGTTTTTTGGGAAATCTGCCAATTTTATGGTTTTTTGCAAATAAAAATCACAGAGGCTGCTTATATATGTATCCCAATAATACAGAAATATCATTATTTTATTTTAGTGAATTAATTATTTTTATAAAATTTATGAAAGGCTTTATTAAAAATATGAACAAATCATTATATAAAAATATATCTGAACAACTTAGTAATAATTTCATGCGTTAATGAAATAATTTCATTAAGTCTGAAAAAACGGTATCTGAAGGCTTTTGTTTGAGTAAAAGTCCTTAAAATATCTGAGGATTTAAATTAGGAAACAGTCCTCAAAACTAGAGTTTGCTGTTCGGTTTTAACCGAAACCGCGGTTTTCCAAGCCTCTAACCCGAAACCGAAAACCGGCAAAAATAAGTCGGTTTTTAACAAATACTTTAACCAATTAAAATAATTAAATGAATTGCATATTGAGCAATTCCATATGAAAGCGATCACCTTTTGGACGACCCCTCTCCGATTCTAAAATAAATAGTCTCAATCGATTGCCCAGCAAAAAATAATGTACCTACATATTTTTTTTTTTTTATAGTGACTGGTTTAGTGGTGGTGTATGTCATGTGACAAAATTGAAGAATTCTTCATAAGGGACCTCATTGAAAGTTGTTTTAAAAAAACTACTAAAGCGATCGCAACGAGTGATAGCTCGTTGGAAAGGTATTGAATCAGGCTTTAATTGAAAAATAAAATTTTCCTAATTTTTCTCAGAAATTTACCTTTTTTCCCATGAAAATTAAATTTTCCCATGAAAATTAAATTTTCCGATTTTCCACAGAAGCTCCTAAATTTTCCGGCTAATTTTTTTTTTGGATTCCTCATAATTTTTGCTTTAAGAATCAGCAATAAAAAAATGGGCCCCGACTCCTTGTTTGAACAGGAGAGGAGCATTTAAGAGACCACCTTGTTCTCATTGTTTTTATATTTTTTATAATTGAATTATTTGGAATTATTTAACATTATTTTATTTTATTATTAAAAATACATTTTAAAAATTATTTTACAGTTAAAAATACATTTATGAAGAAAAAATCAATTTTTTTTAAGAGCCCCAAGTTGAGTGTGTAGTGAATATGGTCTGCCTGCCTTCACAAGATCGGCCATAAATCCATGGATAATAGCAGCAGTGGCATGTAATGGCACACCAAACCCGACTGAGGCTACAGGTCATAAAATGTTTTGTAAATTTTTTAAATTAGCAGGTAATAAATATTTCGCCTAAAATGACACGTGCAGAAACAAGTCATAAAACACGGATTTTCCATAAATATGGCGAAATATTTATTACCTGGTAATTTAAAAAATTTACAAAACATTTTATGACCTGTGGTCGGCTTATTGGCAGTAACCAATTAAGTCCCTCTTTAAAAAACATTTTATGACCAGTAGTTCACGCAAATTTTCCTATTAAAGAAAAGCAAATATCGCTTATTTTTTTTTTATCTATTTTTTACCAAAAAATAAATATAAATACTTCACACTCTCTGAGTCAAATTTTAGTTGAATACTAAACGTGAAAGTGTTAAAGTGTTTTTTTTGTAAAGTAAAGAGTGAAGCTGTAAAGACAATTTAAAGTAAAATGAATAAATTTTGCTGCAATCCGTTTAACAAGAGTGGACATCGTTCGAAAAAGATAAAAGTATTAAAATTAACTGGTGTTTCGAAGCGATACATGAATGAATTAAATATACAATACGGTGAAGAAGCAGAATTCATTTGCCCCAAGTGTAAAATCGATTTGTCTCAACAAGCAAATGCATTGAAACAAATGCAACCACAATCCGAGAGTGAAATAACAATTGAACAAAATGTTTCATCTGATAGTGAGGCAGACATTCCGATGGTGAATATGTCTTTGAGTCCTTTGAATGAGGCTATTACCACTTTAGGTGAATCGCCTATTACAAAAAGAAAGTTGCGAAGTGAAAAATACAGGAAAGAAAAAAAGGCAAGGTTATGAGTGCAATCGCGACAATATTTGATGAAGGCTCTGATAACGAATGCAGTCAAGCAGATGACGTTGATGACGGCAAACAAATGATTGAGCAGTTGAAAAGAAAATTCAATTTAGCGACCACTTTTCCGGAGAAATATCTCATTTTATCTGTGCTGCCTCAATCATGGTCTATACGCAAGATTTCTGAACAGTTTCAAACATCTTTTTACATCGCGAGAAGAAGCAAAGAATTAGTTCGACAGAAGGGCATATTGGCGACTCCCACCAAGAAATTTGGCTCAAGGACCCTCAGCGAAGCAACGGTGAAATTGATTCAAGATTTTTACTGCAATGAAGAAAATAAAATACCCGTGTCTTTCACTTCTTCTACATCAATTCGTTTTACCGTTCCAACTGCGAATTAATATTTAGTTAATATATTTCATTTTAAAATTAAGACGGCCTTCCATATAAATATATTAGGTAGAACAATATTCTAACTAAATATATGTAAATATATTATCTAATAATAATTCGCGATTTAAACTGTTAAACGAATTGATATAGAAAAAGTGGAAGTCTGCATATTTTATATTTAGCCCTCCGGTGTTTTAATAGAAATCGAATTTTTCAAGTACAACATATGTCGGATTTATTTATTTTCTAACGAGCGAGAATTCCCGGGATCCCGGGAAATTCAGAAAAAAATCCCGCTGTCCCGGGAAATGAAAAAGTAACACAAGTACTTAGCAAGTACCATAGAACTTAGAAGTATCCATAGGATTTAGCAAGTAACTAGTACACTCATAAAAAAGTCCGTACAAATAGGTCAAAATTGTGCTGGCGCAAATACATGTACTATTTCCTGTTATTTTAGCAGAATTTTGGAATTCAAGTTAATCAGGACGCGTTTAACAGACTTTTGTACTAACTTTTTTTATTAGTGTATATTTTGTGGTATTGGTACTTAGGTATCAATTACTTCCCTGGTAATTGGTACTGATTACAATATACATTTTAAACTTAGTACTTGTACTTAAAATTTTAAAGTACAAGTATCATGAGGACTTTTTCCTGCAAAAAAAAACTTAGGTTAGGTGAGTAGAGTTTGCTAAAACCCGAAAAAATATTAGAATTGTTTTAAAATATTTAAATATAACAATATTCTAACTAAATATATGATAATTAAATATGCATAAAAATTAAATAGTTTAGTAAGTCCCAGATAGCTTTTAAAAATCGATTGAATTTCTCACTCGAATATTTAAAGGCAATAACGCCATTTGGAAACCTTTCCGGAAAAAGAAATAAACGCGGAAATCCGTTATAAATTAATTTTTTCGGCAACTAAAGCTGTTTAAATTTAAATTTTAGCAAATTTGTTTAAAATATAAAGTTAAAATTTTATAAATTTCGCGGAACACGAAATAAGTTTTTTGAAAAATACGCGGTGAAAATCTGAACTGAATATGTGAAACTCAATATCTCTTAAACCACTTGACTTTTTGGTGCAATTTTTTTTTCTAAACTAAGGCTTGTTTATGTTATCTGTAATAACAAAAACAAAAAATTCTTTAAAGCAATTTTTAATGGAAAAAATGTTTATTACAATTAAATACAACATTTTGTAAAATAGGAGCTGAGCCTTTTTGAAATTCAAGATTCAATAATAGAGCAATTCCATATGAAAACGATCAAAATTGACAAATTTTTGGACGACCCCTCTCCGATTTTAAAATAAATAGTCTCAATCGATTGCCCAGCAAAAAATAATGTACCTACATATTTTTTTTTTTTTTTTATAGTGACTGGTTTAGTGGTGGTGTACACCACTGTCATGTGACAAAATTGAAGAATTCTTCATAAGGGACCTCATTGAAAGTTGTTTTTTTCGTTGGAAAGGTATTGAATCAGGCTTTAATTGAAAAATAAAATTTTCATAATTTTTCTCAGAAATTTACCTTTTTTCCCATGAAAATTAAATTTTCCCATGAAAATTAAATTTTCCGATTTTCCACAGAAGCTCCTAAATTTTCCGGCTAATTTTTTTTTTTGGATTCCTCATAATTTTTGCTTTAAGAATCAGCAATAAAAAAATGGGCCCCGACTCCTTGTTTGGACAGGAGAGGAGCATTTAAGAGACCACCTTGTTCTCATTGTTTTTATATTTTTTATAATTGAATTATTAGTAATTATTTAACATTGTTTTATTTTATTATTAAAAATACATTTTAAAAATTATTTTACAGTTAAAAATACATTTATGAAGAAACTGAATGCGTTCCGTGCCTGTCTAATGCCAGCACGCATTCTTTTGGTCGTAGGATGGCAAACTTAGAAAATCCCACTTTTTCTGCTGGGTATTTCTCTTTGACCTGATGGTATGCTTCGGATAGATTACATAATAATAATCTGCGCTGCTTGTGTACTTTTTCTCCATCTTCACGTGTGGTAACATAGTCACGTGTACCTGGGCAGGCGCGGCTGTTGTCTTCCCTTATTTCAGGATATGTTGGAATTGTTAATGGGTGTAAACTTGTGTCGGACCAGTTTTATAGTCAAAACTAAGATAGACTTTTTGCTTAAGTATTTCTTAAATATGAAATCCAAAAATTTGTATTTCCAAAGATTTTGCTTCTATGCAGATTTTCGGAAGTATTCGTATAGAATTACTTTATAAAAAAGTTTAAGAGTATTCTTCACACAAATTATTAGGCAAATTCTCTTAAATATTTTTATAAAAATCGACACTAGAATATTATTAAATAATAATTTATTCATCTTAACACACTAGATATAGTGAAAAATATAATTTAATAAGTATGCCTAATTGTTTACTATCAACATGGACTTATGTTGTAGGTTAAAAAATAATTAGAATATGCATTTAAAATTAACGGCTCTTTGTCGTTCATAAATCTGAGCTTCATAAATTGTCGATCAGAGTTGAATTTCATAGGAAGCAGCTGGATAAAAATAACATTGTTAGAATTTCGTTGATGTTAGCCTAATTGAGTTATTTCAATTTGCTTGTTTCAATTCAATATAAATAAATCATCAATTAATTATTAACCCATAAAGGTACCTATAGAATATTGAGGATGGGTTTGTAGCAGGACCCAAAAATACGTATTCTATCCTGCTGGCCTGATCGAATTTTTTAAAATTTTATTCAATGTAATTTGCTTGTAAAAATTTTATCATCTCTCTTTTAGTTTGAATCTTAATTTAAAGGAAATGTGATAATATTTGATCTCAAATTGAATGAAAAACATTAATTAAATAGTTTTTTATCTGTAACTGGTATTTTTTGAATAGAAATTTTTTATGCCACAACTATTTGAAAATAAATTATTTAATTTGCATAATTGCATTTTAAATTAACATATAAAGAAATCCAAAATAATTTTAAAAATCATCTGCATAATATTTAAAAAATACAATTAAAATAAAGGAATAGCAGTTCAAATTTAAATTAAATTATTTGAAGTTAAAAAACCTCAAAATACTCAATTGAAAATACGAAAATATTAAATATTAATTTTTTAATGCCTAGTTTTTTGGAGGTTTTTGGAACTGAGATACGGATGTTTTCTCAAGTTCGAGTGTTTGTTTTGGGTTTAACTTAACCAAATTGAATAGATTTTTAAAAACAATTTGGCCTAAATAATATTTTTTATATTAATTCAGTTTATTCAATTTTAAATCGCATTTTTTAATTTCAAAAAATGTTATTTAAATTAATTTCAAATCAATGCTTTAAATTTAAATTTATTTAGCTTCCAAAATTGCAATATATAATAGCTAAAACTTCTGTAAAAGAATCAAAAAAAATCCCGGGAAATCCCGCACAAAATTCCCGGGATTGCGGGATCGAAAAAATGGCGGAATTCCCGGGAATAAACCCTAGTTACTTGCTAAGTTATAGAGTACACTTATAACAAAAGTTACACGGAGGAAAAAGACGTTTTTGTATATGTTTGGAGGTAATCAATGTATGTTTACAAACTACCATATACATATGTATTTGCAGTGTGCTTCCAATTATATTGTTTTTATAGTTACTATACATATATTTCCCGGTAATAATTATATTTGTGGATACAATTAACATATATTTGGAAAAACGGCGAATTTCCATTCTTGATACATATAAAGTTGTATGTAGCCATTATAACTTTTGTAGTTGGTAATAATCGTTTAGTTTAGCTAGACTGCATCTAGTCAGAAAATTTAGTGATAGTTTTCCTTTATTTATTAATTTTATTGTGAAAGATGTGAAAAAATAAAATAAATTAGTATCAATAAAACAAAATTGTGTTAAAAAGAAAAAAAAAATATTTAATTGTGTATATTAAAGTATTAACTTATTATAAGAGTTTTTAATTAATATTTGATAATAAAAATAAATAAAAAAATAAATGAAGAGATTGTAGTTATTGTTTTTCAATGAATGTATTAGATGTAAAATTCAATGTGATTTTTAATATATTTAGTTATTAAATAATCGCCAAACAGTAGATGTATTAATTTTACTTTTCATGTTCTTCCATTAAAATATAGAGAAATTTGGAGAGTAGAATAAATACGCCTATTATTTGGCATATATTATAATAATATATTTGCTTGCAAATATAATATATTTGCATGCAAATATATATTGTTTCTAGTAAAAACACGGCGAATATGTTCAACAATTTCTCCAAATATATACATATATATTACCAGCAAAAATATGTTTGGGACAGGCCGTTTTTTTCAGCGTGTAGTACAAAAGTCTGTTAAACGCGTTCTGGTGCAAATGAACTGACTTTTTCTGTTATTTTGTCTTAAAATTTAGGATTGAACTAATACTTTTGTAATCCCATTTAGCATAACAATTACTTTCATCCGTATTTGAACTAAGTTTGCATCCTAATTTTTAGTAATTTATGTTTCTTAATTTCACAAATTTTTCAGCTAATTTAAACTCCAATTATATAGAGATGGCGCTATATTTTCATAATTTTTTATTGTATAATCACAAAATGGATTATATCTCGGAAACTAAGCGAGATATAGCAAAATGAAAAAAAATTCGATACTATGAACTTATCAGTCTTTATAAGCCACCTATAATCCTAAAAATAAATATGGTCCTGTCTCGGGACAGATCCGCAGAGCCCAAAAACCAGGACTGTAAGCGATATTTTAGCAGAAAATTTCAGTTAAATCAGGTAATGTTTCTGTTGAATTAAGCTTAAATTTCTTAGGTAAGTTAACTATAATTGTCTGTATATTTAGCAGAGTGTAAAATTTAGTTTACCTGAATTAAGCAGTATAATTCTCAACTTCATTGAAAATTCTACTAACGCAAATACAGGTACTATTTCCTGTTATTTTAGCGGAATTTTGAACTATTTGTACGGACTTTTTTTATGAGTGTATTGGCTAAGTTCTTATGGTACTTGCAAAGTACTTTTAGTAATTGCTTAAAATAATACGTCAGTAGAAGAATCTGTCAAACCGGTTTCACATCGATTAGACTAAATTTTAACAAATTTTTAATTGAAACACTTGTTTAAGAAAAGATTTTAGTTATCTTCATCTAACACAATACTAAAAATCCTCAGTACTTCAACTAATGTTGAGTGTTAATTTTCAAAATTATTTAAAACTAATTTTTAAGAACCCATTCGTTAAATTTTACAAAATTTATTGTTAAAATATAATATTTTCATGTTACTGTTAATACCCGGTAGCTGGCGCCACCAGCTACCGAAGTTTTAAAAGTGGCGCTATTTCGTTCTCTCCCGATATTTTAAAATGGCCCATATCTCCAAAACTAAGAGAGATAGAGCAAAATTGATGAAAATTTCGACTACCCCTAATCGTAAAGAGGGTATCTGTATCCAAATGGCGGGGTCTTGGACCCTCGGAAATTTTTAATACAAATTTTCCACTTCATAAAATGGCCCATATCTCGAAAACTAAGCCAGATAGAGCAAAACGCACTAAATGTTTGCTCCACTGCGGTGCCCTTATATGCCCTCACATAATATGGACTTGTCCCAAGACCCTAAATTTGGTTAAATTCTACGACTCAGTATAATTACAGATAAAAGTGTAGTTTTACAAATTTTTTATCCAAATTTAAATTTGTTAAATTTAACAAAAGAATTTGTTAAAATCAACAAATTTTATTTTAAGCCAAAAAAACAGGAATAAATTTTGTTAAAGTTACAAGTTTTTCTGTCTAGCCAACGGACGAAGGTACTATTTCGTAGAATTTCATTACAAATATTTTTGCGGAACATTTTAACCCATCTAACTCTTCAATTTGAGGGTCTTCCTGAACATTTTTGAAAAGGAGCAAAAAGTTCCTTTAATTGAAGAATTAGAGGGTTAAGTGTTCCACAAAAACATTTATCATGAAATTCTGCTGTAAGTTTCTGAAGACATGAAAGTTATAAATTTAAGTTCAATGGCAGAAATAAGTCAAAACTTAAAATGTGTTTAAGGGTTAATTTCGTACTTATTCAGAATTGGCTCTCAAATGTCCCACAAACCTGGATTATATGCGGAAACCATGTGAATCTTCCATTTCATATTAAATACTATAAGGAACATTTCTCTGGAACATTTTAACTCTCTAACTTAAGGATCTTTTTATCTCTTTTTAAAACGGGGCCAAAACAGCCCCCTTATCTGAAGAGTTAGAGGGTTAAATAGTTCCACAAGAATGGAAGATTCACATGGTTTGCTAGTGCACGTAGGTAATAAATTTATAACTCAGCTAAATTTATAAAACACCACTTACGGTCATGAGAGGGTTAAGGGTTTGTATACCCAAGTAAAACACTTTTGATATACTCATATATTATCATATAAAATTTTGTGTAATTATCAAGATATAATTATATAAAATTTTACGAAATTATATCTTAAATATGTAACTATATCTTGCACAATATGTAGTGCAACATATTACAATATCCAATTATATATAGATTTATATATAGTTACATGTGCTTCATATAATTATGTATAATTGTATCGAATTATATACCATTATATCCAGTTGGATATGACTATATTATATTTGATACATTTGGATGAGGACAAAATCTGGATAAAATTGTATCAAACCATATCTTATTCCATCAAATTGGATCTAATTGTGCCAAATTAGATACAATTAGGTGAACTCATTTTTCGCATATAATTATATTGAAAGTCATATAATTTTTTTTAGTAGGGTAAAGAAAATGTTTGCATTTTCATTAAACAACAGCTATGTAACTTAATCACCAGAAGCTTCTAGTTTAAAAGTAGATGGATAAATCCATGAACCTTTTTAGGGTAATTTTGAGGGCATAAATGGAAACGGCCTGGCCGGTTTAATTTTTGAACAGATCTTATTATTTACTCTCAACCTATCCGAAAATCAAATGGGAACTGGAAAAATAACACTTTTGCACATATGGTTGCTCTATAGGGAATGTAAAATCCCGCACTTTTTGATTTCCCGGGAAAGCGGGAAATCTATCTTGAATTCCTGGGATCCCGGGATCCCGCAAGGGACATAAATTAAAAAATATTTTATATTAATTTAAAAATTTTTATTAATAAAATGTTTTAAAGACCTCAAATTTTCATGATCGTGAAAAAGCTCAGGTGGTTTTTCTTGGAATTTTCGTAGTGGGAAAGAATTAATTTTATATTAGAAATTATATAAGTCTAATTATATGTATATGTGTTTTTAAAAATTTAATAAACTTAAACTAATTTTTAGACTAAAACACTTGTCCGTAAAAAAAATAAATAAAAAAATTAATATAGAAAATTGGAAAAAATTTTAAAAATTATGGGAACAAATTCTAAAAATTATAGCGTGGTCACTTTTACATGGCATTGTCATAGGAGGGTAAATTGACCCCTTGTGAAAAGTCATAAGACAAATCCCAGGACAGGTCCCTGAACTTTGTTTTTTTATGAGAGTTCAGTTACCTGTCCTAGGATTTGTCTTGTGACATGTCACAAGGGGTCAATTTCCCCTTCCTATGACAACGTCATGTAAAAGTGACCACTCTATTTCATATAAAGGGTCCAGTTCGGTGACATTTTTGAAATAGACATGCCATTTTTGTTTTTTTTTCGTGCCAATTTTTTAGTTTTTTCAACTATTGTACCATTTTAAACTTGCCCTGAATACGGCAATGAATTATTGCAATGTTATAAAAATGTATTTGTGTTTCTGTTTATGCTAGTAATTTATATTTGAATAAATAAATATTCTTGATGATTTATATGCATATTGAAATATTAATCGACCACTTGAATTAATTTTTAATAAACACAAAATGAAAAAAAATTATATTTAATTGTATGTATCTGGATTTTATCACACTCTTACTTTCCATTTTATTTAATACAAATATAATATACAAAAATGAACTCATTATAATTCATTAAACATCCCGGTAAATACAGAGTATAGTAAAGCGTTTTCACAGGGCTTCTCAATTGTTTACTTTAATGTATCAAAAAAATCAAAATAACCACTAATTGAATGAATTTTAACATATTGAAATTTTTAGTTCACAATTAAAACCAAAAATCTTAGTAAATATTGAATGTGAGTTAAAACTATAATGGCAGTAAACTTCAAAGCAAAAACAGACATTACCAAGTAATTAATCAAGTAAGTAGCACACAAAGAGTTTCAGTTATTTACTCCCTTTTTTAGTTTGGTTCGCCACGCACCAAAATTCGTGGGTAATAAGTGATAACCTCGAAGGTTGAAAATAAATTTTCGCCTTACATTGCGGAATAATTAACATAAAATTCAATAATTTTCAGTGTTCCTGACGCTTAGTGGAGAAATATGCTTAACTCTTTAAAAATTCTAAAAAGAAATTAGAAAATCTAAAAAAAATTTTAGAGCTTGCCCTTGCATAAACTGTTTTACCTTGGAAAATTTTGTATTTGGTTGTAAACATTTTCAAAAGCAATTAATAAATAATCTAAAATACAAAAATACTAAATCGCCCAGTGTAGAAAATCAATACCAGAAATGTGGTTATGTAACTAAATACTTGGTAATGGTAACTAGTTACTTTTGTTATTACATTTCTTATTACCTTTATATGGGATGTCGCGAAAATAGATCTAAAAATAGATTTTCAAAAAACTAAATTCTATAAAAAAAAAATATTTTTTATTGTATTTTTTTTTTGTAATAAAATTTCCTGGTGCGGGAATCGAACCTGGGTCTACAGATTGCCAGTCAATAGCTCTACCATCTGAGCTATATCGACATGTAATATTTAATAGATAAAAACATAATTGACCTGCTGCACACAAGTACCCAGCAAAATCTTTCATTACCAAATAAGTGGTTATATAATAGAAATTCATAGGTCCGCACAACTTATTTTTTTGCGTCTAAGCTCATTATTTTTGTTTGGCGTGGTCGTTTTTATAAGTAGTCACGCTTATCCGCTCCGTTATTAGTAAGTCATTATTTTATATTATAAAATAATGCAGAAGGTAATGATATATCATTTTTGGTAATGCTGATAGTAATGAGGTGTCGTTACCAATATTTTGCTGGGTAAGCTTACTCGACAACATACAAAAAATCAAAAAATATGTGGTTACATATATCCTTACCAGTGTTTAAAAAATATTGAGTCTAAAAATAGATTTAAAAAAATTTAAGAAAAAATCTAGAAAATTGTTTTCTATTTGCAATAATGATAAAAATAAGTCATTATCAGTAACTCATAATTATATGTTTTAAAATAATGCAGAAGGTAAGTGGGTGTCATTACTGGTAGTCCAAAAAATAATAATATGTCATTACCGTTTCTACACTGGGCGGTACTTATGTACTTTATCTATTACCAGTAAGTGACACAACTTATTATAAGTAACTCATTATCATGTATTTGAAAATCTGTACGGTAATGACAGGTAAGCGCACACTCAGGGAATTGTGTAGGTAAAATCAACTGCAAATGACAGTTAAAATAACTGCATTTGCAGTTAAAAAGGTGTAGACTACATTTGCATTTAAATCAACTGCAATGTGAAGTTATTTTTAACTAACAATTATCCTAATTTTTGCAATAAAAAATACAAAAATTGGTTTTTTGGACTTTCTATATTCCCATATATTTAGTTAGAATATTGTTTCACCTCAAGTTCAAATTCTAATATGATATTGTCATATTAGATTTTATTTTGTTGTTTCAAAAAGGTTGATCATTTTCATAATAGACAATACAATTGCCCCATGGGCAATGAAAAATCAACTGACAAATGTAGTAAAAACAACTACAAATGCATTAAAACAACGTACATACAAATTATTGTAAAACTGTACAAATAACTGCAAATGTAGTTAAAATAACATAAATAAAAATTATTTGAAAAATTATAAACTTAATAAAAACAAATTAATGAAATACTCTTATTTCATAATAAATTTAAAAATGAGAAATCAAAATTTACACTTAATATCACTTTTATTGTTCTAGATGTCCGTCTGTGAGGGATACAATATTATTTGGCTTCCTTTTTCTCTCCAGGTAGAAAGGGATGAAAATATAAAATAACTGAAAGGAAATAAATACAATATATTTTAATATTTCCGTAAATAAATTTATATTTTATATTATAAAACTTAACTTGTTAAATATTTTAATAATTCAATAAAATATATAACCTTTTCCGTATTACGCGTCTGTACTCTTTAGCGTTGTTTTATGGCTAAGACAAGAGAAAACATGTTTTTCTCATATTCAAAAACATTAAAAAATATTGCTCTAAGTAAATTAACTGCAATTGTAGTTAAAATAACTACAACTGCATTACTACACAAATAATTGTCATGTAGTAACTGCAGAACTTTTTTGAGTGCATATCATTATTTTTTGGACAACCAGACTTACTTTCGATATTATATTAAAACATATAATAACACTGTACAACACAAACAAATAACAAGGATCTGGCAATTGATTCTGGCAGAGGGGACAAAAAATATACGTGTATCGGCGTTTTAAAAGTTTACGTCTGTCCCCAGGAAAATTTTTTACAATCGGTGGCCAACCACACCTATTTTCCAACTGGTGCCTCTGCAACTGATTCCGGAACCAGTTCCTGGGATCCTATATGAAAGGTATGGCTGACGTAGAATCAGTTGCAGCACTAGTTCCAGTTCTGATTCTAGGGCAACCGGTTCCACTTTGGAGCTATAGAAGTGGTTGCTTTTGGGACAATTTCAAAAAAAATAATCGGTGTTTTAATCGACAGTAGAAGGGGTTGTAAATGAAAAGCAGCTATTCTACAACCGATTCCTTGGAACAGAAAATTTTCTTGGGGCCCTATGATTTTTGGGGATTAAAATTTTGCAAATGTTTTTTGTGATAGAACTAGAAGAGGGATATAATAAATAAATGTTTGCTAAAATACCCAAATTTTTTGTAATTTTTACGAGGGCGGTACGAAATGTTCTCAGCCTGACATAGAGATGGCGGTATAAACAGCAAAAAGCTTTGTATAATAGAAACTTCCATTCCTCATATGAACACATGTTAAACTCATTTCGATCTGTCAACTCATTCATATATTAACAGGAGTTCAAGAAGGCGCTTCAGTGTTTTTTTATAATGGAAAAATTAGAAATTCGTGGTAAAAACAAATTTGTCAAAATTAATCACAAGTTTTTTTTTTTTAATTTCCTGCGAAATAGTTGCCAAAATCAAATGAAGGGATGGAGGGACGTAAACGTGGAGGGAAAATCAGTTCTCAACAGAATGTCTCTCTACATTTATGTGTTTTTAGAGTTGAATGCATACGAAATAGATACAAATGAATCTACGAGTTGTTCTATTCTTCTTCTTATTGAAGATATTATAGAGCGCTATGTATAATATATGAAGGTCTGGCTAGTTTTTATAAAATACTAAATTTAAAGAAAGGTCTGCGGTGTGGTTCTCCCCGATTTGGATGAAATTTGATAAAAATTTTTATAAAATATGATCTCAATTATAGCAGTTTTTATTTTTATGAATTTTAGAAGAGTTTCCGAAACTCTTTTTGTTCTTTTTTTTAAATAAAATTATTAAAAATACAACAAATGCATGTATATTATTTTACATAACATTTTTTCGATTAATCGATTAATTTTAAAATTTTATTCGATTAATCGGTTAAAAAAAACCCGAATAAATTTTTGAACGATTAATCGATTAAATAAAAATGTCGATTAATTGAATACCCTAGTGGTGTTTAAACACACAGTTACATTAGGTCGAATGGTATATGCTTCGTAAACGAATGACAATACAAAAATAAACAAAGGCATAAATAAAATTAATTAATGGTGAAACATATACAAAGGATCCCTCTCCGGAGGGATCTTGTAAAGCTTCCGATTGATCCATTTCTATAAAACAGTCACGTGGGTCACCGTGACTGTTGCATAAAAATGGATTCCTGGGAATCGCTCTCATGTGAATAATAGGAGCTGTGTACATCGATCCAAAACTTGCAAAAATTTTGTCCGTTTTGCTCTAACTCGCTTAGTTTTCGAGATACGCGCCATTTTCTAAAATGGCGATTTTTATCACTTTTCTTTCCAGTAATATATAAAAGTCCAAAATCGATTATAAAATATTACAGTAATTGCAATTTCCTCAGATCGTTGTAGGGTTAAAATGAGATAAATTATGAAAATCGTAAAAAATAAAATATTTTTTTCAAAAACTTACAATGTTATACTCTAGTTTCATTTCTAAGATCCACAAATATTCCGACACAAATTTTTGTCTCTCTTGGGTTATGTAGGTTATCCCAGGTATGGCCAGAGATGGGATTTTTTTTATAAATTTGCAAAAAAAAGACATGAACTAAAATTGAGTATAAAATTAACTTCAAAATAGTTCAAAAATATTCCTCTATTTAAGTAAGATTTTACTAAAATTTAGGAAATTTTTCTTAAGGCCAATAAAAATGTCTAAATATGATTAAAAGCGAAATAGTTTATGTAGGGGAGAGTCTTGGTACTTTGAAAAGCCTGTGTCAATATCTCTAAGATTAAGGTAGATAAGAAAAATCTTTTAATGCAGAAATATTAGTGTTGGTGTTGTTATAGATTGCAAATAATAACAACTTTAATAATTCTTATGCATTTTAAGATATTTCAATTTTTTTAGAAAAGCGAAAAAGTATTCCAAATTGCAAATTGGCGTGTACCTTAGAACTCGTAAAAAATTAAGGAAATTTCTTAAAAAAATACTGCCCCATAATGAAATTTATTGCAGTATTTGCAGTAGAGTTAATATCTACTTGAAATGAGACAATGCAATTTAATATTTGCATGAAAACATCATTTTTAAAAAATGGCGAAAATCCCAAATCAAAGGTTATTTTGAAGCGAATTAAATTCAAAAAGTAAAGTTAGCCTGTGGAGCTTGAATTAATCATGTATTGAAATTTGTTGGATACACAGAACAGGAAATATTCAAAAAGTTCCAAGGTACACGCATTTTAATTTTTGCAGAAAAGATCATATTTTCTTATTTGTACAATATAGTTAAGAAATATACTGGTTACTATATTTAGAAAACGACAAACTTTATATTGATTTAAGCCCGTTATTTGAAATATCTTGATTATTTTTAAAAAATTAGTTTCAATTTTTTTCAAAAATTTTCTTTTGTCGATCCAAGGTACACGCACCCAATTTTAGGGTCTCCTATAAACTTATCTGAAACTTTGAGTAGTTTAAAATGATCATTAGGCAAAATAAAAACTTCATAGAAGAAGACTTTCAAGTAAAACATTAACAAATAGGAGAAAAATGCAAAGTTCCAAGGTACTCGACTTTCCCCTAATCAAATATAGTTCATCATTTTCCTAAATAATATTTCTAGATCTCGGAAAAAAATTCAATTCAAATATTTAATTTCAAAATACTTCAATGAAATGTGGTTCGCTTACTCACATGGCTCTAAGGACAAAGACTACTGTTTCTAGATAGGATCGGCCCATATTTGGACCTATCGCCCATATGGACTATATTTCCGATTTTCTCTTCTTTTATCATTTTATAGAAATTTTTACACAAGTCCTTATTAACCCAATCGAATTTCGGATCCAAACATTAGTTGACTTTTAACCAGACTGGTGTAGGGTATTATATACTCGGCATGCCCGACTTTAACTTTTTACTCGTTTTTTAATTACACAGTACAACACTAAAAATGCATCGGGCATGCGACATATCAATTCTGATAGATTTTAGGATGAGTATCACGAATCTGAACACCAAATTTTAAAATTAGCTCTAGTTTTTGAAATATTCGCAAATTTAACTTTTACCAAAAAGTCAGTTTTTTCGTTAAAATTTCTTATTTATTCATATACCTGACTACAGATAATTTTTTATATGGTTGAAAAGTATAGACTTTGGGCTTTCAGAACTATATTTACTTATTTTGATTAGGGAAAGGATCTAGGATATATTTGCAATTAAGTCAAAACTTCACTTATTTTCCTATTTTGCAAATCTAGTAAAATGTCTTAATTGGATTTCCAAAGTCTTAACACATGACGTAAACTCATATTCACTAAATTCTTTTTGTCAAAAAAATCACAACTTTTGCATCAATCTGAAACACAAATTTTATCGCCAATTTACAAAAATGTATATTTTTGTTAAAGTCGATTTCATTTAAAATTTTGGGTGGCAGTATGCTTTGGACTTGGTTTATTTTTGGAGCATTCTGATTGGTTAATTTATTTTCAACCAATCAAAATGTTTTAAAATATAAATATTTTTGTAGGGTTTTCATACACAAAATGAACAAAATCGTATGTTTAACAATAAAACGGACTAAATTTAAAATGTTCTTTTATAGTACTTTTTTGAACATGAATATTTTAAAATCGTTATTTTTTAGGAATTTGCACTTAAATTATCTAAAACTTTGTTGAAATTGATTAGAAAATATGTGTATAACATATATCAGTGGTTTTATCTGAGTTCTTTAATTTCAGGTTCTTCGCAGACTCCTTAATTTGTAGGTATTAAAAAAACAATCTTTTTCAGCTTAAGCCAATTTTTACTTAAAATTGAAATATAAAGTGCGAAATTTTTTTGATGTATTAAGTAACATGAGATGTTTAGTAATAGTAAAAATTAAAAAATTGGATATTTCTTTCATCGCAGATTAATTATTAGCGAAATCGTGAAAAAAGAGAAATTTCAAATTTAAATGCATATGTAGTGAATATAATAGCAGCTTTCAAAACGTGCGATATATCAAGTTAAAGGGCATATTTCATCCTATTAAAATTTTGCAAAGAGTGGCGTTCATACTTTTAATTTTACATTTTTTTGCAAAAAGTTTATTACAAAATTGAAATTTTCTGCAAATACGGTTTTGTAAATATTTCTTAAACTATAGCTAACTTTAAAATTCTAAGGCCACATTCGTGATCTACGTCGCAATTTCTATTAGAAATGATCTGTCGCAATCCCGATGCATCAAATTTTTCTTATTTTGTTGTACTGTGTTATTTTATAATAATACAAAAAATATGGTACAAGCTATTGTGGTATATACATGTATTAATTCACAAAAATCCATACCTGTGACAATGTTTTTGGCTATAACTCAGAGACGAATCGAGATACCACCTTAAATGTAGAAGAGAGTTTAACAATAATCATATACTTTTTTAAGAATTTTAAAAAATGCGCAATTCGAGCAATGGGAGTTTGAATTCAAGACCCCAAAAATGACCTTTGACACTTTCATGAAATAAAACGAGTAAAAAGGTTAAAGTCGGGCATGCCGACTATACAATACCCTACACCAGTCTGGTGAATTGTTTGGATCCGAAAGTCAAATGGGTTAAAATGGGGCTCGTGTCAAAATTTTCTATAATGTGAGTCAGCGCACCAAATTTCATTAAAATATCTTAATATTTGCGACCTGCAGTTTGTAACCAAGCCAATTTTGGGGGGACCCTTATATGGGCACTAGTTCTAAACATGGCCCGATGTTCACCAAAATCAATAAGCTTCGTCCTTGGGCCAACATAGGTCTATGTACCAAATTTCATTAAAATATCTTAATATTTGCGACCTGCAGCGTATAAACAATATAATTTTGGTTGGACCCTTATATGGGCACTAGTTCTAAACATGGACCGATGTTCACCAAAATCAATAGGCTTCGTCCTTTGGCCAACATAGGTCTATGTACCAAATTTCATCAAAATATCTTAATATTTGCGACCTGCAGCGTATAAACAGTATAATTTTGGTAGGACCCTTATATGGGCACTAGGTCTAAACATGGACCGATGTTCACCAAAATAGTCTGCGTTATTGGGCCAATATAGGTCTGTGTACCAAATTTCATCAAAATATCTTAATATTTGCGACCTGCAGCGTATAAAGAGTATAATTTTGGTAGGACCCTTATATGGGCACTAGGTCTAAATATGGACCGATGTTCACCAAAATCAAACTTGTTCGTCCTTGGGCCAACATAGGTCTGTGTACCAAATTTCATCAAAATATCTTAATATTTGCGACCTGTAGAGTGCGCACAAGATTGCATGGACAGACAGACAGACAGACAGACGGACGGACGGACAGACGGACATCGTTAAATCGAAATAAAAACCAGTTTGGTGTATTGTTTGGATCCGAAATTCGAATGGGTTAAAATGGGGCTTATGTCAAAATTTTCTATAATGTGAGTCAGCGCACCAAATTTCATTAAAATATCTTAATATTTGCGACCTGCAGTTTGTAACCAAGCCAATTTTGGGGGGACCCTTATATGGGCACTAGTTCTAAACATGGACCGATGTTCACCAAAATCAATAGGCTTCGTCCTTGGGCCAACATAGGTCTATGTACCAAATTTCATCAAAATAGCTTAATATTTGCGACCTGCAGCGTATAAACAATATAATTTTGGGGGGACCCTTATATGGGCACTAGTTCTAAACATGGACCGATGTTCACCAAAATCAATAGGCTTCGTCCTTGGGCCAACATAGGTCTATGTACCAAATTTCATCAAAATATCATAATATTTGCGACCTGCAGCGTATAAACAGTATAATTTTGGTAGGACCCTTATATGGGCACTAGGTCTAAACATAGACCGATGTTCACCAAAATCAATAGGCTGCGTTATTGGGCCAATATAGGTCTGTGTATCAAATTTCATCAAAATATCTTAATATTTGCGAGCTGCAGCGTATAAACATTATAATTTTGGTAGGAGCCTTATATGGGCACTAGGTCTAAACATGGACCGATGTTTACCAAAATCAATAGGCTGCGTTATTGGCCCAATGTAGGTCTGTGTACCAAATTTCATCAAAATATCCTAATATTTACGACCTGCAGCGTATAAACAGTATAATTTTGATAGGACCTTTATATGGGCACTAGGTCTAAACATAGACCGATGTTCACCAAAATCAATAGGCTGCATTATTGGGCCAATATAGGTCTGTGTACCAAATTTCATCAAAATATCTTAATATTTACGACCTGCAGCATATAAACAGTATAATTTTGGTAGGACCCTTATATGGGCACTAGGTCTTAACATGGACCGATGTTCACCAAAATCAATAGGCTGCGTTATTGGGCCAATATAGGTCTGTGTACCAAATTTCGTCAAAATATCTTAATATTTACGACCTGCAGCATATAAAGAGTATAATTTTGGTAGGACCCTTATATGGGCACTAGGTCTAAACATGGACCGATGTTCAAAAAAATCAAACTTGTTCGTCCTTGGGCCAACATAGGTCTGCGTACCAAATTTCATCAAAATATCTTAATAGGTGCGACCTGTAGAGTGCGCACAAGATTGCATGGACAGACAGACAGACGGACGGACGGACGGACAGACGGACATCGTTAAATCGAAATAAAAAAAAATTCTGAACCGATCGGTATACTATAAGGTGGGTCTACGACCAATATTTTTTGGTGTTACAAACATCAGCACAAACTTATAATACCCTGACCACACAGTGGTGTAGGGTATAAAAATTTGCACATCATTTTAAAGGGTACTTTCTTACCTACCCAGTGTAGAAAATCATTACCAGATATGTGGTTATGTAACTACATACTTGGTAACTAGTAACTTTTGTTATTACATTTCTTATTACGCTGAATGGGGGAATATTTAGTTGATCTCTTATTTTTAAGTAAATGAATGTTCTTTTTTTTTAGTTTGACTCTAGATCTAGAAAGTGATATTAATTTATGATCTAGAGTGAAACTAAAAAAAAGAACATTCATTTATTTCTTATTACCTTTATATGGCGATTTCGCGAAAAATAATGACTTATGGTAATACACCAGCATACGAAAAATCAAAAAATATATCGTTACCTATGTGCAGTGTTGCCAACTCTTGAAGGCAGGAAAGCACTGTAAGCATTTTGAAAATGGGTAAAAATTTACCCAAAATGGGGTAAAAAATTTAAATTTTGAAAAATTTAAGTCAAGATTTTAAAAACACATTTTAGCTTTGCAAAATCGTGTAAAAAAGGTTCAAAAAATTACCAAAAAAGGGGTAAAAAACACCAAACTAATATTTCAAAATTTTGAAGTTTAAATATAACGAAGTTGTTATTTAAAATTGTACTACAAACATTTTGAAAAAATGTATTTTTTGTATATTTCGTATTATTTTTTCAACTTTGACAGAAAATTCAAGAAAAATTGAAAAAAGGAGAACAAATACCAAAAATATAAACTGTACAAAAAGCACCGCCAGAAATCTGAAAAAGCACTGTAAATACACGCTTTTTATAAACGGGTATTTGTAAAAAAATCACCGGGTACGGGAAGGAAAAAAGCACCAAAAAATACCCGAAAAGCACTGAAAGGGCAACACTGCCTATGTGCTTACCAGACTATATTGACAAAAATAATAAGTCTAAAAATAGATTTTCAAAAAAAATTATATAAAAAAATATTTTTTATTATATTTTTTTTAAATAAAATTTGCTGGTACGGCAATCGAACCTGGGTCTACTGATTGCCAGTCAATAGCCATCTGAGCTATATCGACATGTAATATTTAATAGATAAAAACATAATCGACCTGCTGCACACAAGTAAGCTTACTCGCCAACATACAAAAAATCAAAAAATATGTGGTTACATATATCCTAACCAGTGTTTAAAAAATATTGAGTCTTAAAATAGATTTCAAAAAATTAAAAAAAAATCTAGAGAATTATTTTCTATTTGAAATAATGATAAAAAATAAGTCATTATCAGTTACTCATTATTATATGTTTTAAAATAATGCAGAAGGTAGTCCAAAAAATAATGATATGTCATTACCGTTTCTACACTGGGTAATAAAAAATATCAAAATGAATTTTATATCGTAAACAGTTTTAAAGATACCCAGTCAGAAATCGCCAGTGGTACAAAAAATCAAGCACTGGCATACCACTGGGTAACCACGGTATTAAAAATAAATCACTGGCAGAACACTCATTTGGGACGCTTTGCCAGCGTTTGCGAAAAGCGTTTTATCAGTATTTTTTTTTACAAAAATTTCGGTGGTTTATAAAAAAAACCACTGGCAAAGAATTGGCTTAGAGTGATATGCCAAGGTTTGCAACCAGTGGTTATCCATTGCTACCTAGCCAATGCTAACAGGAGTATAAAAATCAAATCACTGGAAAACCAATGATTTTATAAAAATGCTGACGCTTCGTTAAAAAAGTTTTGTAGTCGGAAGGTTCCGAGTTCAAATCCGGTTGCAAGGAAAAAAATTTTTTTGGATTTTTTTTAATTTAAAATTTTTTTTGTTTTATAAAACAATTTTTTTGTTTGTGGGAAAGCTCCTTCAAGACCAACTTGTTTTTTGTCCTCCCAACACTGGCATACTAGTTACTAAAAATTGTTTGCCAGTACTAGCATTTTGGCACAGCCAGTAGTTGTCCAGCTATTATCACTCATTTATGTGTTTAGCCATTAAATATTATATGTGTCATTAGCTCAGTGGGTAGAGCAATCATCTGCCAATATGACGGCCTGGGTTCAAATCACGGCAGGACCAAAAAAAATACATATTAACTTTTTTTTAATTTTATTTTGGAAAATATATTTCCAGACCACCTATTTATAGGTTTTGCCAGCGTTTTGCCAACGTTTAAAAATTTTGTTCCTCCAGTGCTTTTCCGGCGCTTTTTGAACAGCCGGTCCTTTTGTCTAATGATGTTATCATTTTGGGAATGGGAAAGCACTTTTTGCCAGTACTTGTACCACCTGTTAAAGTGCTTTGCCACCGCTTTCCCGTTTGTATTTTTCTGGCTGGGTATATTCGATTTTATAATCACACTTTAGTAAAATTTTACCGTTTTTTCCAATTTTCGTGATGGCATATTTCGGAAACCAAAAGAGTCTTGGCTCTGAAATTTAGGCTTTAATGAGCTGTTATCTTGTACGATAGTTGTGATAACTTTCATTCAAATCGGAGATGGTCAATCCGAAAATGCCACTTTTTTGTGTTGAAATGACATTTTTCTTATACAAACTAACCCCGTAAAATCCAGGTTGAACATTTTAAAGCCAATTCTGAATAACTAAGAAATGAATCCTTAAATATATTTTAAATTTTGACTTATTTCGCGCATTAAAGTTAAATTTTCAACTTTAACATCTGCAGAGACTTATAGTAGAATTTTATGATAAATATTTTTGCGAATATTTTAATCCTCTAACTCTTCATCTTACGGGTCTTTTTTTGACCCTTTTTAAAAAGGAGCCAAAAAGATCCCTTTAATTTAAGAGTTAGAGGGTTAAAATGTTCCACAAAAATGTTTCTCGTAGTATTTACATAAGTTTACTGAACATATCCTACACCTAAAATGAAAGATTCAAATTTTTTTAGTCCCCTGTGGCAGAATCTTTTGTTAGAACATTGTTATATTAGGAAAAATTTGATTTTGTTTTACATGTAATGAGTTAATAACAACTAGTTACTCTTTCCGCTATTTCAAATAAAAAATAATGCTTTACCCATAATGACTTATTTTTACCATTATTTCAAATATAAAGTAATGTTCTAAGATTTTTTATAAATTTATTTAAAAAACTATTTTTAGATTCAATTCTTTTTAACAAGAATATATATATGTAACCACATATTTCTTGATTATTTGTATCTATTTAATATTTTTATCTATTGAATGAAATATAAATGTCGAGATAGCTCAGATGATAGAGCTACCGACTGGCAACTTGGAATCCCAGGTACGATTTCCGGCACAAGCAAACTTTATTAAAAAGAAATTTACAATAAAAAGTATTTTCTTTTAGAAAACTTATTTTTTTAAATATCTTTTTTAGATTCATTATGTTTGTTATATATATTTGATATAACACTGCAATTAAAAGCATAAAATAGTGTAAAAGTTTTGATATAACCACAAATAAAACAATATTATATTATCATTACGGATTTTTTTCAAAGGTTAAAAAATTACAAAACAAAAACTAAAAAAAAAAATGTTCCTAAAAATTATGGCTCTTACTATAAAAAGAGTATTTTAAATTTAAAGTCGATTTTTATTTTAATCATACGGTTTTGTTCATTTTGTGTATGAAAACCCAACAAAAATATTTGTATTTTAAAACATTTTGATTGGTTGAAAATAATTGAACCAATCAGAATGCTCCAAAAATAACCAAGTCCAGGCATACTGCCACCCAATATTTTAACTATAATCGACTTTAACTCAAATTTACTTTTGAAAAATTTAGATAGTAAGGGCGTATGTATATTTTTTGTTTTTTAGTCTTGATTATTTACGTAGATTTCAATTAATAGAACTAATTAAAAATATAATATTAAAAAAATATGGATCCAGTTGAAAAATGTCATCGGGTTAACCTTTTGACTTTGGTTGCAGTTATCTCCGCTAGAAGGTGTGGTGCTATAATAAAAAATGCAGAAAAATCTTATTTGTGTGCAGGTCTTTGGCCATATAAATTTTCATTGAAAAATTCACACGATTTTTTAATTGGTTAGAAAGTGCGTTAAACAAAATAACCATAATAAATGCTTACTTTCGCCAATTTTAAACACGTTTAGATTCATTTATGAAAATGACATATCACCAATTGAAAATCACTGCTCATACCACTACAATACTTGAAGAAATTGAGCACTCTTACTTATTGTTCGTAATATACATGCAGTAGTAAGTATGTAGCACTTCCATCACTTCTACAAAGTAATTTTGTAGTTTCTTTTGTTAAACAAATTCTCTATTCAAAGAAGCAAACGTTGAAAAAGAAAAAAGTAGATAATTATGTCCGTCTGTTTGTTCTTATTCTTCATCATCTTGAAAGTACTATAAGTATAAATTAATGTGCATCACAGGAGAAGACTCCAGCTACAGCACAGCACCCTTCAACAACAACTACGAAAGACTATTTCTTGTTTAGCTACTGTATTTAGTGCTCGTATCTATTCTAACAGTAGTTGGGGAGTATTAAACCGTAAACGATGATAATTTTTTTTTCAAACCGTTTTCAACCGCATGAAATAGTTAGAAGTAGTTCTTCACCCAAACACCTTTTTAATTCTTGTTTTGTAACAAATATTTAATTGAAACTTTCAAAGAATTAATTCAATGCTTTACTTCATTTTTTAATGGAAGTAAGTTAATGTCTAGTAAATAGTTATTCAGTTTAATCTGTTTTAATTAATGAAATTTGTACTTTTTATAAAGATTTTAAATTTTATATAACTGAGAAACAAATAAATTAAATAATGTGTAAAGCGGCACTTTTTGTATTAAGAAAATTTGTTTATACAAAACAGAAGATTATTGAAGTACTAGTTCTAAAAGTTATATGGTGCGAATTTAAAAAAATCTAATAACTTTCAAAAATATATCTTGAGACACATTATTTCCAATTATTTTGGATATCGATGCGGTTACTGGTAAGGGTAACGCTTCGGTATCGATATTTTAAATTTAATGGTATATCAGTTATTTCGGTAACGGTATTTTAAAGATAACGGTATTTTGGTTATTTCGGTAACTGCATTTAAGGTTAATGGTGATATATGCCTATGCCTTTTCACCAAAGTATAAATAAAATCCAAAAATGAAATTTTTTGTGCCTTTGATTAAGAAGATGTAATGATTTTCGTTTTTCGGAGACTACAAAATTGAGAGAAAACGGGTCTTAATTTTAATAAATATTGGTACTAATACTAAATTTATTCTTTTTTTCAAATTTCATAACAATTCGTTTTCAAGTTAAGACGATGTCCCAGAAAGGTATCCTGATAGAATCCTGTATGTGTTTGGACCAAAGTAATGACTTTTCTAAAAGCTAAAGCTGTAGTCTTACTTTGTGTGTATTATCAATGGTTTAAAAGTAACTTAAATATATTTTTCAGATTTTTGAAAATTGTGTTAGTTTCAGAATATTAGTTGGCGAACTTTCATTGAGGCTGTTTATGTCATAGCCCTGTTATATTATTTTATTTCGGTGGGGTTAAGTGCCATTGAAGGAAGACACTGTTTTAAGGATAAAAAAATCATACACATTATTTTTCCAAATTAATGTTGCGGTCGCTGGGGATCAAACCCGCAACCACATGTGTAACAGTTCAAAGCGGTTACCATTACACCACAGCTCTCACATCGTCATCGTTATTTATTGTTAATTATTAAGTGTGTCTATTTGATTTTATTTTTACTTAAAAAGTAGAAAATTTGTTTTAACCTAAGCTTCCTCCGAATAATAATTTTTGAAATTATTTATTTTTTATATAAGCTCCTAATAAACATTCTCATCGAAGGGGGCTTTTATTTTGAAGATTTTTACATTAATAAAAAACATTGTATTTTATTTTCATAAAAATATTTAATTCCTATACAAAACAAATTACATTTTAAACTTTAAGGTACGCTAACAACGTAGCGGGCTTGCCTGATACGACAAATTCGTTTTCGGTTTAACTGACATCCCAAAAACTAGGCCTAAGGCACGCCGCTAAATCTAGCGGGCTTGCCCGCTAGTTTGAGTATAAATAACATTATAGTTTTCGCAATATAATTAATAGATAATTCCAAAACTCTGGTGTATGCATTTTTATCGAAAATTATGAAGAAAAATCGTTACAGAGTTTAAGTCGTGTTAACATAGATATACGAAAAAGTTTGTAAAATGTATTATTTTTTCTTAAAAGCGTTACTTTTCCTCTTCATAAAAATGCTTACAGTTAGTGTTTAGCTTCATTGGTTATTAAAATATAAGCTATTAAAGTTAAAAAAACCTTATGAGTTACTGGTTACGGAGTTTACATTTGGCCTATAAAATTGGTCACAAATTTTATGTATTAACCAAAAATTGGTCAGATTGTTATAAATTTTGTAAAACAGGTGACAGGTGGCGTATGCATATTTTTTGTTTTTTAATTTTGATTATTTACGTAGATTTCAATTAATAGAACTAATTAAAAATATAATTAAAAAAAAATCTGGATCCAATTGAAAAATGTCATCGGGTTAACCTTTTGACTTTGGTTGCAAATATCTCCGCCAGAAGGTGTGTACCAAAACTTGGTCAGATTGTTATAAATTTTGTAAAACAAGTGACAATGCGCTGATATATATCGAAATATATAACTCAAATGTAATCCGTGTATTAGAAATTAGCTGGTTACATGGTTTTTATCACATTTTTTGATATCACCCATATAAGTATCCCAGCAAAATCTTTCATTACCAAATAAGTAGTTATATAATCGAAATTCGTAGCTCGGCACAACTTATTTTTTGGCGTCTAAACTCATTATTTTTGTTTGGCGTGGTCATTTTTATAAGTAGTCACGCTTACCCGCTCGCTTACTAAAAAATGAAAAGTAGGTAGTTATGAGATTTTGAATAATAAGTGGTTAGACAAATGGTTACGAAAAGTTGAATTATAAGTGATTATTCGACTGCTTACTTGATTCTTAAAAATAAGGAGTAACACAAATACTTCTAGCTTCAGGAAATAAATTCGGAGAAATTAAAGCTTTTGCTAGTGTGTAATTTTAGAACTCGTCATAGAACAGTGCAACACTAAAAATACATCTGGCATGCGACATATCAATTCTGATAGATTTTAGGATGAGTATCACGAATGTGAACACCAAATTTTAAAATTAGCTCTAGTTTTTGAAATATTCGCAAATTTAACATTTACCAAAAAGTCAGTTTTTTCGTTAAAATTTCTTATTTATTCATATACCTGACTAAATTAAAAGTACAGACTTTGGGCTTTTAGAACCATACCAACTTATTTTGATTAAGTGAAGGATCTAGGATCTAATTGCAATTCAAAAGAAAACTTCACTTACTTTCCTATTTTGCAAATCAAGTAAAATCCCTTAATCGGATTTGCAAAGTCTTAACACTGACGTAAATTCATATTCCACTAAATACTTTTTGTCAAAAAAAATCACAACTTTTGCATCAACATTTTCCGAAATTCAATTAGAAACACAAATTTGATTGCCAATTTCCAAAAATTTATATTTTTGTTAAAGTCGATTTCATTTAAAATTTTGGGTGGCAGTATGCTTTGACTTGGTTTATTTTTGGAGCATTCTGATTGGTTAATTTATTTTCAACCAATCAAATTGTTTTAAAATATAAATATTTTTGTAGGGTTTTCATACACAAAATGAACAAAACCGTTAATAAAACGGACTAAATTTGAAATGCTATTTTATAGTTTTTTTGAACTTGCATATTTTAAAATCGTTATTTCTAAGGAATTTGCACTTAAATTATCTAAACCTTTGTTGAAATTGATTAGAAAATATGTGTATAACATATTTCAATGGTTTTATCTGAGTTTTTTAATTTCAGATTCGTCGCAGACTCCTTAATTTTTAGGTATTAAAAAAGACTATATTTTTCAGTTTTAGCCAATTTTTACTTAAAATTAAAATACAAAGTGCGAATTTTTTTTGATAAATTAAGTAACATGAGATGTTTAGTAATGGTATAAATTAAAAAATTGGATATTGCTTTCATCGCAGATTAATTATTAACGAAAACGTGAAAAAAGAGAAATTTCAAATTTAAATGCATTGTAGTGAATATAATCGCAGCTCTCAAAACGTGCGATATATCAAATTAAAAAGCATATTTCATCCTATTAAAATTTTGCAAAGAACAGCGTTCATACTTTTAATTTTGTATTTTTTTGCAAAAAGTTTTTTATTACAAAATTGAATTTTTCTGCAAATACGGCTTTGCAAATATTTCTTAAACTATAGCTAACTTTAAAATTCTAGTGCCATATTCGTGATCTGCGTCCCAAAGTCTATTAGATATGATGTGTCGCAATCCCGATGCATCAGATTTTTCTTATTTTGTTGTACTGTGTAATTTTAGTACAATGAAATTAGTATAAATAATTATTAGACGCTACTAAATTTCAGTAAATTGTTGTAAACTGCAATTTAAAAAAATAAACTGTAAAATCTAAAAAAAATTAAAATCAAATTTAATACAAAAAAATTTTTTTTTTTGATTGGAAAAAATGTATAATTACTTAAATATACTTGAAAATGGAGTAAAAATTGTTCTCCATTTATTGCCCTTTTATGCATTGGGGATACAACAAAATTTTCTGAGTTGTCTTTCCAAACTAAGAATATATCAATAATAACAAATATAAACTCAACAAGAATTCTAAAAACTCAACGAACTTTTTTAAATGAAATTTTCTTAAAGTATCCACTTGTTGTTGAATTACCCGACTAAAAAAGTTTTCATATAATCTTATATGATTTGATATAATAATAAATGTTTATATGCGTGGCTTTATAAAATCGTATACATTTATATTAACACTGGTTTTATAAATATGTTTAATATGACGTTATATATAATCATATGAGATTTGGTCTCCAGCTATATATTAAGAGATCTGCGATATAGTTTTTATAAGCTTCTATAAACAATCTTATATCAAAATTTATAACAAAGTTAATATAAAATTGTATTAATTTTATATATATCATAATTATATCTGACATGATGTCTAATTATACAACATTTTATAAAGTTTAATTGCACTATAAAACTTAAGAAAAAAACTTGTGGATCTTGTTTTGAATTTTGCACTTTGACATATAAATTAATGTTTATAATTGAATTTAATAATTTATTTTTCAAATATTTGCAAAATAATCTTTATTAAAATAAAAATAATTTTAAAGAAATAAATAATGAAAAAAAGTTTATTCATTGTGCCATTAAAGGTCGAAAGAACAATTTTTATTTTTAAATTTATGAATAAAATTTAGACAAACATATGTTGAAATAAATACGGTTTAAGTTCAGTTTTTTTTCGGTGAAAAAAAATTAATTGTTAAAGTTAATTTTCTTATTTTATAAGAAAGGCCACATTTTGTAAGAAAGAACAAAACTCTTAATCTAGAAAATGTTGTTCCGACAAATTTTTGTAATGTTGAGTTAAACTGAAAATTTATATCGTTAGCTATTTCCAAGTTTATTAGCAAACATTTTTCTAAACAACTTTTTCTAGTTCTGAATTTTGGTCTTTATTGAAATAAAACAAACTGTTAGCCAAACTGTTCCGTCGGGCATTAGTATTTAATTAGAATGGAAATAAGTAGCTCAACAATATTTACTAAAATTTTATTTGAGAATTTTTATCAAATTATAAGTATTTATATATAATTTGATGCAATTAGATAGACCCATTTTTCGGATCAAATTGTATCAGGTCAGATAACATGCTTATCTCGCTTGATATAATTATATATTCCAATATTCGGATCAAATTAGATATGAACATATATATGGTTTTATATATGGTGATATATGATTATATAACATCTTTTATAGTCGGGTAGTATATTTTTTGCTAAGTTTAGCACTAGGTTTAGAAAAATTTATAAAATGTTTTGCTGAAATCAGAAACGAAAATTAGTAAAAAAAAAGTCCGTAATTTTTAATAAGAGAATAGCAAAAATTATTACTAAAAAAATTGTACTAAAAATCAGTACATAAATAGTAAAGTGCGATTGAAAACGGTTGACTAACTTTTTTAACTAAGTGTAGGCATATGAACGCCTAGTTTTTCAAAAGCACTTAACGCGTTGTCGACGTTTATTCGAACAATAACGATTTTTTTCTTTTTTAATGCTTTTTAATGAGGCCCTATGCTCCTTATAGGAACGAAAGGAATAAATATATATATATATAATGCAAAGCTCAATTGATGAGAGCAATTGGCAAAACTCAGTGCTTTTCAAAAGCTTTTAATTTATTTGATATGAAATTAATGGCAAAAGTAAAGCTTAAAGCATACATGCCTTCTTTTGTCTTTGCTTCGCTAAGTTTTGGAAACAAAGTCTTAAGGAAATGGAATGCTGATGCATTTGCGTCGAAACATTTCTCAAAATATTTTACCTCACCAAGTTTAATATGCAATTCTGGTAAAAATTTTTTTCAGTTTGTACCAACGATGGCTGAATGATATTGTGCTCGCTTAATATGCTTCCAGCTCTTGGCTCCCATTGTTTCTTGGAATATTGGTTGCACTTCCATCTACTACACTAATAGAAAAGAGTCCGTAAAAAATTTAGTTAAAACTACTAAAAATTAGTTAAAAATGATGCTGCAGAAAAAGACCGCCAAATTAGCAGATTAGTTTTACTATATATTAGTAATATAGGAACAGCAAAAATAAAACTGTTAAATATACAGAATTTTAGTTATATTTGAGCTAAATTTTTGTAAATGGAAAATAGCAAATTAACCTGTTAAAATCGGCAAAAAAAATCGAGCCTTTTGAAAACTGCAGTTTACAATTTTTTAGCAAATATTTCTGCTGATATTAGCAGAATAGACTCTAACTAACTTTATGTTAGTTGAAAAGTCATGCAGAGTCGGACAATTGACTACCGCCTAGGGAATCGCAATGTTAAAATAGTCAGTTGGCTCCATTAAAAATAATCCAAGTATCAACCACCATTAGTTGCGAAATATTTAGATTTAAGTGCATTAAAAGTTAGCTGAGTTGCCGGTAGGGATGTTAACCATAACAACCCAGTCAGAAATCGCCAGTGGTACAAAAAATCAAGCAGTGGCATACCACCGGGTAACCACGGTGTTAAAAATAAATGACTGGCAGAACACTCATTTGGGACGCTTTGCCAGCGTTTGCAAAAAGCGTTTTGCCAGTATTTGTTTTACAAAAATTTCGGGGGTTTATAAAAAAAAACCACTGGCATAGAATTGGCTTAGAGTGATATGCCAGGGTTTGCAACCAGTGCTTATCCAGTGCTACCTGGCCAGTGCTACCAGTGGTATAAAAATCAATTCACTGGAAAACCAATGATTTTATACAAATGCTGACGCTTTGTTAAAAAAGGTTTGTAGTCAGAAGGTTCCGAGTTCAAATCCGGTTGCAAGGAAAAATTTTTTTTTTGATTTTTTTTAATTTAAAACTTTTTTTGTTTTATAAAATCAATTTTTTGTTTGTGGGAAAGCTCCTTCAAGACCAACTTTTCTTTTGCCCTCCCAGCGCTGGCATATTAGTTACAAAAAACTGTTTTTATACAAATGCTGACGCTTTGTTAAAAAAGGTTTGTAGTCAGAAGGTTCCGAGTTCAAATCCGGTTGCAAAAAAAAATTTTTTTTTTGATTTTTTTTAATTTAAAATTTTTTTTGTTTTATAAAATCAATTTTTTGTTTGTGGGAAAGCTCCTTCAAGACCAACTTTTCTTTTGCCCTCCCAGCGCTGGCATATTAGTTACAAAAAACTGTTTGCCAGTACTAGCCTTTTTACACAGCCAGTAGTTGTCCAGCTATTATCACTCATTTATGTGTTTAGCCATCAAATATTATGTCTCGTTAGCTCAGTGAGTAGAGCAATCGTCTGCCAATCTGACGCCCTGGGTTCAAATCACGGCAGGACCAAAAAAAATATATATGAAATTTTTTTAATTTTATTTTGGAAAATATATTTTCAGACCACATATTTATTAGTTTTGCCAGTGTTTTGCCAACGTTTAAAAATTTTGTTCCTCCAGTGCTTTTCCGGCGCTTTTTGAACAGCCGGTCCTTTTGTCTAATGATGTTATCATTTTGGGAATGGGAAAGCACTTTTTGCCAGTACTTGTACCACCTGTTAAAGTGCTTTACCACCGCTTTCCCGTTTTTATTTTTCTGATTGGGAAAATGTATTTCATTGTTTTCTGATCGGATATGTACTTCCGAATTTATTTGAGTTTCCATTTTCAGGTGGAGCTTACCCACAGGAAAGAAGGTGTGGCCAATTAAAAATATCGTATTCTTTAAATAAGCTTAAAAAGTACAATATTGGGGGAAAAAATTAGGGTCATCCCCGTTAACTCCACTTGCTCCCCAGAGTTATTTTTAATCACAATTTTCATATTAAAATGGTTCGTCCACAATAAACCTTGATCTTTGAAAATTAATGTATTACAATAAATAGAAACTTTTCTCATAAATTTTATTAATTTAGATATGTTATGAGTAGGCCAAATTTTCAACCATTTCAATTTAGCTTTATTTAAAAATTTTTCGCATTATTTTTGGCGAGTTAAAAATATGCAGTAATTTTTATGAGTCATTTAACATTCTGTTTATAAGCGCTCCAAAATTGGTGGTTTAGTTTACAAAAAATTTATAAAATTAGCAAATCTTCTGTTAAAAATTAGTAACTAAAATTCAGCAAAATACTGTAGAGTTAGGAAATTTATTGTTAAAAATTAGTATCTAAATTCAGCAAAAAAAAAATAGCAAAAAAATTTGTAAGTTAGTAATGTGGAGGTAGCAAAAAAATTAACCAAAAATTAAATTTTAATTAAAAATTAGTTCAAAATTTGTTAAGTTGAAGTACTAACAGTTTTACTAACTTTTCTACAAACTTTTTTCTATGAGTGTAGCTTTCCATCATATTCATTCCATAAGCAGTTGGAGTAGGATTCTTGGAATTATCAAAATAAAAAAGTACAGCTTTTTTTTGAGCTAAATTTTTGTAAATGGAAAATAGCAAATTAACCTGTTAAAATCGGCAAAAAAAATCGAGCCTTTTGAAAACTGCAGTTTACAATTTTTTAGCAAATATTTCTGCTGATATTAGCAGAATAGACTCTAACTAACTTTATGTTAGTTGAAAAGTCATGCAGAGTCGGACAATTGACTACCGCCTAGGGAATCGCAATGTTAAAATAGTCAGTTGGCTCCATTAAAAATAATCCAAGTATCAACCACCATTAGTTGCGAAATATTTAGATTTAAGTGCATTAAAAGTTAGCTGAGTTGCCGGTAGGGATGTTAACCATAACAACCCAGTCAGAAATCGCCAGTGGTACAAAAAATCAAGCAGTGGCATACCACCGGGTAACCACGGTGTTAAAAATAAATGACTGGCAGAACACTCATTTGGGACGCTTTGCCAGCGTTTGCAAAAAGCGTTTTGCCAGTATTTGTTTTACAAAAATTTCGGGGGTTTATAAAAAAAAACCACTGGCATAGAATTGGCTTAGAGTGATATGCCAGGGTTTGCAACCAGTGCTTATCCAGTGCTACCTGGCCAGTGCTACCAGTGGTATAAAAATCAATTCACTGGAAAACCAATGATTTTATACAAATGCTGACGCTTTGTTAAAAAAGGTTTGTAGTCAGAAGGTTCCGAGTTCAAATCCGGTTGCAAGGAAAAATTTTTTTTTTGATTTTTTTTAATTTAAAACTTTTTTTGTTTTATAAAATCAATTTTTTGTTTGTGGGAAAGCTCCTTCAAGACCAACTTTTCTTTTGCCCTCCCAGCGCTGGCATATTAGTTACAAAAAACTGTTTTTATACAAATGCTGACGCTTTGTTAAAAAAGGTTTGTAGTCAGAAGGTTCCGAGTTCAAATCCGGTTGCAAAAAAAAATTTTTTTTTTGATTTTTTTTAATTTAAAATTTTTTTTGTTTTATAAAATCAATTTTTTGTTTGTGGGAAAGCTCCTTCAAGACCAACTTTTCTTTTGCCCTCCCAGCGCTGGCATATTAGTTACAAAAAACTGTTTGCCAGTACTAGCCTTTTTACACAGCCAGTAGTTGTCCAGCTATTATCACTCATTTATGTGTTTAGCCATCAAATATTATGTCTCGTTAGCTCAGTGAGTAGAGCAATCGTCTGCCAATCTGACGCCCTGGGTTCAAATCACGGCAGGACCAAAAAAAATATATATGAAATTTTTTTAATTTTATTTTGGAAAATATATTTTCAGACCACATATTTATTAGTTTTGCCAGTGTTTTGCCAACGTTTAAAAATTTTGTTCCTCCAGTGCTTTTCCGGCGCTTTTTGAACAGCCGGTCCTTTTGTCTAATGATGTTATCATTTTGGGAATGGGAAAGCACTTTTTGCCAGTACTTGTACCACCTGTTAAAGTGCTTTACCACCGCTTTCCCGTTTTTATTTTTCTGATTGGGAAAATGTATTTCATTGTTTTCTGATCGGATATGTACTTCCGAATTTATTTGAGTTTCCATTTTCAGGTGGAGCTTACCCACAGGAAAGAAGGTGTGGCCAATTAAAAATATCGTATTCTTTAAATAAGCTTAAAAAGTACAATATTGGGGGAAAAAATTAGGGTCATCCCCGTTAACTCCACTTGCTCCCCAGAGTTATTTTTAATCACAATTTTCATATTAAAATGGTTCGTCCACAATAAACCTTGATCTTTGAAAATTAATGTATTACAATAAATAGAAACTTTTCTCATAAATTTTATTAATTTAGATATGTTATGAGTAGGCCAAATTTTCAACCATTTCAATTTAGCTTTATTTAAAAATTTTTCGCATTATTTTTGGCGAGTTAAAAATATGCAGTAATTTTTATGAGTCATTTAACATTCTGTTTATAAGCGCTCCAAAATTGGTGGTTTAGTTTACAAAAAATTTATAAAATTAGCAAATCTTCTGTTAAAAATTAGTAACTAAAATTCAGCAAAATACTGTAGAGTTAGGAAATTTATTGTTAAAAATTAGTATCTAAATTCAGCAAAAAAAAAATAGCAAAAAAATTTGTAAGTTAGTAATGTGGAGGTAGCAAAAAAATTAACCAAAAATTAAATTTTAATTAAAAATTAGTTCAAAATTTGTTAAGTTGAAGTACTAACAGTTTTACTAACTTTTCTACAAACTTTTTTCTATGAGTGTAGCTTTCCATCATATTCATTCCATAAGCAGTTGGAGTAGGATTCTTGGAATTATCAAAATAAAAAAGTACAGCTTTTAGACTTTTTTTCGATGACTATTCCTCGCAGTGTTTTACATAAGTTCGCTGCTGAACACATCATATACCTAAAATGGAAGCTTCACATGGTTTCCTATGCCGATTCACAATAAACGTTTGCAAAAGGGAAAAAACTTTAACCCCCAAAAAACATCATAGGGCCAGAAGAAAACTTAAAACGCCGATATACGTGCTTTTTCCCTCTTCTGCCAGAATAAGTTTTTGCAACCTTGTTATTTTGGAAAACATTCGATTTTGTTATACAGTGATATTAATAGACAAAAATAGCAAAAACAAACTGTTATATCTACAAAATTTTTGTTGTTTCTAAGCTAAATTTAGTTGAATGCAAATAGTATATCCTGCTAAAACCAGCAGAAATATTTGTTAAAATAATTGTGAACTGTTCTTTAAAAAGGCACGATATTTATTTGCATTTAAAGAATTTTTTTAAAAATCTTCGAAAATTCTAATATTTTTGTGAATTTTTAGGCTACTAATTATTTAGCAAAATTTCTTGCTGATTTTAGCAGATTAAGTTGCTATTTTCTATTAACAAAAAATTAACTAAAATATAATTAAAATTTTGTATATTTAACAGTTTTATTTTTGCTGTTCGTATCTTACATATACATATGTATGTAGCAAAAATAATTTAGCATTTGTAACTAAATTTCTTACAGAATTTTTCTCTTATTGTTGGCATTAAGAAGATTTTTAAATGTTCAGATTTCTTTCAATAAAATTTGCATTTTTTATAAAAATTCATACATTCTGAAACACTTTTCCTAATTTAATTTAAAACTCTTCAAATTTTTGGATCTTGATATATTAAATATTATAATATTTTTCAATTTTAAATATTTAAAAAGCATAATATGTCTGTCGCTTAAATTGGAATGTATTTCTAATACACACTTTGGTGGATTATAATACTAAGCCAGTAGCATTGTTGATGGTAGTGGTGAAAAAAACACAATCACCCATATAATATTACACCCACGCAATTACAAATTACATTGTTTAAAATAACAAACCAAATCACATAAATATTTAGGGGCATTAGCGGCATTTGAATATAAAATAAGTTTTAAGGCAAATTTTAATACTATGAATGCGCAGCAACAAAATTAAATCAAAAAAAACAGAAGGAATCAAGCAAGAAAACCATAATAATTTGAAACTACTTTACCATAATCATTAGCAGGCAATCGAAATTCAATTCATTTTCAATAATTCAATGTTGTAGAACGTTTCTCTATGAAAATAGTTATATAAAAAACAAAAAAGTTACATTGGGAATAACAATAACAAAATTAAATGAATAGATTTGTACTTAAAGTAAATTGCAAATATTAATTTCAAAAGCTCGACAATACAAATGGTTAATGAATGACTGACTGAACTGCAAATGTTTTGAATCGCAAATGAAATGAAATAAAATTCTATAGCATGACATTAGACGTATATAACCAAGAAAGAAATATACAGTTTAAAATAACCCAGTAAAAAAATTGGAATTTATGTATAATTTTACTGTTTTTTAATAATTCTGAATAATGTACCGACGAGTTTCTCTCCGTTAGATGTGTGCAGGATCTCAAAGGATCTTCGCAGGACCTCGAAGGATGTCAAAGGATGTGCGTATGACCTCAACGGGTGTGTCATTAAGAGCTAGAATAGAAAGGATAATTAATGATATGTACCTAGTTAGTTGTGAACGCGTTGGCGGTTGCCAGCAACTTATACAGATTTCCAAGATGTTGCGCTATATATACCCTCTGAGCCGCGATGTATGGTATTTACTTAATATTAGGGTTGCTCGTACAAACTAAGGGATAAATTTCCTTCATGTTCAAATTATTTCAATTCATTTTATTCTCATCTTATTAATAGTAGAGTAATTCAATTAAATTATATTTAATTCGTTTTAATTCATTTGATTCATGAAGCAAGGGTGTTGGCGGAAACGAGTGCCCGACTTCTGCCATTACAATAATTTAAAAAAATCACTGTTTTGATTATACAGTGGTGGCAAATTTAATAGGAACGATTCAAGTTTTTTCTAATTTTATTTTCGTTGCCTTTAAAGATCAAAATAGTGGCTAAATTCGCCCCGAAAGGCAAATATGTGGTCTAGAATATTGTGCAGAATTTTAACGTAATGTCTGTTTTTTATTTTGTCACTTGTTTTAAGTGGGCGTGGCTTTCAATGAAAAATTAGCGATATCGGCCTGTTATTGCTAGTCTAATCTATATATATATATATATATATATATATATATATATATTTTTTCAAATTTATTATTTTGCTTTCAAAGAAAAGAAAACTTGTTTGTTCGAACTTTACTGCTCTCACAAAATGTTGATTTTTAATTTTTATTTAAAAAATGAAAATAGTTTTCTTCGACTTTTTTCTCGCTCTCACTTTTGAAAATTTGTTATAAAGTTTGAAAAACTATTTTTGTGTTCTTTGAAAAGAAAATAATATTTTTTTATTTAAAAACTTCTATTGCCACCACCGGGTATCGAACTTGCGACCTCAAGATTGCTAATCTAGCCTTCTAGCTCTCAGCTATTTTTTCTTTGATTTTTTTGCTAATTTTTTTTTTTTTACTTTTAATTGATGTAAAAGAGATTCCTTTGCATTCGTTCAAAAAGGAAAAATTTTTTTTAATTTAAAAATGGGAGTACTACTACCTTCCTATGACATCTCAATATTAGTGTTTCTGTTAAAAAAAGAAGTACATCATTAATTGTAGTGCCTTTTATATTACTTTTGCATCAATCCTTTTGCTGGGAAGTTGAAACAGTAAAACTGGTAAAGATTGTATTTAATGTTTTTTTACGAAAACAGTATCGAAAGTTTTGCTAATTGGTTTCATTGAATTTAGCTCATTTCAAGGGATTTTAATCGACAATTATAAAAAAATAAAGTCCCTTATAGTTACTGCAAAATGGGAGTTTACTTTAATGAAAATTTTACTTATGGTATAATTTCACACTATGTATGTATATGATAGTCACGGTCTGGGGTGTGAACTATTTTTATGATGGACGAATGCTTAAGGTTAGTGAAACCACATAGATTTTGGCACTGTGTTTGGGTACCATAAAATTTTAGGTCTCTTTAAAGTTTTATTTTTTGGCATTCCAGAGTTGGGAGTAATTAATTATTTGGCAAAAGTACACTTTATGGGGCCCCCTAAAAAAAAATATGACCCCCTCTGGAATTAAAAAAGACATTTTTTTTCTATATGGTGTTAAGGGGGCCGTGGCCCCTGGGACCCGCCAGGCCCAAAAAACGGAAACACGCCCAAAATGGCACGTGTGACGGCTCAAATTAAAGGAAATTTTCTCATGATTCCAAATATGCATTTTGTTTTAAGATCCGGAAAATAGAATTCCGGCTAGGTGAATTTTTGTCAATTTAGGTATTAAAAAATGCTATGTACGTAAACTTTTTGGTGATAATAGTGTGGGATTATTTTAGGAAAAATTGGAAATTTTATGAATTTTAGAGGGTCTTTTGTATATTATCCCAGTCAGAAATCGCCAGTTGTACAAAAAATCAAGCACTGGCATGCCACTGGGTAACCACGGTATTAAAAATAAATGACTGGCAGAACACTCATTTGGTACGCTTTGCCAGCGTTTGCAAAAAGCGTTTTACCAGTATTTGTCTTACAAAAATTTCGGTGGTTTATAAAAAAAACCACTGGCAAAGAATTGGCTTAGAGTGATATGCCAAGTCTTGCAACCAGTGGTTATCCAGTGAAAACCTAGCAGGCGTACAAAAATCAATTCACTGGTAGACCAATGATTTTATAAAAATGCTGACGCTTCGTTAAAAAATGTTTGTAGTCAGAAGGTTCCGAGTTCAAATTTTTTTGGATTTTTTTTAATTAAAAATTTTTTTGTTTTATAAAACCAATTTTTTTTGTTTGTGGGAAAGCTCCTTCAGGACCCACTTTTCTTTTGCCCTCCCAACACTGGCATACTAGTTACAAAAAATTGTTTGCCAGTACTAGCATTTTGGCACAGCCAGTAGTTGTCCAGCTATTATCACTCATTTATGTGTTTAGCCATCAAATATTACATGTCTCGTTAGCTCAGTGGGTAGAGCAATCGTTTGCTAATCTGACGGCCTGGGTTCAATGGTTCAAATCACGGCAGGACCAAAAAAATACATATGAACTTTTTTTAAATTTTATTTTGGAAAATATATTTCCAGACCACCTATTTATTGGTTTTGCCAGCGTTTTGCCAACGTTTAAAAATTTTGTTCCTCCAGTACTTTTCCGGCGCTTTTTAAACCGGTCCTTTTGTCTAATGATGTTATCATTTTGGGAATGGGAAAGCACTTTTTGCCAGTACTTTTACCACCTGTTAAAGTGCTTTGCCACCGCTTTCCCGTTTGTATTTTTCTGACTGGGATGGGACACAGCGTCGCAGGCGAAAAATGTATTATTTACTCACTTTTAATTAATTTTTTCTGTTTTTTAATTCTTTGTTTTGTTCAGTTAATTATCGCTTTTTAGTCCGGATTTTCTTTAAAAACCAGTTAAAATTCTCTTCAAATGAATTTGTCTGTGAAAACTTTTATTTGCTTATTTATATTTTGACATTTGGACTCTTACTATTAAAAGTATTTACAATTACACACTTTATGTCTAATAAAAATATTTAGGCACAATCTGTGTAAGTATGAGGAGTTAATGTTTATAAAATTATAAACATGTGTATAAACAAGCAAAATACTGTATTTATGTGTATTTTTGTAGACAAAAGTGTCTAATTCAATTTTGTGTCTTGTATAAGATTTTGTGAAAAGAAGTTGTAAGAAGCACTAAAATAAATAATATAATATACATATACATATATGTACATATGTATTAAAAAAAATACTTATAAAATAGAAACATATCTTATTGGAATTCATTTTAATAGCGACATTGTTTTTGGAAGAAAGAACTTGTTCTACCCAAGAAATCTAGAGAGATATGGATTGTCAAGCAATAAATGTTTAGTGCTATAAATTAAGTGATAAAAGTAATTAATTTTTTTCATTTTTTGTACTGACCATTGGCGGACTTAGGCCGGTCTGGGGTGGGCAAAGCCCACCCTAGACTGCTTTTTGCCCACCCCAGAATTTAAAAAACACCTGTCTATAATTCTTGTTCTAAGATTATTTTTTTTAATCCTGTGTTTTTGAGTGGGAAAATGTCTTCCTAGTTTCCTAGGAAGATAATTTGTTTATACAGCCACATCTAATATCGATTTTTGTCTTGAATATTTCTTAAATAAGAAATGTTGTTTAAAAATACTTACTTAAAAAATATTTAAAAAATAAATCGATCTCAGCTCTGGCTATTCTGAGCGTGTATCATTCCCTGCACGAGTTTTTCTTTAGAAAAAAGGATGCATTTTTCAGAGTTTTCTATAAAAACCATTTGAAAGTTTTGAACATTTTATCAAAAGTAAGGGAGTAATTTTTAAAAGTCTTCTTGTATAAAAAAATCGCAAGCATAATGTCGAAAGTGTTTTTGAAGATTAAGGATCGGAGAATGGGCAAATAAACAGCCAAACATAAATGGCGCCCTTGCCCACCCCAGAAAAATGGTCTAGTTACGCCTATGGTACTGACATAGCCAAAAGAATTTTTGAGAGCGTCTATAATAAGAAGTGTGATAGATTTTAGTTTTGTACGAAAACAAAATTGAAAAAAAGTGCAAAATTTAAAAAAAATGTAAGTGCACGACGAAATAATCATAATATTATCGTACCGATCCTATTAGGTTCCTGATGATAATAATATGATCCCAAATGATCACAAAATTTTCTCCATTACAATAATATGATCATTAGGAATATAATATGATCACTGAGAACATATTATGACAATTTCGGATACATTGTAAAATTGTATTTTTAACAATATTTTTCTACGCGCTGTTATCAGATCCCAGTGTAGAAAATCATTACCAGATATGTGGTTATGTAACTACATACTTGGTAATGGTAACTAGTTACTTTTGTTATTACATTTCTTATTACCTTTATATGGCGATGTCGCGAAAAATAATGAGTTGTCGTTACACACCAGCATATGAAAAATCAAAAAATATATCGTTACCTATGTGCTTACCAGTACTGACAAAAATAATGAGTCTAAAAATAGATTTTCTAAAAAATAAATTATATAAAAAAAAATATTCTTTTTAATGTATTTTTTTTTTTTTAAATAAAATTTGCTGGTACGGGAATCGAACCTGGGTCTACAGATTGCCTGTCAACAGCTCTACCATCTGAGCTATATCGACATGTAATATTTAATAGATAAAAACACAATTGACCTGCTGCACACAAGTAAGCTTACTCGCCAACATACAAAAAATCAAAAAATATGTGGTTACATATATCCTTACCAGTGTTTAAAAAATATTGAGTCTAAAAATAGATTTCAAAAAATTTTCAAAAAAATCTAAAAAATTATTTTCTATTTGAAATAATGATAAAAATAAGTAATTATCAGTAACTCATTATTATATGTTTTAAAATAATACATAAGGTAAGTGGGTGTCATTACTGGTAGTCCAAAAATTATGATATGTCATTACCGTTTCTACACTGGGATGTTTCCATAATTTATTTTTAGTTTTATATTAGTGATAAATAAAATTAATTTAAATTATTTAAGTTTGTAAATTAGTCACTGAATAAATAAATGTACTATTTTGAATAAAACAAATCGTGCACAGCTTTTTCACTCACCTTCAAGAGAATGCAGGAAAAATAACTATATGGATCATAATATGATTGTCGCAATCATAAACCCAAAAATATATGATGCTCTTCGAATGTGGTCATCCCAACCATGTTTTTTCTTTGCGTGTAGCAATGAGCTGGACGATTTTTAAAAAAGATCTTTTTTTAGTTTTTGTATGAATTTTGCATTTTTGCTAAAGACAACATACTCAATATGGGTATCATATGAAAGGTTTTTTCAGGTGCGCCCTGCGGTATATATAACATGTTCAAGCATATCCGGATATGTCCTATTTTCAAGGATATTCTATAATAAAACAAATTTTTGACTCCTTTGTTCGGAGAAGTTTGTGATTGAAATGTCAAACTTACATACCATAATCTATAGTCGATTTAAGTGAACACGTGTTTCAAATTTTTTTAAAATTCGCGATTTTTCGCGTTTTATCAAAAATTTAAAGTGATGGAAACAATATGTTGTAAATAGGGCAATATGTATACCAAAACATTTCTTTTGACTCGTAAATCATCGCTGAGTGCACATAGTTTGGAAATTTGAAAAATGTCAAACATTTTGCACGATGCTCTGGACCAAATTTTGTTAAATTTTTTTTTTTTTTTTTTCAATTTTCCGGTTTTTTTTTTTTGCTTACTTGGGAACCTTATAAAACTTTACAAAAACTCGTTATTTTAAGTTAAGTGTGCTCCTTTACTTTTTGTGTAAAGTTCAATAAAATGAGAGTAAGCACAAAATCCTTTATCTACATTACAAAATCACCCAAAAGTACGGGAACGCACAAAATTACTTTTCTAACCCAAAACTATTTTAAAAAAATTAAAATAAGTACATTATAAAGGAATTAAATATGCTAAAATCCCAGACGTATTTAACAAATTGTGAAAAATAATCCGTTGTAGGCATGTCCTTATCCGGATTTCATTCTTGCCTAAGGAAATCGTCAGGGGGCGACATTTTTAGAATTTCTGGAAATATTTGTTAAGTTAAATTACAAACTCAATGAGAATTTCTTGTTCTCGACTAGGAGCGGTATTAAACATTTAAAATATCAAAGAAAAAACAATAACAGAAAATGTTCCACAATATGCTTTGTCATCTTCCAATGTACTACTCTGTTGTTTTGACAGATCTAGCAATGTAGTGACATCCATTCATGTAGAAACAACAATAGAAAACAATGTTTTCTAAAGTGTCAGTAACATTTAAATTTGCACAAGCACTTGCATATTAGTTTTTTAAATTTTATTTCATCGGGATATACATTAATTGCATTAAAGGAATTAAATATGCAAAAATCCCAAACGTATTTAACAAATTGTGAAAAATAGTAAAATAAGTATAGTTTTAGTCTCAAAAATCGCACAGAAACACATATCTTTTGCATTTAAAAGTTTTCTTGACTACGTTCAGTTAATTTTTATTAATAGAAGTTTTATTTTGTGTATTTCTTTGCTTAATTAAATTCAGAATTTGCACAATGGTGTTATTTGTTTATCTTTGCACCAGCTGACCCTTTTAAAATTTTTTTTAATAGTAAAAAGAGAAGTTAATATTAGACAGAGGCAAAAAATTTTATAAAAATATCTGTAAGAACCCAAAAATATCTGTAAGGGCCTAAAGGTTTTTAAAACTTGTTTAATATTACAAATAAGAGTGGCTAATAACCATAAAGGAAAATTTAATTTCTAACGCATTTTCTAAGTTCTAAAGTAAATTATATATTTCAAGTGTAATTTGATATCTAGGTGATTTCAATTTTCAAAAATTTCCGTTTTTTTAATATTTAAAATTTTCTGCAATCCGTTTGTGATATAGAGTATATTGTTTTACCCATTTTCTGCCAAGCATGGATTCCGTGCGAATTTTCTGACAAAACTTCGTATAAGGATAGGTAGACGTGTCTTTAGAGATATGTTGGTAAAAAATTTAAATACTGTATCTCATAGTTTTGTTACTTGATTTTAACAGTGCGATTTCCTTGTTCGATATTAGTTTTAATAGGTCCCAGCAAAAAAATTGGATGTAGTGCAAACAAACTACTTCTTTCACTACTTCACAAGTATCCGTTAGTATATTTTTACAGCTTTTTAAGAATTACTTCTGAACAACATCCAAACAATCACTTAAGTATTGCTTCTAAAAAGTAATTGCTCTAAAAGTGATCGTAAAAAGTGATTTTTGTATCATTTGGCAATTCCAAATAAATAATTTTTTTGTGAAGAATTTTTTTTTAACTTTTAATTGGTGAAAAAGAGCTTCCTTTGCACTCGTTCAAAAAGTACTGCAAAATGTTGAAGTGGGAGTACTCATATCCTATGACACCTAAATGTTAAAATCATTAGTGTTTATGTTAAAAAAGAAGTACATCTAGGTCATCAATTGTAGTGCTTTTTCTACTGCTTCGGAATTTCTTTTTTTGCAGGGATATTTACATTTAATTGAGTTGAATACAAATAATGAGCTCTCCTGCTACAATAAATAGAAATATTTGCTACAAAATAGTGGACTGCTTTCTGCAGTGTAGATTTATTCGCATTAAGAAAATAAAAAAAAAATAAAAATTTAAATTTCTTTGTGATGGTTCCAGGAAATTTTTTGATGATTTGAGCAGGGTAAATTGTCATTTTCGATTAACTAAAATATAACTGAAATTTTGTAAATTTAACAGATTTTTTCTTGCTGTTTGTATCTTTCTAATGTTAAGCAAACAGATTTTGCTGGATTCAGCTGTTTTTTCAGCAAAAATTTTTAAAGATATTAGTGAAAAAATTTATCGAATGAACGAGTGAACTAGAAGAACACACTAGTTCAAAAATAAAATTGATTGAAATGAACTGTGAACTGTAATGCCAAATTCTGGTCATTTTTATTCCGATTGTTTGTTTGTACAAAATGTTTTATTTTGTGTGAAAATTTCCGTGTGTCCTCACATTTTTACTCACTATTTCTAATTTTTTTTTACGATAGACTAACACTCCTAGTGTTAGCCCCTACTTATGCTAGTGCATTGTGTTAGAATTAGGAAAATAGAATAGATTTCGACAATTTTTAACACCAAACTGCTAACAACAAATAATATGAATAAAAAGCAACTGATAGTGCGTCTTTGTGACGAGAACGTTATTAAAATAGACACATGTTTCAAGAGGCCATCAAATTAAAAACAGAGCTAGATTTGCAAAACACTATGAGGGTTTTGTTTTAGCAACAGTGTACTTTCATTTCGCATTTGAAACACTGATTCTGACCGCGATGGTCATTTTGCAGGATCTTCTAAAACCGAAGAATATAGTTTTGTTAAATATACTGCAAGAAGCTTCCTGGGACAAATCCGAATTTACACATATATGTATTTAATTTGCAGTCATTTCCAGAATAAATTTCTTGTTTCTCCCGAAGATCGCTTTTTCATGGACAGTTAATAATTTTAATTTAAAAAAAAAATTATGAAAAGCCAACAATATAATGCTTAACTTAGGGTGGAAAAAAAATTGTAAAATGTCGAATTATGCTAAATTATCACCCTACAGTAATAGCTTGTGCCTGCAAGCAGGAAACCTGTAATTTTTAAGGAAAACCAAAGGTTAATTTATCAATTTTATGTTTATCTTATAATAAATATGACGAAAACTATTAGTAGTAACCAAGCACCCGATATTAATACTTTTAAAACGTTTTATTTTGTTTTTTCCTCAATAAAAAAAAATCACTTGTGTACAAATGAATTTATTTTTCTTGATGGATATTTTGTTTTCATCAATTTTTTTATTTTTTGTTTTCTTTTCGAAAACAAAATTTAAAAAATATCCGTACTGATATTTTCAGGAAAGTTGAGAATTATTTTTATTTTGTACTGAGGAAAAAACAAAAAAAAAAACGTTTTTTTTGTATTGAGGAAAAAACAAAATAAAACGTTTTAAAACGTTTTTTTTTAGTTTTTTCTGATTACAATTACATATAAATTTTGTAAAAATTCTTAAAACAACATTCACAGACACATTTCTGCATCCAATAGTCATTAAAAAGTAATACAAATTTCAGCCGAAAAGACTTCTACAAAGCATGATAGGCTGAATAATTTTGTGCAAAAGACAAACTGTGGTCATTAAAACCATAGGATTTGTGAGCAACTAACCACAAAAACTGCACTTAAAAAATTTAAAAATAATGGCGGAATGCGAAAAAAGGCTTTATGGTACAAAATTTTAATTTTGATATTTAATCAGCGATTAACATTCTGCAAGCAAATATATTGATGCAAAACTATTCCTTTTTGCAAAAATTTTTGTCGTGATTTTTTGTTTTTGCAATCTAACTAGCTAATTTTGGTATAGGATATATGTATTATAGTCCCTAGATTATGGATTTTAAAGAACCCCACTTAAAAAATTGCAAACTAATGTCGGAACGCGAAAAAAAACTTTATGGTACAACAAATGAATTAAAAATTCTTATCAGAAATTTACATTCTGCAAACAAATACACTGATGCAAAAAATTTTCTTTTCGGAAAATTTTTTTCGCGAATTTTTTTTTGCAAACTAACCACCAAACTTTGATATGAGAATATTGGTCTTATAGTCCCAAGATTATGAATTTTAAAAATCCGCACTTAAAAATGGCAAAAAAATTGCGGAACGCGAAAAAAAGCTTTGTGGTACAAAAAATAAATTAAAAAACTTAGTCAGCGATTTACATTCTGCAAACGAATATGTTGATGCAGAAATTTTCCTTTTTGCAAAATTTATTTTTCGCGAAATTTTTTGCGTAAGAACTACCAAACTTTGGCATAAGATATGGGTATCATAGTCCCAAATTAATGAATTTTAAAAAACCGCACCCAAAATTTTTTAAACTTAATCAGCGATTAACATTCTGCTATACATATGTTACATACATATACATATGTATATTGATGCAAAACTATTCCTTTTTGTAAAATTTTTTTTCCCAATTTTTTTTGTTTTTGCAATCTAACCAGATAATTTTGGTATAGGATATAGGTATTATAGTCCCTAGGTTGTGAGTTAAAAAAAAACCGCGCTTAAAAATTTGCAAAATAATGGCGGAACGCGAAAAAAAGCTTTATGGTACAAAAAATAAATTAAAAAACTCAGTCAGCGATTTACATTCTTCAAATGAGTATGTTGATGGAAAAATTTTCCTTTTTGCTAAATTTTTTTTCGCGAAACTTTTTGCATACTAACCACCAAACTTCGGCATAAGATATGGGAATTATTGTCCTAAGGTTAAAAATTTTAAAAAACCGCACTCAAAAAATTGCAAAATATTGGCGGAATGCGAAAAAAGCCTTTATGATACAAAAAAATAGTTAAGAAACCTAATCAGCAATTTATATTCTGCAAGAGAATACATTAATGGAAAAAATTTTTTTTTGCAAATTTTTTTTGGCAATTTTTTTTTTTGCGAACTAATTACCAAACTTTGGTATGAGATATGGGTATTATGGTCCCTAGGTTATAAATTTTAAAAATCTGCACTTAAAAAATTGCGAATTAATGGCGGAATGCGAAAAAGGTTTCATGGTGCAAAAATTTAATTAGAAAACTTATACAGCGATTTCATTCCGAAAATGAATAATATTAGTGCAAAATGTTGGTCAATTGGCAAACATTTTAGCAAAAAAAAAATATTTGCAATATATGTTTGTATGTATATACCACTCAACAGTTCTCTCCAAGGTATTATATGATTTTCTACAGATTTGAAACCAAAAACCAGAATAGTATCTCCACCATAAAAATAAAACAAAAATTTTAAAATTCTATTCATATTTTTGTACTAAGTACAAAGATGAAAAACAAAAAAAAAAAACGTTTTTTAAAACGTTTTAAAAAGTTTTATTTTTTTATCAATTTTTTTATTTTTGATATTTATACCTAAAGATATTTTTGGAATTTCAACTTGAGGGATATTTTTGTTTTAAAGTACATTTGAAATGTTTTGTTTTCGATTGAGAAATAAAAACATTTTGAACTTTAGTGATATTTATTTTTGATAAAAACAAAAAAAAAAACGTTTTCTGGTGCCTGGTAGTAACAATAAAAAATAGCCACTTATCAATTAAAAGTTGCCCAAAAAAAATTTATGTTTCCTAGTTGCAGTCACATTTTATAAACTTTTTCTCAGTAAACAAGAGGATTGCATTCTATGTATTTTCTAACCTCTTTGATTATGCCTAGCACACATAACTATTCAAGATTTTTACAAAAATAAACCTCATAAATAACAGTTTCTATGGCCACCAAAAACTTTGAAAAAAATTTTAGAAAACAGTTTTCGCAATTGGATTTAGATTCTATTTTATTTATGAAAACTTTAGAAACTTGGCCATTTGGTATTTGATTTCAACAAAAAATAAATATTTTTTATTACATATTTTAAAAAATATTGTTGTTTTCGACGTATTTTGTTACGTTTCAAAATTTGTCATATCATTTCGGGGGGGGGGGGGCTCGAGCCCCCAAGTCCCCCCTAGCTGCGTGCCTGTTTCCCCCTATTAGTAATATTTCGTTAGCTAAACGTGCAAAGGTCGTAAGTCCATTTTTTTAAATTTTACAGGACAGACAAAAAACTTTTCAGTATTTTTCCTTTAAAGATTATTGAAATCTTTAAATACAGTTACGTGTTTATTGTTCTTGCTCTTTAATTGAAGCAGAAAATATATGGAAAAAATAATTTCTCGAGCAACTGCAGCAATTTTTGTGGACTTACGACTTTTTCTGTTTTCAATTGTGAACTTTTTTGTGGACTTACGACTTTTTCTGTGTGTGTGTTTTTTTTATATTGTTTTAATAAAAAATATTAATACAAATAATACAATTTTTCATTGTTTTTAAAATAGTAAACAAATAATAACTAACATAAACATTAATTACACAGTCTTATTTCATTGCTGTTTAACAAATTACAAAGTACAAAAAAGAAAAATTCTACAAATTCAAGATCAGAACACTTATTAAGGTAAATAGGAAGATATAAAATTATTCATGAGGTAAATTGTCATAAAATTTATGGTGACTCTTTTTTAAAGTTGACTTTAAAAATTGCAAATCTTGATATTTTCTGTTTGTTATTTTTCTTCTATTCTGGTGAAGTTGTTGCAAGTTGGACCAATCCATTGCCAATATATTTTTATTTAGTTTTTGAGGTAGATTTTGCCACTTGTTTGGAAATCTTATTTTATAATTTATTTGACCATTTGGGATATATTGGATGCCACGAATATCTGTCACTTTATAATCGCCTTTACCTTGGCCAGGGCGAATATTTTTGTAATATTGAACATCAGAAAATTTTTTAAAAAATGAGTGTTCCAAATACATAACGTTGTATGGTTCAGGATTTTTTCGTGCTCCTTTAACTATTTCAATGTACTCACTGGGGACATCTATATTTCTTTTTTTTATGGCACGTTCAATTGTGGAATGAACACTGTCTGCTTCCATTTGTGTGTGGCCAACTTCTAGAATCTTTTGCTCAATGACAATATTGCGCTTGACAGCTACATTTAGTAAGGCATTACTCATGACAGTGTTCCGATTTTGATAATTACAACCATCACTATAAAAAATTATTTTAACAGGGTTTTTATTTTCATTAAGAAGTTTTTTTTCAATAAAGTAAACCCATATACTACCGAATTCTTCGGCATTTACACCATCTTCAGCTTCATTCCATATGAAACAATAATCTTTTTGGGTTTTAAGATTAAAAAATACCAAATTATGAACTTGCAACTTTGCGCGGTAGTATAAACTGCTGACAATAGACTTTGGAGCCATTAAGACTGCTTGAAGATCCACGGTAAAGACATGTGTTTCTTCGTTTTTATCTTTTTGCTTCTCTGTTCTAGCCTCTTCTTTTTTCTCTTGGTGGAGTGTGTACTCTTCATAAGACAGGTCACCGACTGAATAACGAGCACATATTTCGCATTGGTCTTTTTTAGGCGCGAATAATCCACAATTTCGTTGATGAAATATTTTATTAAACACTTTTATTGAAAGTGGCTGTACGTTTTTGTTTTTACACCAGTTATTCACGTAAAAGTTGTAAAGTTGTTTTTTTGATCGCCATTCTGGTAAAAGGTATTTTTTTTTGCGTAACTGCGCGGCAGTAATGTGACTCTATTAAATTCATGAAGACATTGCTTTTTATCAGTTAGTTTATTTTGAGCAGAAGTTTTTGAAATTGGTTTTGAAACTATGGTCTTCTTGATCCAATTAAGCACTGTTTTTTCTCCAATATCCAACGTATTTAAGAAGAACTTTTTGCACACTCTAATATTTTTGCATTGAAATCTAAGATTATATTTATATGTTAGGCATCTTTTGGATTTCCTGTAGTCTTTTCTGTTTCGTGGTCTAGTAATTTGATATGCGTCAACCAAACTATTTACATAAATTTTTTTTTGATTCCATTCCAATTGCCAAAATTCGGAAAATATTTTCTTTCTGTTGTCGTCATTGATCTCTGAACATTTCATGGCTCCATTTTCTTTGCAACAGCATCTTTCTTTAATTTTCCGGGACTCTTTTATCTTTTTATAATTCCAACCAGAACACTCTTTTTGCTTTCCAAAATAACGTTGACCACTTTCTCTGCACTTTTTATTTTTAGACGCAAACCAATCAGAATTTTGCACTTGAACTCTCTTCTTGCGTTCATTCGACTTAGTGGGTAAATTATCTGAATTATCGGAATCGCTGTGAAATCCATAAGGAACCAGGCTTATAACTCCATGGTCTGATTGAAATTCATAATCGTCAATGTTTCCGCTTTCACATGATAGGGGCACGTTATTGTTATTAGAAGAAGACATAGTAATCTTTAAATAAAATTATTAGTAGAATATAATTTTTTCACAAAAATATTATGTTATAAGTGCATTACCTTTGTCTTTCGTCAAATTTTGGAAACTAACAATTTTCCACAATTTTTTATTTACCGCATTAAAATAAATTGCAACGCACACTTAATTGAAAATAAATTGCAAGGCACACTAAATTGAAAAAATTGCAAACAGTAAGTGATATTTTTATAATCGTTTCTGTTTTTCGTTAAAGATCTATCAGGCTTTCAACAAAAACTATACGAACAGATAATCGATGTGTCAGACGGACATCGCTAAGTCCTTTAATTTGATGAGACTTAAAAAGAATAGTATATTTTTAAGTGTGTCTGACTATTTGATCTCAATATCATTCAATAAAATTGATACTTTGACTGACATTTTCAATATGTAATTTTTTAATGGACTTACGACCTTTTCTTTTGTTACATTTGGACTTACGACTTTTGCACATCATTGCAAAACAACAACTAAAAATGACATATCTAAAATTTTTCTTTTTGTAAATAATGTACTTCAACCTGTTAAACATTTCTGCATCAAAATCTCAATTTCGAAAAAATATGGACTTACGACCTTTGCACGTTTAGCTAACGATTTATTTTTTATTCATATGAGCCTTTGTCGATAAAAGCACACCCTGTGGTACGACTATACAAAAAATTAATTAAAAAATAATAAAAATTTGATTATGTAAATGATAAAAATATATTTTTGATAAATCGAAGGAACATATTGACAGATAAGTAGATTTTACTTAAAGGATTTGAAGCTAATAGAGTTTCTGTTTTTGAATCCATCATATTTGTTTTAATTTTTGGCTGAAAACTTATTTTGATAAGTAGTTCTACTAATTTAAAATTTTTTCAAAGAAATAATTTAATTAGATTGTTCACAAGAGCTATCTGTTATATCTCTGTATCGACAAAAAACAAAGTTGTTAAAATTTTTATTTCACTTTTACAACGATTTTCTATTGGGTTTCCTACACTCTAAATAATACGTTTGTTGATTTTACAAATCCTTTTGTTAAATTTAACAAATCTAAATTTAAGTAAAAAATTTGTAAAACTACAGTTTTATCTGTAATTATACTGAGTCGTAGAATTTATCCAAATTTAGGGTCTCGGGACCCTCCTCGGACCTATTCCATATCATATGAGGGCATATAAGGGCACTATAATGGAGCAAACATTTTGTCCGTTTTGCTCTATCTCGCTTCGTTTTCGAGATAAGAGCCTTTTATGAAGTGGAAAATTTCCGAGGGTCCAAGGCCCCGCCAAGGTCCATTTTTGAATAGAGATAACCCCTTTCGCTGGGATATTGTACGGTTAGGGTAGTCGAAATTCTCCTCAATTTTGAACTATCTCTCCTAGTTTTCGAGATATGGGCCATTTTAAGAAATCGGGAGGGGGAGGAATAGCGCCATCTTTTAAACTTCGGATACATTGGTGGCGCCATCTACCGGGTAACAACAGTAAGATGAAAATATTATATTTTAACAATAAATTTTTTAAAATTTAACGAATGGGTTCTTAAAAATAATTTTAAATAATTTTGAAAATTAACACTTAAAATTAGTTAAATTACTGAGGATTTTTAGTATTGTGTTAAGTGAAGATAACTAAAATCTTTGCTTAAATCAGTGTTTCAACTAAAAATTTGTTAAAAATTAGTCAAACCGATTTGAAACCGGTTTGACAGATTTTTCTACTGACGTATTATTTTAAGTGTATCTGTTAGCACACTCAAATATAGGACACTAAAAATACGTAAAAATGTTGTATTGTGCTATTCTCAAAAGTTGTATTTTTTGAAGTTAAATTTTAAATGTTATCTTGTGAATATATACGTTGTCATGAATAGCCATATATAATTACGTTTCTTATGATGTGGTACCTTATATAACTATATATTTTTATATATTGTCTTTTATAAGATTATATATTAACCATATATGCTATACATAATGAGATATGACAGATCTATTGTCATATATAATTATGAATGGTGTAACATAATATATGATCACATATGGTGGCATATATTATATACATATAAGCCATATATTTTGATATATGTGCCCTCTTATAAAATTTTTTTGGTTGTATGAGTAAGATAATTTTGTATATAATTATAGAGCAATTCCATATGAAAGCGATCACCTTTTGGACGACCCCTCTCCGATTCTAAAATAAATAGTCTCAATCGATTGCCCAGCAAAAAATAATATACCTACATATTTTTTTTTTTTTTTATAGTGACTGGTTTAGTGGTGGTGTACACCACTGTCATGTGACAAAATTGAAGAATTCTTCATAAGGGACCTCATTGAAAGTTGTTTTAAAAAAACTACTAAAGCGATCGCAACGAGTGATAGCTCGTTGGAAAGGTATTGAATCAGGCTTTAATTGAAAAATAAAATTTTCCTAATTTTTCTCAGAAATTTACCTTTTTTCCCATGAAAATTAAATTTTCCCATGAAAATTAAATTTTCCGATTTTCCACAGAAGCTCCTAAATTTTCCGGCTAATTTTTTTTTTTTTTGGATTCCTCATAATTTTTGCTTTAAGAATCAGCAATAAAAAATGGGCCCCGACTCCTTGTTTGGACAGGAGAGGAGCATTTAAGAGACCACCTTGTTCTCATTGTTTTTATATTTTTTATAATTGAATTATTTGTAATTATTTAACATTGTTTTATTTTATTATTAAAAATACATTTTAAAAATTATTTTACAGTTAAAAATACATTTATGAAGAAAAAATCTTTCTTATTTTGCTGCTTATACTTAATTACAATATTTATTAAAAATTTCAATTGTCTTGGCATCATTATAAAATTAAAGTAACTTTAAATTTAGCACGTCGGCAGACGAAGAGTACCGCTTTACATTAATTGACATATCAGAAATATTTGGTATGAAGCAATGAAACTTTTGCGTTCCAGTTATAGTTTTGACATTATTATATCTGTTTTGAATTCGTCGCTCCATGGCATCGTGTTCTTTTTGAGTGCATAAAACTGTGTTAATGGCAATTTCCTTGCTTTGAATCCACGAAAACAAATGTTGTACATTTAAGATCTGGTCAGTATATGGCCTTTGCAAACTTGCCTTAGTCGCCATGCGTTTTAGGGTTCCCCCTAACGCATCGCATGGGCCCTTACCGTGGGACGTCGCAAAAAAGTGCCACTCGACCTTGCAGTTTTGTTCTTCTTCAATTATGCAAAGATTGTAAAAATTTTTTTTATTCTTGTACTGAGAAGCCGCGCCGTCTGAGAAAAACGTTACTTTGTCGATTGCATCGAATTTTGATCTTAAGAATTCAAACAGTTTCATTTGAAATAAATAAACGGACACATAATTATGAGCTAAACTCTCCGCGACAACAACAAGGCTTACGGTCTGTAGTTCGTTATCTTCGTTTTTGAAATAAATGCAAAAAGGATGCACCGTGCACTGGTCGTTTGCCCAGTGATAAGCCTGAATTTCATCCTGAACGAGAAAAGTGTAATTCTCGGCAAAGTCGCTTATCACAATGAATTCATTTTGGGCTAATTTCTCCTTACTTTCCTTTAGAAATTTCGATTGCATCTCGGATATGAAATGGTGCGCCTTCAGTTCATTCAACTTGAATCCGAATTCCTCGATGAATTCCGGAATCTGCTTTACCACGGTCTCAAGGAAACATCTGCCGCTGCTAATTATCCACTGTTTGAAATGCACCTCCTGAATTAACAGCTGTTCAAACTTTTCCGCCAAATATTGCTCTAGCTCGTCAATCTTCGGACAATTGTCGCATTTGGACAGATGACAATTTTTCGTGGGGTATGCGCACAACGACTTCGACAGGAGGTCCCTATATGTTTCAATTTCACCGTGAAATACTTTCAATTTCTTGCATGGAAACATGCAAACGCAGACTGAATGCGTTCCGTGCCTGTCTAATGCCAGCACGCATTCTTTTGGTCGTAGGATGGCAAACTTAGAAAATCCCACTTTTTCTGCTGGGTATTTCTCTTTGAACTGATGGTATGCTTCGGATAGATTACATAATAATAATCTGCGCTGCTTGTGTACTTTTTCTCCATCTTCACGTGTGATAACATAGTCACGTGTACCTGGGCAGGCGCGGCTGTTGTCATCATTGCAGTAAAAATCTTGAATCAATTTCACCGTTGCTTCGCTGAGGGTCCTTGAGCCAAATTTCTTGGTGGGAGTCGCCAATATGCCCTTCTGTCGAACTAATTCTTTGCTTCTTCTCGCGATGTAAAAAGATGTTTGAAACTGTTCAGAAATCTTGCGTATAGACCATGATTGAGGCAGCACAGATAAAATGAGATATTTCTCCGGAAAAGTGGTCGCTAAATTGAATTTTCTTTTCAACTGCTCAATCATTTGTTTGCCGTCATCAACGTCATCTGCTTGACTGCATTCGGATTGTGGTTGCATTTGTTTCAATGCATTTGCTTGTTGAGACAAATCGATTTTACACTTGGGGCAAATGAATTCTGCTTCTTCACCGTATTGTATATTTAATTCATTCATGTATCGCTTCGAAACACCAGTTAATTTTAATACTTTTATCTTTTTCGAACGATGTCCACTCTTGTTAAACGGATTGCAGCAAAATTTATTCATTTTACTTTAAATTGTCTTTACAGCTTCACTCTTTACTTTACAAAAAAAAACACTTTAACACTTTCACGTTTAGTATTCAACTAAAATTTGACTCAGAGTGTGTGAAGTATTTATATTTATTTTTTGGTAAAAAATAAGTAAAAAAAAATAAGCGATATTTGCTTTTCTTTAATAGGAAAATTTGCGTGAACTACTGGTCATAAAATGTTTTTTAAAGAGGGACTTAATTGGTTACTGCCAATAAGCCGAGGTCATAAAATGTTTTGTAAATTTTTTAAATTACCAGGTAATAAATATTTCGCCATATTTATGGAAAATCCGTGTTTTATGACTTGTTTCTGCACGTGTCATTTTAGGCGAAATATTTATTACCTGGTAATTTAAAAAATTTACAAAACATTTTATGACCTGTAGCCTCAGTCGGGTTTGGTGTGCCATTACATGCCACTGCTGCTATTATCCATTGGATTTATGGCCGATCTTGTGAAGGCAGGCAGACCATATTCACTACACACTCAACTTGGGGCTCTTAAAAAAAATTGATTTTTTCTTCATAAATGTATTTTTAACTGTAAAATAATTTTTAAAATGTATTTTGAATAATAAAATAAAATAATGTTAAATAATTACAAATAATTCAATTATAAAAAATATAAAAACAATGAGAACAAGGTGGTCTCTTAAATGCTCCTCTCCTGTCCAAACAAGGAGTCGGGGCCCATTTTTTTATTGCTGATTCTTAAAGCAAAAATTATGAGGAATCCAAAAAAGAAAAAAAATAGCCGGAAAATTTAGGAGCTTCTGTGGAAAATCGGAAAATTTAATTTTCATGGGAAAATTTAATTTTCATGGGAAAAAAGGTAAATTTCTGAGAAAAATTAGGAAAATTTTATTTTTCAATTAAAAACAACTTTCAATGAGGTCCCTTATGAAGAATTCTTCAATTTTGTCACATGACAGTGGTGTACACCACCACTAAACCAGTCACTATAAAAAAAAAAAAAAATATGTAGGTACATTATTTTTTGCTGGGCAATCGATTGAGACTATTTATTTTAAAATCGGAGAGGGGTCGTCCAAAAATTTGCCAATTTTGATCGTTTTCATATGGAATTGCTCTATATATTATATTAAATGCTTTAACATATAATTATATATGATTCCATATATGTTGCAAGATTAACAATATAATTTGAGATATGATTATATATAAGAGGGATTTCATATCAAGTGACCCAATTTTTGAAATCGATGTCTTCCGATTTGGATGAAATTTGCACCAAGATTATTCCTATTGGATAGTAGTTTAGCCACAAATTTTCAGCAAGATCGGTAAAAAAGTTTCTGAGTTAGAGGGGGTCAAAATTTGACATTTTGGCCAAAGAGGTGTTATTTGTCATCCATGTAACTAAATACCTATTAGTGTAAGCAAAGTTTGTCCCAAACAAATTACAGTAGCCGCTCGGTTATATGAATATCCAGTTATGTAAACTTCCCGAATAGTGAACAACAAAAGTTAAACACAGGAGGTTCTAAAGAGTGAACACAGCCTATCTCTATTATGTGAACAGCTTTCACGGGAAGAGATTCAGACGTGGAATCAAGACATTGGTAGCGAAAATATAGATAGCGAAGTTGAAGATGATGATCAAGAGCAGTGCATCGTAACAACAGCTGAAATTAGCACAACGGAGGCAATCGAAGCATTCAATAAAGTTATTGCTTGGAGTGAAAATAATATATCTGATATTAATGATATTTTGGCATTGTGAAAATGCAGGGACAAGGCACTACAGAAATCCCTTGAAGCAAAAAAAGTACAAAAAAATATAACCGACTACTTTCATGTACATTAATTATTAAAAAATTTATTAAAAATAAAAACTTAATATAATAAAAATCATTTGAATTATTTATTTTATATTCTCTCGATTATGTGAACTTCTCCATTTAGTGAACAGGCTCTGTTTGAATTAGTTCATATAACCGAGCGACTACTGTATATAGACATTTCTGCAATCTTTCGAAAAACATTGAGCGAAATCAACAGCTGAACCTAGTAACGCCAAAAAATGAGCGGCAAAAAATAAAGGGATAAATAGGAAGGATGAAAGGTATTCGTTCCTATAAGGAGCATAGGGCCTATATATAGTCACATATAACCTGAGAGACCCAACAATATAAACCCAGTTCGGGCACAAAAAAATTTTTTTTTTACTTTTTTAACCCAATTTAATTTACTTTTAAATATTTTTTACAGATCTTAAAAAAAATAATCCATTTTCTGCCAACAGCACCTGAAAGTTACGTTAACTGCAACTTGGGATTAATAATATTTTAATTTATAATTATATATTGTCGTATATAATTATATATTGTCACATAATTATATATGTGACTGAGGTCTTATTATCAAATCCCAGTTCGGGCACAAAAAAGTTTTTTTTTACTTTTTTTAACTGAATTTTATTTACTTATAAATATTTTCTTGGAAAGATTATACCATTTTGTGTCAACAGCATCTGCAAATTATATTTTCAATTAATAGTATTTTAAATATATAATTAGATAAACATTTAAATATATAATATAATAGTTTCGTTAAAGTTCTGAATTTAAGTTCTTCCAAAGCGAAAATGATTCTTTTTTGTAATATTTCTACATAAAATTTTGGCAATATTGTTATTTTTTACTCCTACTTTTAATACCAACAAAACAACTTGTCAAAAAGTGTCCGATAAGAGAATTTTTTCCAAAGGATTACTAAGTTTATGCATGTCATACGCAAATGCAGACTGTTGATCGTGGACTAGACCCTCCAACAAACATTATTTAATCTTCTTCACCAAAAAAATTCCGTGAGTGAAAAACATTTAAGATTTTTAATTTTTGTTTTTTTGCAGTCATGTAAGTATATATATAATTTTATATAACTATATATGACGCAATGACACGAACAATGTTGTCTCATATAGTCAATCAGTTTATATAGCAGTGTGTGGCTGAGTGAGTTAAGTGAAATTTCAGGAAATCTGAAATAAAATTTGTTTTTTAATTTTTTGTGTTATTTTTTAAATTTTATTAAAATTTAAATAATTCTAAATATATCATAGAATAAATTTTGATCTCAAATTATCCAGTTCGATCTGCCAAAATTAGCATATCCATTTGTATCTAATTGGATGTAAATTAATCCAATGGGATATTTTGGGATCCATCAGGATCTTAATTTTATAATATTGGATATTATTGGATTTCCCAATTTTGAGATCTATTTGGATCTAATTTAATCCTGTAATATATTTGAGGGATCTTATTGGATATTACTGGATACCCCAATTTTGAGATGAACGTGGATAAGATTAAATGTCGATCTATATCAAATGAGATATGACTACATATGCTAGATATAATGTTTTTTTGATCGGGAACTCTGTTTTTTGTAAGGATGATACAACGATACAACAAATAGCACACCCCTTGTGAACAACCTTAATGAATTTAAAAAATATGAGGGCTGATAAATAAGTCCGTGTCTTTTCGAACTTTCCTCGTAGTTACACGAAATGTAACACTGCTCCAGTGAAGTGCCTTCTGTTAATAGACTACTGTCAAATTTTGAGCAAGTTCCATAGGCAAAATTCACGGTAGAGTTAAAGTGCGTGAGATTGTTGATGACATAGGCATTTCATGTGGCACTGTGGTTTCGATTTTAGATCATCTGTTGTGTTTTAGATGGGTGCCGCATTTGCTCTCAGTTGACGATAAAGGCAATCGTGTAACAACTTCAGAGGATTGACATTGATCCATTTCAATACACCGAAGACCAAGAAGCAGTGTAAACAATGGGTTTCTCCGGGTGAATCGGCTCCGAAGAAGGCTGAGGTGGGTTTGTCGGCCAACAAGGTTATGGCGACAGTTTTTTGGGATGCACGAGGAATAATCCACATCGATTACCTTCAAAAGAGAAAAACAATAAATGGCGAATATTATGCTAACCGATTCAACGACGACTTAGAAAAACGACCCCATTTGACCAAGAAAAAAAATCTTTTTTGATCAAGACAACACACGTGAAAATTATTAATATCTAACCTCTAAATTCATAAACGATTTGTAAAATTGTAGGAGGTTTATTGAACAAATTTTGTATGAAAATTTCGTTTTGTAAACCTTCTATAACTTTACAAAGCGTTTATGAATTGAGTGGTAAATATTTAATTTTTTTTGTAAATAAGCCAAACAAGATTTAAAAATTACTTAAAAAGAGCTTATGTTTTCATAATGCTCGATTTATTTTTTGAAAATTTATTAATCGATTTATTTTTATGAAGCTCTTTTTAATTTTTTGAGCTCACTTGTTTCAAAAAAGTGATGAAGCTATATTTTTTAAGCTACTTACATTTTTACATAACAGCGAGCTAACATTTTTTGGCTCATTTGGCGAGCTTTTGTTTTTTCTGCCTCGCTCTTTTTTAAAAAGAGGTATAATGAATAAGCAGGTACATTTGGATGAGGACGAAATTCGGATGAAACTGTGTCAAATAACTTCTAATTGTATTAAAATAAATCTAATATGATAAAATTAGATGTAATTACCCAGTGTAGAAAATCCTTATCAGATATGTGGTTATGTAACTATATACCTGGTAATGGTAACTAGTTACTTTTCTTATTACATTTCTTATTACTTTTGTATGGCGATGTCGCACAAAATAATGAGTTATGTTTACACACCAGCCTACGAAACATCAAATAATATGTCGTTACCTACTATGCTTACCATTGTTGACAAAAATAATGAGCCTAAAAATAGATTTTCAAACAAATAAGTTTTATAAAAAAAATATTTTTTTATTGCAAATTTTTTTTTTAATATTTTGAGCTTTTTAATTTAACTTATATTTGGCAAGTCGATTATGCTGATTTTTGCAATTTTTTTTTCTGCAACTTAAATTTTACCAATTTTTAGTAGCACTTTCTGCTATTTTAACAGACTTCTATGAGTGTAAATATTAGTGTAAAAATTGTAAATTGTAATTTTTTAACAACTATTTTATTTAAGTTTACTACTGTTGATGAATCAAAATAATTATACAAAATGTTAATGTTTAGTTATTTTCTTTATTTTCAGTTACCTAAAGGACCATACTATAAATAATGTTTCGAACAACTACAAAATAAAACCCAAAGGATTTTGGAAATATATATATTTATAAACAAAAACAAATCAAAATGTTTAAAACAAACTAAAAAAAACTATCTGTATGTGTGTACAAATTAAATTAAACCAAAAAAAGGTTGTAAATATTAAAAACGGATTAAAATAAAATTGAAATTAAATAGCTTAAAAAACATAATAGTTGTATGTATATTATGTATTAAAATTATAGTTAAATATAAATAATACATTGTATCGTATTTATTAGCTACATAAAAACATATATTATTTAATATGTTTATATGTCTGTCTGTATTTACTACTGAATGATGAATATTAATTTGTTATACAAAAAAATTAAATATAAAATATTCATAATTGTTGCAAAATTAAAAAGAAATTCAAACAAAATTTACACAACTACATTAACAAATTCAAATTATATATAAAAAAAATAAACCCTGAAGCATATCTTGTTGAGTTGAATATTAATTCGTATTGATAATAAATATAAAAAATAATTTTGAATCACATTAAATGAATTGTCATTATAAGTAATATATATTCTGCAAATATGTATTCATATTTCATATAAAAAGACAATTACAATTGTGGTCACTTAAATAGCATCATAAAATATAGATAAATAATAAACATATTTAATTTTCGTTTTGTGCCGATACACACATGTTTTTAACATCGGCTTTAGGGCCGAGTTTTTGGGATATCAGTTAAACTTAGTTTAGCTTCACCGAAAATGAATTTAATCAGCCATCGCCAAATTTATTATCAAAAATTTGTACGAAAAACTTTTTATATTTTCAATTTTGACCTTTGTTAAAATAAAAAAAAATAAACTATATTTCCAATGCAGCAATCCAGTTTTAAACTTCGTTCAACTAATTAAATTTTAACATAATCTACTCAGCAAAAAAAGAGATGCCAAAGCAGTAGAAAAACCACTGCAATTAATGATCTCGATGTACTTTTTTTTAAACAGAAACACAACATTGAGTTCTCATAGGAGAGGTGTACCTCCAATTTAACTTTCATCAAAAAATTATTCGCCAAAATAATTCAATTTTGTAGAAGGTGCACTGTAATTCAATAATTTTTTTCAGTACTATTTCTACAAATGCACAAAAGGCTATGTTTCATCATTTTTATTTTATATATTTTTAAGAATTGAAAAATTACAAAAAAAATTTTTAAATTTAAAGATATTATTAAAAAAATAGCAAAAAAAAATAAAAACATATTTGTCCCGCCAGAAATCGAACAAGCGATCACATTTTTGGAAATAAACTGCATCAAAATCACTTTTAAGCATCTACAAAATTGAATTATTATGCTTCAGAAACAATACATAAGCGGTTTTTCGGACGTTGTTCACTTCTATAAAAGCTATAGAAATATACTAAAGGATACTTTGGAAGCAACGAAAGAAGTGCTATTTTGAAATTGTTCGGAATTATTTCTAAAAAAGGTAGTAAAAATACAATACGGGATACTTTTGAAGCAATAAAAGAAGTGGTTTGTAAAACATGACTTAAAAAGTGATGCGAAAGCAGTAGAAAAAGCACTATGTACAATAAATGATCAAGATGCCCAAGTAAAAAAGTTTAATATAGTTATATATTATAATATAAAATTATGTATAATTATATATTGGAACATATATACTAAAATATAATTATATAAAATTTTAGAAAATTATATCCTAAATATATAACTATATCTTGTTACATATTGCAAAATATATAGTGCAACATATTACAATACCCAATTATATATAAACCTACATATATATAGTTATATATGCCTCATATAATTATGTATAATTGTATTGAATTATATGCTTTACATCTAGTTGGATATGATTATATTATATTTTATACGTTTGGATGAGGACAAAATCCAGATAAAATGGTATAAAACCATATCTAATTCTATCAAATTAGAACTAATTGTGTCAAATTATATCTAATATGATCATAATTTGATACAATTAGATGTTCTAATTTTTCGGATATAATTATATATAATATCAAAAGTCAAAAAAATTTTTAGTAGGGTGTACATTAGGGTGGGTCGATTTAGCAATCGATATTGTGCCATCGATTTTTCGATAGCTTTTGGCATGAGGAAAAACAAGTTCCACTACAACATATCAAAAAAATCATTTTCGAGGCGCCCAAGCAGAAAATAATTTTACTTATATACTTTTACCTCTAGTTGCCACATTTTTCATCCGATTTTCATAAGTAATACATTTCTGGAATCGTTTTAATGTTATATAGTCTACAACTTCATTAGTGATTTCAAAAAGCCACCGCAAGATGGCGTTAATCTAGCATTTATTAGAAAATTGCAAAAAATTTAAATTTGGGCGCCTCGAAAATAATTTTTTTGATATGTCGTAGTGGAACTTTTTTTCCTCATGCCAAAAGCTATGGCACAATATCAAAAAATGTTTGTCCATACAAATGGGCCCACTCTAGTGTACATCTTTTTTAACAGAAATACTAATGACTTTAATATTGAGTTGTTATAGGAGAGGAGTACTCCCACTTCAACATTTTTGCAGTACATTTTGAACGAGTGGAAAAGAAACTCTTTTCATCAATTGAAATTAAAAAAAAAAATCGCAAAAACAAATTATTTTTTTTTCTTTTTCACAAAATATTTTTAATTGCCGCCACCGGTTATCGAAAGTTCGACATCAAGATTGCTACTACTGCGCTATTCTTTGATATGAAAGTTTATATTATTTTAAAAATAAGAAAAATTTGAAAATATTGAAATTAAGCAAATTTAAATATTAAAAAAAAAATTTTAATTAAAAAAGTATTTGCCCTTCTAGTAATCGAATCCGTGGTCATCTGTTTTTAAATAAACTGTATCAAAATTACATATTAGGATTCACTTTTAGAGTAGTAATGCTTTAGAAACAACACTTAAGTGATTTTGTGCAGAATTACTGCTAAAAAAGCTGTAAAAATATACTAGCGGATACTTTGAAATCAACAAAAGGAGTGATTTTTTTTAAGTTTGTCGGAGTTACTTCTAAAAAAGCAATATTTTGAAGCAATGAAACGTGACTTCCTGCTATTTGCAGGCTGATCCCGACTTGAATTTTTATACCATTTTTTATTTTTTATATTAGATCTTCTAAACACATTTTTTATAAATTTTTCAAAAACTGCATTTTGAAAAAATATGTATATTTTGTAGTAAAACCGTTTTTAAATAAATGTTTTAGCAGCCTTCTGTAAGTTTTCCGAAAAAAAAATATTAAAAATTATACAAAAAGTGTACAAAAAAGTTTTAAAATCAACATTAATTAAATAGAAAGAATCAAAATAGCTTTGAAATCAAACTAATTTTCTTTTTAATTTAGATGTTTCTACTTTTTTTTAATACGAAAACAAAATCTAAAATGTTCACCCAGAAAATAGATTCAGTTCTGATAACCACATTTGTAGTCAACCGCACGGTTCGGTTATGGTAGCCGAATTTTTCAGTTGTGGCAACAGAAAACCAATTGAGACACGACTAATTTGACTGTGACAACGGAATTTCAGTGTATTAAGAATAATTCGGTAGCCGCAAACGAAAAATTCATTTGATGCAACTGAACCATTCGATTGGCAACAAATGGGGTTGTCAGCACTGAATCTGTTTTCTGGGTGTTGAAATATTAATTTAAATCTAAAGAAGTTTATTTTAACTAGAATCTTATTTGCTTTAATTCAGTTCATGATTAATTTAAAAGTGCTCATAAAATAATAAGATATTAATTTGGTTAGGTGTTAGTTAATATAATTGATTTAAATATGACTTTTTTCTATGTGTAGTTTCTCGGAATTTGAGGATTTTTCTTTAAGAAATATTTCCCCAAAATCCAGTAGTATTTGGACAGGAAAAAATTCTTAGCACTGTAGCCGATTTGTATTCTTAGACTGTCTTAAAACATTTTTGTGTTTTACGACTTAAACTAAAATAAATATGCAAATGTGGTAAATTCCGGCAATGACTCGTCTAAGTTTGAATTGTTGTGTTATTGAAGAAAATTGTTAATTTGTCAGTCTTAAATTGTCTGTAACCAATTTTTGAGCACCTTAAATTAAAAAAAAATATGCAATTTTGATGCAATCCAGATTTTCAATAACCAAATTTATATATTCCACTTTTTGCACTACAATCCCGCCTTTTCAGCTTCCGAATCACGCTTTTTGATTAAAAACTAAAGTACTGCACAATTCAACATTTTCTGTAAAAATGTTATTATCACAAATTTCATGCGTTGCTATGTCATGTCAATTCAAACAAGGTGTTACGCCTTTTAAAAAACTGAAAATTTTAATTATTAATAAAAAAATCTGTACATATTTATATTTATATTAATAATTTTTTTTTCTTTAAAATACAGTTTAAAATTTCAAAATCGATTTAAAAGTTACTGAGTTACAAATGTTTAAATGCGCCAGTCACAAAAACTACACACAAATTATTTTGAAATTAAAATTAACTAAAAATACAATTTAAAACGAATAAAATTCAGTTAAAAACCGGTCTACTCACATTTTCATTTAATTTAACAATTTTTTATTTGTTTTTGACCATCAATAATTTGACTATCAGAGACTGTAAAATCAATCAAAAAGTTAATTTATTTTTACTATAAAAAAAACAAGCAAAATGGTGTGAAGAACTAACTTTATGTATATTTGATTTTACTAAAAAATTAAAAAAACAAAAACAAATTGGATAACTGTGTTATTGTTTTTTTTATTTCAAACAACTACAAAATACCTTTTGTTGGTTCATTTTTTTAGTTTTATTTTAAAACAATAAAAATTGACTAGACAATTTGACTGTTGCAAAACATCCGTATTTTTATTTAATTAAATTTTTAAATAACTTGTGAAAAAAATTAAAACTTATTTTTCTTCTACGAACAACTATTATTATTTTTACTCAACGAAAAAACTTCAGAAACAACTAACAAAAAGTGACTGTATTTATTTTGTGAGTGTAATATACTCAGCTAGACCTACAACATTTTTTTTGTGTTAAAAGAAGTGTTGGGGTCAGTACGTGGGGGCTGTAACTTTTAGGCTACGATGTGGTTGTCTTGCAGGTCACCAAGCTGATTTGAGGGAAACACACTTTCTTTAAGTTTAGTTTAAGTTAATTTTATTTATATGGTTTTTTTTAATCCTTTCAAACTTTATTTACAAAATTACTAATTTGGTTTTCTTAGTTTTCGATTTTTCTTCAGTTTACAATTTTTTTCTCATTTTCAGTTTAGCTTTTCCTTTTACCATAATTTCTTCTTTTTAATTTCACAGTTTTCTTTCCTTTGACAATTATTTTTCTTTTTAACTTTACAATTCTTTTTCCTTTTTTTTCTAAATTTAATTAAATTATAATTTAATTTCCACTCTTCACTTCTTTTCCAGTTTTAGTTTTGAGGGTTTGCACTTGTTGCTGTTGCCGCCGGCCGATCACGAAAAACAAAACAATAAACAATAACAAAACAAGGATAGTGCCCTGAAGATGTAGAGTACCAGGTTTTACATGCGAATACCCAGTACCCACACCCTCAGTGCACGATCACAACTGCCTTGGCGGCGGCATTTAACCGCCAGGCAAAAATAAAACTGAAACACGAAAACGGCCGGCGTAAACAAGAAGTTTTCATATTTCATAATAAGTCTTCTTATTTTATTTGCAGTTTTATTGCATATAATGAGACATAAAAATGGTTATAATGCATCAATAACAACATATGCTGCATATATCGCATGTGTCGCACTTGTTGACATGTTCATTTTCTATGTCCATGTATGCAAAATCACTGTTAAAAATAGGCATAGATTTAAAGCCTTAAATAAGTTTTAAATTCTCTATTTGATATCAAACGTTTAATTCAAGTCATTACCTATGAAACAAATATAGCCTTTGAATTTTCTTTGTGAAACATTTGTGAAAAATTACAAAACTATATTAGAATTATTTTTAAAAATTTCAAATTTGTGTATTAATCTCAAGTCTAAACTCAAATGTGTTTCTAGTTAAAAATATGCTTTGAAATTTATTATTGATATTGATTCATTATCAAAGTGTTTACTATAATATTTTCTATCAACAATATTCCTCGATTTAAATTTTCTGTTTTCAAGTTTGAGAAAGATAAAATTCTCAAATCATTATCAACAATATTATAAAGTTAAATTATGTAGTAATATCGAGTCCAATAATTGATTCGAAAAATATTTACAAAAAAAGCTTGATATCAACAAGTTGTTTTTATTGAGAATCCTATAGTTCTCAGTTCGAGAACTACAATTTCTCAACAGTATTCTCTAAGGCTAATATTTGAAAAAATTATTGTTATAAAATCGAATTCAATTTAGTTTTAAGGGTAAATGTTTATTGGGTTGCATGATGCGACACATGTCGCTGTGTTGTATAGGTCAACATTTGCAGGTCTTTTTAAAAACCATTGGTCGTGTTACGTATGAGTGCTAATATTTAAAATTTGTGTATAACACTCATACGCCACCCATGTAACTGTTGTCAAATACAAACCATTTCACTGAAACATTTGTCCAAAATTAAAAAAAAAACAAAACTTATTTCGAATTTTTAAAAGCTATATTCTCAATAACACGGATCATCTGGTTTTTTCCTGTGAATTAACTATTTTAAATCTGTTATTTATGCATTGAAGTTGTAACTTTTCTTACATCTATTTTCTAATTAATAAAATTCATTTTGAAATTAGGAAAACAAAGGAACATATGACCATCGACAGATTTTAATAAAAATTTATATCAAAGCTATTCTGAGCCTAATTAAGAAAATTCTAAGTTTTTAAGTTCCAATTTTCCGAAAAATTAGTGGAGATTGTAATCACCATTGGCGGAATATGCATACACGGCTGATATTTTTGAAGTGTAAATAAAGAGCGTTTTTATACTGAGTATATCTTAAAAGAAACAGAACCCACAATAATTGATACAAAAACTAAATTAAATAAAAAAAACTTGTCATTAGCAAGTTATGAATAGAAAAATTGCTGGTGATTATAATCACCAGGCGGGGAAAAATGGGTTAAGTCCTATATAAAATGGTTTATATATGAAAAATAGTTTTACTATTAATCACTACATGGTTTTGAATATTCCAAGTACTTATTACGATGAATTTTTTAAATTCTAAAAACAGTATTTAAGAATTAAAAGCAAATAAAGCCAGCCATATACTACACAATATCAATGCAAATATTATTGCCAATAGTAGCGTCGTCTTTCCCTACACGGTACAATGAAAGTTGCACAAGAATATTATTGCGCAGTGAATGTCCAGCTTGAGACTAAAAAGTGTAAAAAGGAACTTCCCGAAGGTTGACACTTTATATTTTTTAATAAAGAGTAAGATCGAAAAAACCCAGCACACAGTTTCGTCAATAACTCTGTTTGTGCACATCCAATAATTTTATGTTTAATCACCTTACACTCAACCAAAAAAAGTCTGTAATGGCTGGAGAAAATATTGCTGTATTACGGGAAATTTAATTGTATAGGATCCCGAGGGATCCTATTTAAAATAATTAAATTTTTTATAATTTTGATGTATTTTATATAAAACCCGAAAACTGAATAATAACATCCCAGCAAAAAAAAATCGTCAAAAGAAGAGAAAAAGAAGCAGTGATTTGGATTCGATATTGTGAAAATTTGGATCGGAACCAATGAATTTTACATAGGGTTGTCATAGGGTGGAAGTTTTCTTTTATGATCCTTTTGATGTTCTTTTTAATTGGTGAAAAGGAATTAATTTTTGTTCGTAAAAAATTTAAGCAAATCACTTGGACCTGACAACTTGTCTCAAAATAATTAAAGTTAAGTGCTTAACCACAGTTATAAATGTTAAATTTATATGGAAATATCTGTAGTTAGATAGATTTGGAAAGACTTAATTTCCTTCAAAATCACATTTTCGGAAGTTGTGAAAAAGAACTGCTTTAGAAGCGGAAAATCAGAACTTAATGATACTTTGGAATCAATGAAAAATTGATTCCTTAAGATCACTTCCACGTTTTTTTGCTGGGATAGTACAACACTAAAAATGCATCGGGCATGCGACATATCAATTCTGATTCAATAGGCTTCGTCCTAGAGCCAACATAGGTGTACCAAATTTCATCAAAATATCTTAATATTTGCGACCAAGCCAATTTTGGGGGGACCCTTATATGGGCACTAGGTCTAAACATAGACCGATTTTAATCAATAGACTTTGTCCCTGGGCCGACATAGTTCGGTATACCAAATTTCATCAAAATATCTTGATATTTGCGACCTGTAGAGTGCGCAGAAAATGCATGGACAGACAGACAGATGGATGCACAGATGGACATCGTTAAATTGAAATAAAACATAATTCTGAGTCGATCGGTATACTATAAGGTGGGTCTAGATCCAATATTTTTTGGTGTTACAGACATCAGCACAAAGTTATTATACCCTGACCACTAGAGCACCTATATGTACAGAAGTGTTATTTTTGCAGTTCCCCGCTAATTTTCGGATAAGATGAGAGTAAAAAATAAGATACGTGCAAAAATTGGGTTTCTGCGATGTAAACCGGCCAGGCCGTTTACATTTATGTCCTCAAAATTACCTTAAAAAAGATTCATGGATTTATCCATCTATAACTCTTACACTAGAAGTTTCTGGTGATTAAGTTACATAGCTATTGTTTACACAATAAAAAGGCAAACATTTTCTTTATACAAACTTTTAACCCTCCCATGACCGTTAGTGGTGTTTAAGCGGTAAACATAAAACTTGTTGTCAGAACTAAACTTTGAATGTCCCTCATTTAATTTTGGAGACTTGTAAATACGTATACTCTTCATCATATAATAGGAAATTTAGCGTAAATTAAAAGCAAAATAAGCTTTTTTTAAATATTTCGTTTATTCCATGACAGAAAGCCTAAAAGCTGATGAGTTATAGATTTTTTACATATGTGCACTAGGAAGCCATGTGAATCTTCCATTTTGGGTATAGGATGTGTTCAGCGAACTTGTGTAAAACACTACGAGGTACAGCGTTGTGGAACTATTTAACCCTCTAACTCTTCAATTTAAGGGACCTTTTTGGTCCCGTTTTTAAAAGGGACAAAAAGACCCGTAAGCTGAAGAGTAAGAGGGTTAAAATGTTCCACAGAAATGCTCAACATAGTGCTTTACATTAAATAGAAGAGTCACATAGTTTCCTCCTAAAATTTAGGTTTGTGGGCATTTGAGGGCAATTGTGTATAAGTACGAAATTAACCCTTAAACACATTTTAAGTTTTGACTTATTTCTAGCATTGAACTAAAATTTTCAACCTTGATGTCTTCATGACAAATATTTTTATGGAATATTTTAACCGTCTAACTCCTGAATTAAAGGTACTATTAGTCTCTGAAGACATCAAAGTTTAAAATTGAGGTTCAATGCCAGAAATAAATCAGAACTTAAAATATGTTTAAGAGTTAATTTCGTGCCAATCTGGAAATCTGCCAAACCACCTAAATCACCATGATCGGTCATCGATACGTCAAAAATGTGTATGAGAAAAATGCTAGGCATATTATTGCCTGTACTTTAAGAGTTATAGCGCAAAGAAGCTTTGAATTAATTTTAGTCCATTTTTAGGGCTAAAAGCCGCAGGTGACTGGCCTGTTTTAATACGAGAGGACCAATTTTTGATGGGATATTATTTTTTACGCCTAATCTACTGGAAAATGCGTGGGGAGGTGAAAAAAATAAGACTTTTGCAAATTCCATATATTTCATGGGTGCTCTACTGACCACGTAGTGGTATAAGGTATAAATATGATCCCCTCTAGAATTACAAAAGAAAAATCCGAAATTAATGTTAGGAGGGGCTCGGACCCGGGAGGCCCATGGGGGGCAAAAAACGGGGGAACATAGTAACTTATAACTTAAAGGAAATTGTCTCACGATTCCATAAATGTTATTATTTTTTATCCATAAAACGCAACCCTAACTAGAGCCATTTTAGTGCCTTAAGAGGGGGGACTGAAAATTATGAAATTTTCGTGTATGGTAAAATGGTACTCCAATGATAGAAAATCTTCCCACGGCTTCAAAAATTATTATTTTTTTTCAATAATCTATAAACGCATTAAAAATTTAGACATTATAAAAAAATTTTTTTTGGAAAAATCGCGCAGTTTTTACAAAAAAATTTTAACTGCGGAGGAATAAATCTACATCACTTCTAAAATTGTATTTTTCATCAAAAAGTTTCATTTTTATATCATCGACAAAAGTTTGTTTGTAGCTAACATTAAAAAAAGTTTGCCTGTGCCGCAATTAAACTATATCACTTCTCAAATTGCATTACTCATCAATTAAAAGTTGATTCCTTTTGTGACTTCCATTTCCAACTGCCATTTAAGTTCCAAATTTTCAAAATAAACAACAAAAAATGGCCATTTACAGGGTTTTACAAAACTAAAATAACGTGATTTTAGACTTTTTGAATTTTTCGAAGGTCTAAAATTTAACAAAATGCCTCTAATTCGATTCATGCACAACGGATTAGTAAAAAGACCTCATTTTTGAAATCGTGAAAAATTTCCTTTCATTTGAATACTATTTTCGTTCATATTATTTTTTACTTTTTTCGACCCCCCCCCCCCCCCCTATTGGTCGAAAAATGGCTCTAGTTAGGGCTAGATCTTATGGATATAAAACAAATTACATTTTTGGAATCGTGAGACAATTTTCTTTAATTTGAGTACCCACACTTACATGTTACTATGTTCTCTCGTTTTTTGACACCCACGGGACCGGGGCCCCAGCCCCTCCCAAAATTAATTTCGGTTTTCTTCTCTTTTAATTCCAGAGGGGGCCATATTTATTTTTTTATTTTTGACGAAACCCCATAAACTGCAGTTTTGTCATATTATTAATCTGAGTTATATAATAGAATAATGTAAATTAGAATATTCAATCTTCTTTTATGGGAATAGTATATAATATTGGGAATATCTGTTAATTTATGTCAAAATTGTAAATTTTTCTTTATGAATTTAAAAAAACTATTTGCACTTTCTATTCAGTTTTGGGAATTCAACGATAAATATTAAATTCTTCATTGAATCTGGGAAAAATTATATTATTAATAATTAATAATAATTAATTAAAAAAATAAACTGAAAACATATTAAAAAATGGACACTTTGTGTAGTTTAAAAACGAACTCTGATTTAAATGCTGGTAAATATATCAATTATATTTTGAGGACTTTCTAAATTCCGGCGATGTTTTTCGTATGATATACACTTAAAATAATACGTCAGTAGAAAAATCTGTCAAAACGGTTTCAAATCGATTAGACTAATTTTGAACAAATTTTTAGTTGAAACACTGATTTAGGCAAAGATTTCAGTTATCTTCATTTAACACAATACTAAAAATGCTCAGTACTTTAACTAGTTTTGAGTGTTAATTTTCAAAATTATTTAAAACTAATTTTGAAGAACACAATAATATAAGAAAGTATAATATTCTCATCTTACTGTTATTACCGCGTAGATGGCGCCACCAATGTATCCGAAGTTTTAAAGGTGGCGCTATTTCTTTCCCTCCCGATTTTTAAAATGGCCCATATCTCGAAAACTAAGAGAGATAGAGCAAAATAGATGAAAATTTCGACTACCCCTAACAGTAGAATATCCCAGCGAAAGGGGTTATCTCTAACCAAAAATGGACCATGACGGGGCCTTAGACCCTCGGAAATTTTTAATAAAAATTTTCCACTTGATAAAATGGCCCATTTTTCGAAAACTAAGCGAGATAATGCCCTGGTATGCCCTCACATGATATGGACTAGGTCTGGGGAGGGTCCCGAGACCTTAAATTTTAATAAATTCTACGACTCAGTATAATTACAGATAAAACTGTAGTTTTACAAATTTTTTACTTAAATTTAGATTTGTTAAATTTAACAAAAATAGTTTTAACAAATTTTATTTTAAGCAACAAAAAACAGGAATAAATTTTGTTAAAGTAACAAATTTTTCTGTCCAGCCACCAGACTTATTATTTTGAGTGTACATTCATGTTTTTATTGCGTTTAAATAACAACGTTCCAAGTTAGGTTTAACATACCTGCACCCAAAAAAATAAGTTAGTAAACAAATTAGTAAAACGTCTTGTATATCAAATGTACTAGTTTTCAGCAATTTTTTTGGTGAAGTTCAGTTTTCAGCAAAAGTTTTAGTTATATTTTTTTACCACTAAACTAATGTTGAACTAATGTTTTACTAATATATTTTTCTACCAAAAATTGTGCTGATAACCGCATTTATAGCATGTACGACACAAGACGTAAATGATAATTAAAAAAAACAACTCTAAAAAATTTATATATTTAAATTTCCAGCAAATAAATTAACTAAAGTAAAATTTCTTTATAATTTTTTGAGTTTTTTTCAGTCTACTAATATTCAGCAAAAAGTTAAGTGATTTTAGTAAGGATTTTTTCATTTCCAATCGACTAAGTGTTAGCAAAACTTTTGCTAAGATTACTATTTTTTTGGTAAAAATCAGCTCGCTGATTTTCAGCAAACACTTTTGCTGAAATTACCAACTTTTTTGCAAGCACGCTCCTGACTAAAAATTTGCTGACATACCAACATTTTTTGCTGACTTCACTGACTTTTTTTTAGTGTAAACTTACCATTGTTTCTCAGATCATATTTTCATAATCGAGCCCTAGCACATAGTACACCTGTTGCAACTGTATATAAGAAAATATCTATTCAAATTCTGAAAACATAATTAGAGAAAAATGTTAATATGTTGAATATTAAATCAGGTCTGGAAAGCATCATTTGAATTTCGGAATATATCAATGGTATTTCAGAAAAAAAGTCAATTGAAATTCGGAATATGTCAATTTAAAATCAGTAAATATCAATTGATAATAAGAAATTATTTATTATAATTCGGAAAATACCAACTGAAATTCCAATGGAATTTTCTGAGTTCTTAATATAAATTGATATTTACTGAAATTTAACTGATACATTCTGAATTTTAGTTTATATTTCTAAACTAAAATCGCTGGATTCTGTATTTCAATTAATGTTTCTCTAATTTAAATTAATATTTCACGTGTTTACATTTTTCTCTATTAATTTCAGTTCATGATTTTTTAATTCCAATTGATATATTATAATCCGACATTTTTGCTTTGGTAAATCCCTAAAATTCTGTTGATTTTTCTATCTTTTATTCTTAAGAATTTATTTTAAAAATCACCAACTCGGAATTATTTTAGTTTTTTTTTTATATAAAAAATTTTAAATTTGGGGGTCCGTGAGCCAGTAAAAATGTGGGACCCGCTGTTTTTATGACCATAGTTGTATTAATAATAATTCGAAATATGAAATTATTTGTTATTATACTAACTAATCAAATTATGTTGTAAATTTTTCAAAAAAAACTTTTTGTGGAATCACTGTAACTGAAAATCAAATAACTATATAAGAATTATTTCCAAATAAAACAAATCAATATTTCTAATTGTAATTTTTTTTATATAATTAAAATACGTATAGTCAAATATATTCTAAAACTACTATTTAATAAATTTCTAGTTAACTATTTCAGAAAAACACAGCATGATTTAAGTATATACGTAAATATATAATTTCATATATTATAACTTTTTTCGGAATTTTTAAGATTTTTTTTTATTGTTTGTAACAAACAAGTAGTTTTAAATTATAGTTACATTGTACGTAATAAATCCATACAATGATGTGGTAAATATTACTAAACAATAAATTTAAAATATTAAATAAATACAATAAATTTAGTTTAGGTCAATATAAATAATAAATTAAATTATAAGAAGTTATAAAATATAATAAATAATGTTAATGCATATAAAATTTTTTTGATAAATTTATCAAAAAAATTTAACACCAAACTATTCGGGAAAAATGGGTAAATGTTTAAATAATGTAAATTTAATTACAAACAACAACACTATGTAACTAAACAACTAAAACTATTAAGTTTAGTAATAATATTATATGAAATATTTACATAAATATTATAATGATAAATATCTATAATAGACAAACAAATGTATAGTATATTGACAAACAACAAAAAAACACAATAAATATAAACAAATTTAAATTTTTGTTATTTAAACAAAACTTAAACAATTTATTCTTAAAATTAAGTATGGAATATACAGCATTAATTATGATTTTTGAACAACATCAATTGAATTTATTTATTCCTAAAGCAGCTCACAAAATCAGATTACAAAGCGTCACGTACAATTTTAAATGTTGAAAATTTCTGGATAAACATAACGTTCTAGTATAAACATAACGTTCTAGTATGAAGTTGGTTACAAGTGACAGCCAAAAAGAATTGTTTTCTTTTTTTTCGTTTCGTTTTAAGTTTGAAAATTTAAGAACTTTGGAATCAACTAACAACGAAGTCCTCCGAAATTGGTTGCCTCAGATTTTAAAGTTGGATATGTGAAAGAGATAATAGAAAAAATAAGCATATTCACCTTTATAGCAGTCCAATCTTAAATTTTAGGGTTAAAAAGTAGGGTAAAAAATGTCCCCGCTGTTCGTTTTTTGTATTCTTTTCATGTTTTTTCCAAGGAAATGTATGATCTATTAAATGGCAAACTTAAAATATTAAAAATTTCTAAACAAAAAAGTATTGAACAAGTTTGAAACTCATTTTTACCTCATAAATATCAATTTGAGCCGATATTATCATAACGGAAGGTTATTCAATTTCGTTCCATCTATCACATATCCAAATTTCATCGAAATATGTAGGAACCCAGAAAGACAGTCTGCTTGTAAGATATTTAAGGGCCAGTTTTATACACTTAAAATAATACGTCAGTAAAAAAATCTGTCAACCCGGTTTCAAATCGATTTGACTAATTTTTAAAAAAATTTTAGTTGAAACACTGATTTAAGCAAAGATTTTAGTTATCTTCATTTAACACAATATTAAAAATACTTAGTACTTTAACTAATTTTGAGTGTTAATTTTCAAAACTATTTATAACTAATTTTTAATAACCCATTTGTTAAATTTTACAAAATTTGTTAAAATATAATATTTTCATGTTACTGTTATTATCCGAAGTTTTAAAGATGACGATAATTCTTTCCATCCCGATTTTTTAAAATGGCCCATATCTCGAAAACTAAGAGAGATAGAACAAAATTGATGAAAGTTTCGACTATTTCTAACCGCGTAATACCCCAGCGAAAGGGGTTATCTCTATCCAAAAATAGACCTTGGCGGGGCCTTGGATCCTCGGAAATTTTTAATAAAAATTTTTCACTTCATAAAATGGCCCATATCCCGAAAACTAAGCGAGATAGAGCAAAACGGACAAAATGTTTGCTCCATTAGAGTGCCCTTATATGCCCTCACATGATATTGACTAGGCCCGGGGAGGGTCCCGAGACCCTAAATGTGAGTAAATTCTACGACTCAGTATAATTACATATAAAACTGTAGTTTTACAAATTTTTTACTTCAATTTATACCATAAATGCTTTGTAAAGTTATAGCAGGTTTACAAAACGTCATTTTCATACAAAATTTGTTGAATAAATCTCCTATTATATTACAAAGCGTTTATGAATTCAGGAGTTAGTATTCGATAAAATTTTTAATATTTTCTTTCGATTATGTACTATTTTAAGGGTTTATACGCCTATGAGATTTTGACACAAAATATTAAGAGGAGGCTTCGGTTTTCTTGACATATATTTTGAAGTCCGCGCAAGTCCGCGTTAAAACTACATTCATATTAAAGAGAAAGCTTAGGCTATTGATTTGAGAAGGTCCTAGCTGCGAAAGTCTTCAATTCCAGGAGATATATCCCTCGTAGCAGTATTACAAAGCTACTACGAAAACATGCGTTTTTAAAGTTTCTCTTTTTTTAAGGTTCATCCACCGCGATTTTTTTTACCCGAATATATATTTTTGATATTTGGGTGTATATTAGAAAGAAATCTGGTGTCGAAAAGGCTAATGAGGTCTACCTTCATGCTCTATCGAATCTTTATGAAGAAAATAAAGAAAATATAGGTTCATACGAAATCCTGGAAGATAAAACAAAATATATATGCAAGAAGATGGAAACCATGTGGAAAAATAGTTACAGAAATAAAAAAGTAAAAGCATAAGCATTTCATCAACATATTTTTTATTAAGGTAATATTTTCAATAAACTTGCTTTTTTATTCGCAATTTCTAACCAAGAATGGGGGCAAACCATAGAAAAAATTTATATCATCCATGAAAATGACAGCAGCATGAGTGAAAATATTAATCTTTCACAGAAGAGTGTGAACCCTGGTGGCCGTCAAAAAAAAAAGACTTTGGTGAGTGTTGTTCTAGAACTAAGTGGAGGCTGAAGTCCAGTTTGTCGAAACAAGATCCTTCTACTGTCGATGCCCTTCTTAACGCATCAGGTCTATACTAGGGTATTCAATTAATCGGCTTTTTATTTTAATCGAGTAATCGTGCAAATAACTATTTGGGTTTTTTGCTTAACCGATTAATCGAATAAAATTTAAAAATTAATCGATTAATCGAAAGAAATTTTATGTAAAATTATATAAATATATTTTTTGTATTTTTAATAATTTTATTAAAAAAATGATAAAAATAATATCAGTAACTTTTTTTAAATTCCTAAAAACAAAAAGTGTAATAATAATTGAGATAATATTTTGTAAAAATGTTTATTTTTTCTGTTCCCTCCATCACATCTTCAAATTTTATCCAAATCGGAAGGAACCGCACCGCAGATCTTTCTGGTAAATTTAACATTTTAAGTTAAGTCTGAATTAGCCAGACGTAAACGTAGCTCTCTATAATATGTTTAATGAGTTAAAGGAGAGTAGAACAACTCGTATATTAATTTGCATCTCTTTCGTATGCATTAAACACATAAAAAACGTAAATGAAAAATTCTGTTGAGAATTTATTTTCCCTCTACGTGAAAGTCCTTCCATCCATTTGTTTTATTTGCTAAAGTATATTGTGAATGCAGACTGCTCACTAAACAAGCTTTATTACATTATTTATTAATTATAATTAATTATTTATTATAATTAATTATTAATTATAATTAATTATTAATTATCATTGATAATTATAATGCTTATTATTCATTACAATAATATTATTAATATTAATATTTAAAAAATTGTAAAAAAATAATAAAAAATTTGATTATACTTAAATGGATACCACTACAATGCAAGATCTGTCAAGACAACAGATTAGTATTTTGAAAGATGACACATCAAACTGTGACAACTTTTTGTTGTTTTTCTTTTTCTTGCATACCTAAGATGTTTCTTAACGCTTCTAGAGGAAAACAAAAAATTCTCATTGAGTTTAAGCTAATAAATTTGTCATATTTAATCTTAAAACCGAAAAAGTAACACTCATTAAGCTAATAAAGATTTCTGGAAATTGTAAAAAGTTGTCCCCTGATGATTTTCTTAGGCCAGAATGCAATCCGGGTTGGTACAAGCCTACACCAAATTATTTTTTACAATTTCTTAAGCAACCCAGGAAAATTTTTAACAATCGGTAGCCAACCACACCCATTCTACAATTGGTTCCACTGCAACCGATTCCATGGAACTGGTTCCGGAACCAGTTCCTGGGATCCTATATGGAAGGTGTGGGTGACGTAGAATCAGTTCCAGAACTAGTTCCAGAACTGATTCTAGAGCAACCGGTTCCACTTTGGAGCCATAGAAGGGGTTGCTTTTGGGACAATTTCAAACAAAAAGAATCGGTGTTAGAATCGACAGTAGAAGGGGTTGTGAATGAAAAGTACCCAGGAAATTTTTTTACAATCGGTAGCCAACCACACCCATTCTACAACTGGTTCCACTGCAACCGATTCCATGGAACTGGTTCCGGAACCAGTTCCTGGGATCCCATATGGAAGGTGTGGATGACGTAGAATCAGTTCCAGAACTGATTCTAGAGCAACCGGTTCCACTTTGGAGCTATAGAAGGGGTTGCTTTTGGGACAATTTCAAACAAAAAGAATCGGTGTTAGAATCGACAGTAGAAGGGGTTGTGAATGAAAAGTACCCAGGAAAATTTTTTACAATCGGTAGCCAACCACACCCATTCTACAACTGGTTCCACTGCAACCGATTCCATGGAACTGGTTCCGGAACCAGTTCCTGGGATCCTATATGGATGGTGTGGGTGACGTAGAGTCAGTTCCAGAACTGATTCTAGAGCAACCGGTTCCATTTTGGAGCCATAGAAGGGGTTGCTTTTGGGACAATTTCAAACAAAAAGAATCGGTGTTAGAATCGACAGTAGAAGGGGTTGTGAATGAAAAGTAGCTATTGTACAATCGATTCTTTGGAACAGAAAATTTTCCTGGGTAGCTATTGTACAACCGATTCTTTGGAACAGAAAATTTTCCTGGGTAGGTATTGTACAACCGATTCTTTGGAACAGAAAATTTTCCTGGGAAGTTTGGGATTTTAGCATATTTACTTTAATAAAATTAAATATATTTTTTAAAAATTTTTGTAATTTTTTGCCAATTTCGATTAATCGCATTAAATTAATCGAATTATTCGTTATTCGAAATTTGGCCTTTTTAAATTATTCGAACAATTTTTGAGCAAAATTGTTCCATTAATCGAATAACGATTAATCGATTGAATACCCTAGTAGATACTGATCATATTGTGGCACTTGTTGTCAAAGATAAATTAACTAAATTTTAATGTAACTTAAGTCAAAAATTTGTAAATAGTCACATTTCAAAAATTTTTTTGCCTTGTTATCAGACCGTATTAAATGCGAAAAAGAAGTGTTATGTACCGACAGCATTGCTGTTACTGGATATCATTTATTCCTGTTTTTTGGCTTAAAAGAAAATTTGTTGATTTTAACAAATTCTTTTATTACATCTTGATTAAAATATGCCATGTTAGAAATATCACCAAAATCACAATACAACGGCAAAAAAAATTGCGAACTTGATGACTCAATTAACTAATTAACAACAAGCGCGCAAGCAGTTAACTGTCTTCACTTTTGAAGGTGAAATGTCAACGAAAAATTAATTTTTTAAGCGAAATATTTGTACCATAATTAGCTTGGACTAATTGTGTACCAGTAGCGAGATCAAATTTGTCATAACGCACTTTTGAAAAATCTGAGTTTTGTCCTATGGATAGGCCACTGTGCAATGTGACTTTAAAGTCACATTTATTTTTAAGAGCCCATAACTTTTGATAGGTACGCGATATCGCAGTGTCGTAGATAGCATGTGATACTTTGCGGCCTTGGCTACAAACGCTATTTAAAAATTACAAGAATTTGACTTCCAGGGTTACCATAACATGTTTTGAAGAAAACTAATTTGACTTTTTTTCAAAGCACTTTTTTCAAAAAATATTTTAAAATATAAGGAAGAGCGGCGTAATGAAAGTGATATGTTGACTTCGACTTCGATATAAGAAAATATTTAAGACAAGAAAAATTCTGCGTTCAGTTCGCACTTTAAAAAATAAATTGACTTCTCCTATCAAGGGTTATTCGTATTTGTAAAATTGTAAGTATGTAAAAAATTAATCCATTTTTATTTGTAATATTAAAAATGCGTTATTTGCTCTCAACTACCAAAGAATCACATAAATGTGAGCAATTAGTGTTGCCAAATAATAATTTTTAAAAAACGTCAAAAATACCAATTTTTTTTTTAATTCTTAAAAATATTGCAAAAGGAATAATTTAAATTTCTTGCAACTATTTTACAGAAATTTATATTATCAAAAAATAAAAATTTAATCCAAAATTTCAATTTGAATTACCTATGCCTCCATTAGAGGGCGCGACTTAGCTATAAAAATTACAAAAAGTGCTTACTACGAAACCGACCTTTCCTTCTACAAAGTTTTGTCAAAAAATGTCCACGGAATCCATGCTTGGTATGAAAATGGTTAATTTTAGAATTTTTCAGCTAATTTAAACCACAGTTACACCACAGTCTTTGCTGTCAATACGACACACACTGGTTTAAGAGCGGCATTAATTCATTTTTTTATGTCTTCTGATCTACTTGATTTTTCCACAGTTTGTAATAAACAGGGTAAGGACTTTCATGCACTAAAAAATTGAAAATATGAGCTTAAAATATGCACTATAAAATGGAAAATATGCACTTAAATATGCATTTATAACGAAATATGCACTAAAAACCAAAAAATATGCAATTAAAAATAAATATGTTTTTAATTATATTTATTAAAAACTAACATAAACGTAAAAATTCAGATATCGGTTACAATAAGCTTGTTCGTTTACTTACTCCAAGTTACTATATTTACTACAGCTGGAAAAATTCAATACAAAAAGTAAACAAAACTTTGCAATTGTAGTAAAAGTAGTAAGAAATTCGAGTAAACGAACACACTGAATATGTCTTCAAATATACATGGTTAAATATATTTTTGTGTGGCATTTTACCTGAAAAAAACTATATTATAAAATAGAACTTAAATATGTGTACTATAAAGTCGTACTCACTTTCGTAATTCAGAGAAAAAAGTGGCAGAAATTAATGCTCGGTGACAAGTTTCCTTAAAATAATTTTTATAAAAATTTTCAACTTTCTGTTTGTGAGCAATAACACCCGAAAACGTTAATTTAAAATTACATCTATAAAAAATGTGTTAGTGGATGACAACATATTGTATACTATGTATTTCTCTTTCTAGTGTAGTGTTATATTACCAACAGAGCTTCCAAATAATTAATTCTTTAGATTTTTTTTTAGTTTTAAAGTATGAATTCTTAAATCGAATTTCATATTTAAAAATATGCAATAATGTGCAAAATATGCAATAAAAATCATAAAATATTCAATAAAATATGCACTTAAAAGAAAAATATGCAAAAATATGCATTTATAACAAAATATGCAACAACAAATCGATTACATTTTTTTGCAAATTCTTTGAATCGGAAAAGTATTTGGTCAAAATAATTTTTGGGCCACTGACTACAAACATGCATTTGCATGAAAGTCCTTGCCCTGGTAATAAACAATCTAATTATCATGTACCAATAATATTAGGCTTATATCTTTATTACTTTTTTGTCCAGAGACATTCAAAGTTGACATAAGTGAATGCGTTTGAAAAGACCGTATTTATATACTACCTTCTATCGCTTCATGCTTTTAAAGTACTTTTGTAATGACACTATTATGATTTCTTTTATACAATTGGATGTTGTAAATAATATATTTGGAAAAAAAACTTTTTTCAAAATTAAAAAAAAATTTTTTTTTACTACACTCAAAAAAAAGTCAGTAAAGTCAGCAAAAAATGTTGCTGTGTCAGCAAATTTTTAGTCAGGAGCGTGCTTGCAAAAAAGTTGGTAATTTCAGCAAAACCCAGGAAAATTTATTACAATCGGTAGCCAACCACACCCATTCTACAACTGATTCCACTGCAACCAATTCTATGGAACTGATTCCGCAACCAGTTCCTGGGATCCTATATGGAAGGTGTGGGTGACGTAGAATCAGTTCCATAACTAGTTCCAGAACTGATTCTAGAGCAACCGGTTCCACTTTGGAGCCATAGAAGGGGTTGCTTTTGGGACAATTTCAAATAAAAAGAATCGGTGTTAGAATCGACAGTAGAAGGGGTTGTGAATGAAAAGTACCCAGGAAAATTTTTTACAACCGGTAGCCAACCACACCCATTCTACAACTGGTTCCACCGCAACCGATTCCATGGAAGTGGTTCCGGAACCAGTTCCGGGGATCCTATATGGAAGGTGTGGGTGACGTAGAATCAGTTCCAGAACTAGTTCCAGAACTGATTCTAGAGCAACCGGTTCCACTTTGGAGCTATAGAAGGGGTTGCTTTTGGGACAATTTCAAACAAAAAGAATCGGTGTTAGAATCGACAGTAGAAGGGGTTGTGAATGAAAAGCAGCTATTGTACAACCGATTCTTTGGAACAGAAAATTTTCCTGGGTAGCTATTGCACAACCGATTCTTTGGAACAGAAAATTTTCTTGGGAAGGTTTGCTGAAAATCAGTGAACTGATTTTTACCAAAAAAATAGTAATCTTCAGCAAAAGTTTTGCTAACACTTAGTCGATTGCAAATAAAAAAAATCCTTGCTAAAATCACTAAACTTTTTGCTGAATATTAGTAGACTGAAAAAAACACAAAAAACTTGTAACGAAATTTTACTTTAGTTAATTCCGTTGTCTGTACTACATCCAGACAAGCCGACATCTACATCTTGTCTATCTGGTTGTCGTCCACGCTATAAATGCGGTTATCAGCACAATTTTTGTAGCAAAATAAATTAGTAAAACATTTTGAAAATTGAACTTGGTATAGAAAGGGTTAACGTTGTCTAGGTTTCACAAAATTTTCAGAAAACAATAGCCTTTAACTGAATTAGTAAAAAATTTAAAGAGATTATGTGAGAGCTAGCTAAAAAAACAAAAATGAATGATATTACCCAAATTATTAAAATTATATGCCATTTTAACCCTACAATGGTCTGGGCGAATTACAATTACTTCAATATTTCCAAACCAATTTTGCATTTTTATGCCTTTTAAAAAAATAATTCAGTCTAGATCACGATTCTGTTAACATTTTTTAGAAATATAGTTATTTAAGAGCCAGTATTTTCAAAATAAGCCAAAAAGCTATTTTCCAGCTTGTAAATCGCATTCAAAACTTTGAAGGGCCAGGGATAGCTTAAAAATTCTTCGATTAAGATGAAATTTTTTCTGGAATAGTTTTTCTAGTAACCTCACAAAATAAGCCCCGGGGAGCGGGATTCGGAACAACGTTACAAATAAAGGCCAGTCTACCAAGAATGAAAAAAATTATCGAATAATAAATTTTGACCTGAGATGTCTCTTTTGAGTGCATTAGTTTGACTCGATAGAATAAATTATATAAACATTTTATATACCGTTAAATAGAGTCTTATTTGTTAATATATAAAAAAATATTAAAAACTGTTTCAAATATTAAAAAGCCCGGTAAAAAACCAAAAAAAATTACAATCCATTTTATTTCAAAAAATTACATGGAAATTTAACTTTCTATGTAAAAATAACTATTAACAGTAACGAAACGATTTTTTTAGTGTATGACAATTGTTTACCATTTAATTTAAAAAAACATCAAATTTTACAAAACTAAGTAATTTTCATATATATTTTTACAAATAAAAAAATGCTTTAAAATATGAACTTTTCCACATTCGATAGGGGATCGATGTTCTTGAGCGGGCGGCGGGAAATTTAGGGGAAAATCCTTTGGAACATGTTTGCTTATGGTTCAAAATTAAAAAAATGTATCTAAGTGGCGTGACTTTTTTTGCCACATTCAGAAACATTAAATTTTGTTCAAAAATTCACCATTTTCGACCAATGCTGGACGTAGGGTGCATACTCAAAAATGTTCTGAATTGGACTATTAAATATTTCTGAAGCTTATTCTTTTACAAAATGTCCAAAAATATTAAAAAGCTTTCAAAAACTTGGTTATAAAAGTGAATGAAGTAAGCCCCCTTTTTGCAAAAAATGCCATTTTCAGGACACGCTTAAAAGTTTTGACTTTAAAAAACTATCACTGCTAAACGGCTCGAGATAATTAAAAATAGTTTTCATTCTGAAATTTAGAAAGTTCATAACAATGACACAACAAAATTGCGAATATATTGTTTTGATAATGAAAAACTTATTGGGAAAAAACCAAAAAAAGTCAAGGTAAAAAATTCAAATTTTGAAATTCAAAGTTAAATATTTTTTAAACTTTTAGAGATACTATGGTACTTGAAGTATGTTTTTTATTTATCTTATAACCTAGATTACAAAAAGTCTAAAATTATCAAATCGGTTCACATTTGTAAAAGCTGCACGACAATAAAGCTTTTGTATACCCGAGATGGTCAACTTTGACACCCTGTAGCACACCCTGTGATAAAACAGGGTAGCTACGATACTAATTTTCTAAAAGCCTGGATCTTTCTCTTCAGTTCTTGTGAACATGTTTTTTCGATTGGATCAGTAGTTTAGAAGATCCATAATTATTACCATTTTCTTTAGTTTGGACCACTGTGCGACAGAGAGATGACACTATATTTTCATATTTTTTATTGTGTAATCAGAAAAGGGCTTAAGCGAGATAGAGCAAAATAAGCGAGATACTGGCAAACTGGAGTCCCAGGTTCAATTTCCGGCATGAGCAATTTTGAAATTCAAAGTTAAATATTTTTTAAACTTTTAGAGATACTATGGTACTTGAAGTATGTTTTTTATTTATCTTATAACCTAGATTACAAAAAGTCTAAAATTATCAAATCGGTTCACATTTGTAAAAGCTACACGACAATAAAGCTTTTGTATACCCGAGATGGTCAACTTTGACACCCTGTAGCACACCCTGTGATAAAACAGGGTAGCTACGATACTAATTTTCTAAAAGCCTGGATCTTTCTCTTCAGTTCTTGTGAACATGTTTTTTCGATTGGATCAGTAGTTTAGAAGATCCATAATTATTACCATTTTCTTTAGTTTGGACCACTGTGCGACAGAGAGATGACACTATATTTTCATATTTTTTATTGTGTAATCAGAAAAGGGCTTAAGCGAGATAGAGCAAAATAAGCGAGATACTGGCAAACTGGAGTCCCAGGTTCAATTTCCGGCATGAGCAAATTTTATAAAAAGAAAAATAGTTTTTTTTTTTAAATCTATTTTTATATTCATTATTTTTGTAGGTACTGGAGAGCATATAGGTACCCAGGAAAATTTTTTACAATCGGTAGCCAACCACACCCATTCTACAACTGGTTCCACTGCAACCGATTCCATGGAACTGGTTCCGGAACCAGTTCCTGGGATCCTATATGGAAGGTGTGGGTGACGTAGAATCAGTTCCAGAACTAGTTCCAGAACTGATTCTAGAGCAACCGGTTCCACTTTGGAGCCATAGAAGGGGTTGCTTTTGGGACAATTTCAAACAAAAAGAATCGGTGTTAGAATCGACAGAAGAAGGGGTTGTGAATGAAAAGTAGCTATTGTACAACCGATTCTTTGGAACAGAAAATTTTCCTGGGTAACGACATACACCCCAGTGTAGAAAATCATTACCACCAAGTCAAAAAATCAAGCACTGGCATACCACTGGGTAACCTCGGTGTTAAAAATAAATGACTGACAGAACACTCATTTGGGACGCTTTGACAGCGTTTGCAAAAAACGTTTTGACAGTATTTGTTTTATAAAAATTTCAGTGGTTTATAAAAAAACCACTGGCAAAGAATTGGCTTAGAGTGATATGCCAAGGTTTGCAACCAGTGCTTATCCAGTGCTACCTAGCCAATGCTACCAGTGGTACAAAAATCAATTCACTGGTAGACCAATGATTTTATAAAAATGCTGACGCATCGTTAAAAAAGGTTTGTAGTCAGAAGATTCCGAGTTCAAATCTGTTGGCAGGCAAAAAATTTTTTTATGATTTTTTTTAATTCAAAATTTTTTTTGTTTTATAAAATCAATTTTTTGTTTGTGGGAAAGCTTCTTCAAAACCAACTTTTTTTTTGCTCTCCCAAACCTGGCATATAATATATATATATATATGTATGTGGTGCGCATAGTTCGGAGACATGGCCAAAAATGTGCCCAAACTATGCTGTATATGGGTCAGAAATGTCTCCATACTATTCGCTAGACCCAGGAAGAGTTTGAGGACAGTCCCCACACTAACCAAATGTCTCCATACTAAACACTTGATCGAAAAACTGTCCCCGTAGCATGCGCTGTGCATATGCGAACTATGCGCACCACATACATATATATTATTAGGGAGGGTCAAATTGTATGGATAAAAATTTTGTGATATTGCGTACTCGATTTTTCGAAAGCTTTTAGCATGGGGAAAAAAAAGTTCCACTACGACATATCAAAAAAATCATTTTCGAGGCTCCCAAATTTAAATTTTTTGCAATTTTCTAATAAATCTAGATTAGCGCCATCTTGAGGTGGCTTTTTGAAACAACTAATAAAGTTGTACACAATATAACATTACAACCTTTCCAGAAAGGTATTACTTATGAAAATCGGATAAAAAATGTGGCAACTAGGGGTAAAAGTGTATAAGTGAAATTATTTTCTCCTTGTTGTCATCAACATCATTATCATCATTTCTCATTATTATCATCATTTCATCATCAAGCAGAAAATAATTTTACTTATATACTTTTACCTCTAGTTGCCACATTTTTTATCCGATTTTCATAAGTAATACCTTTCTGGAAAGGTTGTAATGTTATATTGTTTACAACTTTATTAGTTGTTTCAAAAAGCCACCTCAAGATGGCGCTAATCTAGCATTTATTAGAAAATTGCAAAAAATTTAAATTTGGGAGCCTCAAAAATGATTTTTTTGATATGTCGTAGAGGAACTTTTTTTCCCCCATGCTAAAAGCTTTCGAAAAATCAAGTACGCAATATCGATTGCTAAATCGACCCACCCTAATATATATATATATATATTTAATCCTTTAATTCCCAGTGGAACATAGGGCATATTAGTTACAAAAAATTGTTTGCCAGTACTAGCATTTCAGCACAGCCAGTAATTGTCCAGCTGTTATCACTCATTTATGTGTATAGCCACCAAGTATTATATGTCTCGTTAGCTCAGTGGGTAGAGCAATCGTCTGCCAATCTGACGGCCCGGGTTCAAATCACGGCAGGACCAAAAAAAATACATATGAACTTTTTTTTGGAACATATATTTCCAGACTACTTGGTTTTGGCAGCGTTTTGTCAACGTTCAAAAGTTTTGTTCCTCCAGTGCTTTTCCGGCGCTTTTTGAACAGCTGGTCCTTTTGTCTAATGATGTTATCATTTTGGGAATGGGAAAACACTTGCACCAGTACTTGTACCACCTGTTAAAGTGCTTTGCCACCGCTTTCCCGTTTGTATTTTTCTGACTGGGCAGATATGTGGTTATGTACAATAATTATATAAACTCACAATATATTTTCCATAACCTATTTATTTGAAAAGTAATAGGTAAAGTTTGTTTTCAATTAAAATACATTGAAACATATTGTTTAACTTTTTTTATCAGTAAATAAAAAACAAACAAAAAATATGTATCGTCTGTAGGAGTTGATATTTTCAGCCAAATTTTCTATTTTTAGTTTTCTATTTTTATAAAAAAAAATTTCTGTTTTAAAACAAACAATTCAAATATTTTCGGTTTTCTTTTTGTTAAAATAGTTTGTTTATTAACAAAGTTATTTCCATTCAAATTACAAGAAATTCTTTACACCTACACACAAACATAGCCAATAAAATTATGAAGGTGTGTGTTGTAGTGTTTTGAAAATTCAAAAAAAAAACTTTCAAATATGAAAAAACAAACCACAAAATCGTTTTTTTTTATATTTTGTCAGTTCAAAATTGATTACTGTTTTAACAGACTTTTCAATTATTTTTATTTCTTTTATGGATTGATTAAACAATGTTTGAAAATAAATAACAAAATGGTTTGAATGTAATGAAATATTAGTAGTCCTTTTTTAATTGTGTTTTCAATTAATTTAATATGTATTTTAGGTTGTTTTTAACCATAAAATATTGTGAGTATACCTGGTAATGGTAACTAAAAAAAATGTCGTTACCAATATGCTTACTAGTATTGAAAAAAATTATGGTAGAACTATTTTTTTTTCTTAAATTAAGATCTGTTGAATTTAACAAAAATGCATTAAAATCAGCAAATCTGATTCTTTTAAATTCAATTGAAAGACATTGCCCCAATTCAGCATTTTTGTGCATTGTGAAAGTGTTCTTGTGAACGATGTTATGGCATTGAAATTTAGTTGGCATTACTTGATGTCAATGTCAATGCCAAAAAATTTCATTACCATTCAATGGCAATGAAATTTTTTTCAATTGATTAAAACAATGGTAATGAAATGTACACCCAGGAAAAAGATTGGTTGGAATTCGATCAAAACCATTAAAATGAATTTGCCAAGACGTTATTTTATTTGCAGTTGCCTGCCTATAATTGAATACTACACCAAAAATATTTTACTAGGTATTAAAAATAGGGAAAATGAACTAAAAAACAATCCTTTTAACAAATTATTGGTATCTCCAATCAATTTTAAAATTAGTATCAGTTTAGTAATTCTATGCAGTAGAAGCAGCCATTTATTTAGTGTATATACATGAAAATTGGTGTTACCTTTAACCTTTATTAAAAAAATTTTAATATTCGAAAGTGGTAACTACAAATATGGGTAACCTAATCAAATATGACCTTAAAGTCGAGTTTCTGCAGAACCAACCGAATTGTGGATTGTATTGATAACACATACAACTATTGAATGGTATTGGTAAACGAATTTTTTACTATATTTGTTTTCCAAGCAAAACATATAATATATAATAATATATAATATATTTTTGAGTTCAATAAAATTTTGTGGAACATAATAATATTTATGTGGAACATAATATTGAATTAGACAACCGAATATTGGCTTTCAGGACGAAAAATATAATTTTATATAAAGATAGTTGTCGTAACCGCATAAATTCAATTGGCAACAAATTCGGTGGCCACAACTGAGACTGTTTTCTGGGTGTACATATAATTGAAGAAAAAACCATTGTATACAAAAAAAAAATTGTTTTATAAAAAAGGAAATTAAGACAATAATGTAAAATTTCAAAGCTACAAACATTAAAAATTTTCGCTGTTTTATCAAGTTTTATCAAGTATACTGCTGTTCACTCTTCTTTTAACAGATAGATCGGCCTCTAATAATGTAAACTTGGCGAAACAGCGAATATAAGATAAGAAGTACGCGGATTTTTCTTTTTTTTTCTTAATTTGTTCTTTTATCAAAATATGAAAAGAAATGCTTTTTCATCAATTATAATTGGGCATTTAGGAATTGAACAATGCCAATTGAAAAAAATTTTATTGGCATTGATCAATCTGATTTTTTGAAGCTTTCTCAAAAAAATCCAACCTTAAGATGTTAAAATCAAAATATGGCAACCCTGTAAACATAATCTACAAAATTTTTTTTATTTGTTCTTACCTAGTGTCTACAAATGCAATGAAATGTGCAAAGAAATTTGAAAAAAAACACACACAAAGCAACAACAACGAAAATAATTTTGTTATTGCTTTGTGTGTAGAGCTGTCAAACTCCATAAAAAAAAATGATTTTTCACTTGCGTGGAATTGTTGCTAACATGCGGTGGAATTTTTTTCACATCAATTTAATAGACAGGACCATTTAAAAATGTAGTGAAGTGACATTTGGGTTAATTATGACTGTAACTTTTTATACACCATAAAAAATGCATGCATTTTAATGTTTTTAATATAGAGCGAAATTTTTTCGCTTTTTTTAGGTAAGGACAAATAAAAAAATTACAGCCAAACATTTATACCATGTCATGCTTTTTACTGCGCTGTTATATCAAATACCGTTTTAAAAATATCCATTCTTGAAATAGTATCGTAATATGACGACGCTAGCATAATAAAGGTTAAAACTACTTTTTAAAGCAGCGAGGTTTTATGTTATTTAAAGGCCAATCATGTTAGAATGGAGTGTTCTTCTCTTCTTTTGCTGAGGATTTTTTTTGCATATCACTTTAACCCTTCACACCATTATAAAAACATAATGAGGGTATTCACAGTTCGTGCTATTTTAAGTAGTAAATTAGCATTTATCGTAAATTTGACAACTTTCTATGGGTTAAATTTCAAAACTCATGTTATTTTACAACGTGCTAACCTTAGCACTTAAACTGTGAATTCCTTCATTAAAATAAAATAATATTACTCAACATATTTTACTGTATATTGTGAATTGTCCTTCAAAATATTATAAATTAGTTTTTATTTTCGAAATAAATAACAAAATAATATTTAATGCTGTATGAATACTTTTTTCAATATTTGAATCTAGACATAATCCAAACTGTTATAAAATAAACAATAAATATAGTCAAATTGATTTTGTTTTTCATATTTATTATATTGTTTATATAATTAAATTATTTTTTTTAAATTCACGATCTCCAGAGCCCCGAGATTGTGCAATTTTATAAAATAACTATCAATAATATAAAATGTTGCATTACTAATATTAATTTTAAGCTAAATGTTATTTTCACAAATTTTCGTTCTAAAATTTTTTTACACATTTTAATAAGAAGTTTTTATTTTTGATGTTGAAATTTATAAAAAAAATAAAGGAAATGATTTATTGAATAAATTTAATTAATTCAGTTTTCTTTTAGAAAACCTGTTATTAATTCTTCAAGGGGTCAGTTTATATTAGCTTAACCCACTTTCAACCAACGTGACTTTAAATGCTCGTTAACTTTAAAGAGCTGCTAAAAATCCAAATGGAAGCCTACAATAGTTCCATTCGATTACTGTATAATGTACAAATTTGTACAAATTTTTAATGGATGGCGTTCGTTAACACAAATACTCAGTAAACAGAGAGAATAAAGTGACAGTTCGATGATGAGAATTTCTAAGTCTTCTTCTTTTTCTTGCAAATTTTTACTGGATAAATTTTTATCAGTAAGTATTTGCAAGCAGAAAAAAAATTATGTTTCGAAAATATATGTTCGTTTGTTGAAAACAAAAAAAAAATATATTACAATTATGTTATTTTATGGAAATTCAAAGCAATGTGGCTAGAAAGCTGAAATTTAAGATATGTGTTCCTTGGCTAACTTTTCTGGAAAGAACTTTCCAGAATTTTGGTCAGGGGGTTAAAAAGGGGAAAATGGCCCCCCTTGACGGCCTGCCCAAACCGCTGGAGGTAGGAAGTTGAAATTTGGTATAAAGATTCCTCCACTATCGTAGACATCCACCAAGACGGGATTTTTGGAAATTTTTACAGAGGAGGAGCAAAAAGGGGAAAAAGTCTCCCACTTGACGGCTTGCTCAAACTGCTGGAGCTATGAAGTTGAAATTTGGTATCTAGGTTCCTCGACCGTTGTAGACGTCCGTTGAGACGGCATTTTTGGAAATTCTTATCGGGAGGGGCAAAAAGGGGACAAAAAAAAGTACCTTTTTTCTAAAACAGTATTTTTTTCCAAAAAAAATACTTTTTTCAAAAAAAGTACCGTTTTCCAAAAAAGGTACCGTTTTCCAAAAAAAAGTACGTTTTTCAGAAAAAAGTACTTTTTCCCAAAAAAAAGTACCTTTTTCAGAAAAAAGTAATTTTTTCCAAAAAAAGTACCTTTTTCAAAAAAAAAATACATTTTCTCCAAAAAAAAGTACCTTTTACAAAAAAAAGGACCTTTTTCCAAAAAAAATACTTTTTTCGAAAAAAGTACATTTTCCAAAAAAAAGTACTTTTTTCCAAAAAAGATACATTTTTCGAAAAAAATACCTTTTTCAAACAAAATACCTTTTCCGAAAAAAGTACCTTTTTCCAAAAAAAAAATTTTTCCAAAAAATATACCTTTTTCAAAAAAAGTACAAATAAAGTACTTTTTAAAAACAAAGTATCTTTTTCCAAAAAATTTTGCTTTTTTCAAAAAATACCCTTTAAAAAATATAATTTCACAAAAAGTAATTTTTTTCTTCCCCCCACGGATATCTCCAATAAAACAAGGTTTCTTGATATTCGGCATAGACGTGCGCTAAGACGAGATTTTTGGAAATTCCTACCGGAACGGGCAAAAAGGGGAAAAGTCTCCCCATAAGCTGTTTTACAAATTGGAAAAGTGCCTGCCCAAACCACTGGAGGTAAGAAGTTGAAATTTGGTATAAAGGTTCCTCCACTGTAGTAGACATCGACTAAGTTTGTATTTTTGGAATTCCCTACAGGTTATCCCAAAAGGAAATTCGGTATGTGAGTTCCTCCTTCTGTGTAGGGGTCCGCTTATACAGAATTTTTGAAATTCCTATCGGGAGGCGAAATAAGGGGAAAATTCTCCTCCTTGACGGCCTGCCCAATCCCTTTTGGCCAATCTAAAATTTTAAATATGTATTCCTTGGAGTAGGACTAACTCACCGGCAACGTAATGTTTCTATTTTGGAACAGGAACATAGTAAAAATAGTGGTTGAAAGGGAAAAATGTCCCCAATAACGGCCTGCTCAAACCGCTGAGGCAATGAAGTTGAAATTTGGTATGAATGTTACTCATCCATCGCAGATAGCCGCGAAGATGGAATTTTTGTAAATTCCTAAAGGGAGGGGCAAAAAGGAGAAAAGCATCGCCTTGGTGGCCTATAAAAACCCTTTCGGCTAGAAACCTGAAAGTTAAAATGTGGGTCCCTGGAGTAATGGCTAACTTATTAGAAAGATACTTTTTTGAATTTCATTTCATTTATTCAGTCTGTGGAAATAAAAATTCCTTATAGACTATGATTAAATTAAAAATATAATATAAATATACTAATTATATACATATATTAAATAATAGAGCGCTACATTATTTTAAAACTGTATTCAGAAATAACTTAAATTTATTCTTAGACGTGCAAAACTCTATATATGATTTAGATTCCCGATTTTGTTGTAGCTTAAAATTGATTTCATTTAGCTGATTAAACGTGTGTGTTAATGTACTATTAAGCGCATATTCAGTGCGATTAAGTGGCACATTAAAGATATCAATAAATCTAAGATTCCTAGGTGGGACATTAAATGGAATAAGAGATAGCAGATCAGGACAATCAATTACACCATTAATTATATCAAACACCAATAACGCCGACTACGATATTCCAAGGTCTGCAGCCCTAGAAATAGGCATTTAGATCTATATGAAGGAATAGGATCAACGAAGGCAAATGAACTTAAAGCAAATTTAATAAATATCCTCTGTACTCTCTCGATACGAGAGACATGAGTACTATTATAGGGATTCCAAATAACCGCAGCATACTCTAACTTTGATCTAACAAATGTAGTATAAATTAACCTCAACGTGTTGGGGTCAGAAAAGTTAGAAGAAGAATCTTAAAAATGCAAGCATATTATAAGCTTTCGGAATAATATAATCAACATGTGGTACAAATGAAAACGAAGAGTCAAAAACAACGCTAAGATCAAGTGTGGACTTAACAGTTTCCAAGTTATTGTTAATGCTAAAATTGCATAAAATAGGTTTCACAGATCTATTAAATGAAATATGGAAACACTTAGCAAGGAATTTTGGATAGTGTCGTTATAAAATGGGGGCTCAAAAAGGGAAAGTAGTCCCTTAATGACCTGTCCAAACTGCTGGAACTAGGAAGCTGAAATTCGGTACTTAGGTTCCTCTTCCAGCCTAATTCCAACCGGGAGGGACAAAAAAAGAAAAAGTCTCCCCCTTGACAGCCTGCTCAAACTGCTGGAACTAGGAAGCTGAAATTCCCTGTCGATGGATTTTCGGAAATTCCTACCGAGAGTGGCACAAATAGTAAAAATTGGCTAGAAACCTGAAATGTAAAACATATGTTCCTTGGAGTATGGGCTCACTTATCGGAAAGGTGCTTTTTGGAATTTTGGACAGGGACGTTGCAAAAATGGGGATTAATGAAGCGAAAAGTTCCGCTTAAAGGCCTGCCCAAACCGCTTGAGGTAGGAAGTTGAAATTTGGTATTAAAGTTCCTCCTCTATTGTAGACATCCGCTAATATGAGATTTTTGGAAATTTCAACAGGTAGGGTCAAAAACAGGAAAAGTGTCCCCCTTAACGGCATGGCCAAACTGCTGGAACTAGGGAGCTTAAATTCGGTATTTGGGTTCCTTCTCCAACGTAGACGTCCCCTAAGACAGTATTTTTGGAAATTCATACCGGGAGGGGTAAAAAGGGAAAAAACTTCCCCTTTGACGGCCTGATCAAACTGCTGGATATAGAGACCTAAAATTATGTATGTAGTAGGTTCCTCCTCCAACACAAACGTCCTCTAAGACGGAATTTTTGGAAATTCCTACCGGGAGGGGTAAAAACGGAATAATTCTTCCCTTTGATGGCCTAACCGAACCCTTCAGGAAACCTGTAATCTATAATATGTTTTCCTTGGAGTATGGGCTAACTTATCGACAAGACATTTTTAGGACTTTGGACAGGAAAGTGGTCAAAATGGAGGTTCAAAAGGGGAAAATTGCCCCCTTAACGTCTGCGTCTATAGCTAGAAACCTAAAACTTAAAGAACAAGTGTATATGGAACATTAAAATTAAGAAACTAAATAGGAAACGAGTGGAATTGAAACACTACACAAGTGGAACGAAATGGATATAAACGTTGAACGAGTGGAATTGAAATCATAGACAATGGAAATGGATTGGAAGAGGGAACGAAATGGAATGGACTATAGAACGAAATGGAATGAAGAGCGAGATGGCATAGAATGGGGAACGAGTGTAATTGAAACACTGCAGTTAAAAAAAGAATGGAACGGAGCAAGTGCAAAGAAATGGAATGGAAATAGAAGCGACTGATATCAATATCGATAAACAAGACAGTAGGAACGAAATGGAAATACGAGATATTGTTCCTTATTCTCTTCAATAAAAGTACTTATTAAACAAGTGTAAAAGGTGCACTCCAATTCAACCTTGCTTTCAGTACTATTTTTACAGGGGCATAAAAATGAAATTCTCACCATTTTTTTATATATACCCAGGGTAGAAAATCATTACCAGATATGTGGTTACATAACTACATACTTGGTAACTTACTTACTTACGTACTTTTCCAGCGCTTTTTGAACTGCCGGTCCTTTTGTCTATTGACGTTATCATATTGGAAATGGGAAAGCAATTTTTGTCAGTCTTGCACCACCTGTTAAAATACCTTGCCATCGCTTTCCCGTTTGTATTTTTCTGGCTGGGATAATATATTTTTTTTTTTTTTCATAGTTTCTTTATTGAATCTTCATATATTAAATATGAACTAACAATAATTAATCAAATCTTATCCTAATACTCTATTTTATGTCCTGCCAGTGCCAGACAAAAAAATTTTTTTTCATCACGGTTCCTAATTCATATATGTAGGTGATTATCGCTCATCTGAATGGGTAAGTGCTGCTGTGTCTCTTCTCCTCAAGCGAGTGTGGCCGGCATCATTTAAAATATTTCGAGCTAGTGGGTTCGGATGCAATTCGAGCCTTTTTAAGTATTTTATTGCATATTCCGTAATCATGGTTTTAACTAATGGCACACTGAGATCCTTGTGAATATTTGAGTTTTTAACATATCAAGGGGCAGCTGTGATTATTCGAAGAAGTTTATTTTGGCGCCTTTGAATTTTTTCGATATTAGAGGCCGAGGCAGTGCCCCATAACTGAATACCATAGCACCAGATTGGCTTTAAGATGGAGTTGTGAAGTAGGAGCTTGCAATCGAGGTTAAGAACAGAATTTCTTCCAATAAGCCAATTAATTTGAATTTCTCTAAGTTTCATTTGAGTTAATTTTGTTTCTATATGCCGTTTCCACGTTAAACGCCGATCTAGATGTATACCGAGATATTTTACATGCGAATGTTGAGGTATTATTAAATTATTGATTGTAATAGGGGGGCATGTTTCTCTACGCAGAGTGAATGTTATATGTACGCATTTTTGCTCATTAACCTTTATCCTCCATTGTTTTAACCATATTTCGAGTATAAGTATATGATCCTGTAAGTATCGAGATGCTTCGTAAACGTTTTCGTGTACACTTAGAAAAGCTGTATCGTCTGCAAATGTTGAAGTGTGGGTGTGGATAGTTGTTGGCATATCCGAAGTATATATTAAGTACAGTAGAGGGCCCAGGATGCTGCCTTGTGGGACTCCAGTGCCAATTGGCTGAGGAGAACTTTAAAAATCGCCTTCTTTAATAATAAATTTACGACCGACTAGGTAGCTTTCTAACAGCTTGTGTATGTTTACTGGTAAGTTTAGCTTTAATTTATGTAGTAAGCCTTCATGCCAGACTTTATCAAAGGCTTGCGATACATCGATGAAGAGAGCTGAGCAATATTTTCTTTCTTCAAAAGTTTTTCTTATGACGTTTACTATTCTATGAGTTTGTTCAATTGTGCTGTGTTTTCTTCTAAAACCGAATTGATGGTTTGGAATGCAACTATTTGCAGTTAACATCGGTGTTAATTTTGACACTAATAGTTTCTCGAATAGCTTTGATATATTAGATAATAAGCTAATAGGCCTATATTACTCAACCTTTGTATGATCTTTTCCTGGTTTTGGTATCATAGTAACTAAGGAAACCTTCCATTCTTGAGGATAATATTCAAGGCGTAAAATAGCATTAAAAATAAAAGGAATAATTTTCTTTGCTATGTGAGGTAGCTCCAAAAGCATTTTGTTACTGATCTTGTCAAAACCAGGGGCTTTCTTGGTGTTTAAATCACAAATAGCCTTTTCGATTTCTCTTAATTCAAATCTTAGGGGAATAGCTGCTCTAACATTAACTGGCGGTAACTCAATTGCTATATCGTGAGATATATTTGGGGTGAATACGTTTTTCAAATAATTAACAAAAAGATTTCCTTTTTCAATGTCATTTCTTGCCCAACTTCCATTCAAGTTTCTTAAAGGCGGTTTAGGAATAACTGGTCTTTTATGATTTCTAGCTGCACGCCATAATGAGTAGTCTGATTGTGGAGTTGCATCAAGTTCCTTAACATATTTTTCCAAGCATGCTGTTTTCTGAGACTGCAGTAACTTTCTTAGCCTTTTTGTGCATTCTTTTAATAATTTCTTAAGTTGAGGGGATCTGTGCAATTGCCACAGTCTTCTAACTCTCCTTTTTTCAGTCAAGAGCCGGTCGATATCTGTAGAATATATTTTATTATTTTTTATTATTTTGAAGGTTTTGCTGGAATGTTGGACAGCTAGTTTAAGATAACTGTCAAAATTAACAACAGAGAGATCCACATTCTCCGGTGTACTAAGCGGAATATTTTCTGTGCAATGTGTACTGAGATATTTTTTATACTTTAACCAATTTATTTGTGTGGCTGACGTCGCTAAGTAACCAGACGGATATACAATTCTATTGGGGTTCATTATAGTAACAACTGTGGGTGTGTGATCTGAAGATAATTCTAAGGAAGCTTCAACACGAATCGTTTCTGTGGGGATGTTTTTAACCACGCCAAAATCGATGACATCTGGAATTTTTTGCTGATCAGTGGGCCAATATGTTGGTTGTCCGCTTGCGACCACATTTAAATTCATTTTAGAGATTGTATTAAACAAAACACGCCCCTTTGGTGTTATAAGTCGTGACCCCCAAAAAGTGTGTTTAGCGTTGTAGTCGCCTGCAGCCAGGAAGCAGGGTCCTAGTGATTTATAATATTTACAATATTGGCTCTCAGATATTGAAAATCTTGGTGGGGAGTATAAAGACGAGATTACTATGTTTCTATTTAGTTCTTCAACGCAAATGTTCGTTGCTTGTAGATAATCTTCACAATGATCACTCATTAAGTAGTGTTTGATTCGGGATTTTATCAAAATGGCAGAACCTCCACAAGCTCTATCTCGAGGGTCCTTGGTGTCATATAATATATAACCATTGATTTTAAACGTATTTCTCATGGTCAAATGAGTTTCAGAAACCATCATAACGTCAATTTGTTTATTTTTAAGAAAGTATTCTAGTTCATTTTTATGTTGGCGGATGCCGTTTGCGTTCCAAACGCAAATTTTCAGACAGTTCATGGCTTGTTAAGTACAGCTTGCAATAACATCGATTGCATTCTTAACATTTCATGCATCATATTGCCCATTGTATTCGTAAAATTGTTAACTGTTTGCACTAATGTCTCCATAGTTTTTTCTAGACGACTTAAATTAGAAAGGGGAGTTTCATCATAATTTGGTAAAGAACCTTGTGTATGATTTGATTCTATCGCGATACGTCTGTACAGGATATATTTTAAATTATAAATGTGGTGCGTTTCGTTTTTTTTAAGCTTTATGTCGCCTGGTTCTAATTCCACTCGAAATAGTGGTTGGGGATTTCGTTCTTTATTTTTAATATTTACTACACTTTTTATTTTAAAGCCTTTCTCTTCTAAGAATGTTTTTATTTCCTCTGGGTCTACGCATGAGTCAATGCCCTTAATCACTACCTGAAGTCCTTTACTGCTCTTCAGTTGGTATGTATAAAAGCTTTTATTAAGTGCTTCAAATTTATTAATTATTTTACGAAAGTCATTCTCGTTATTAGCCTGTATTTTTGTCTCTTTATACTACCACGCTTGATTGCAGCTACGTAAAACGAATTTTCTCCTATCACCGAAATCAAATTCTTTATTAGCTCACCTGAGTTTTGCTCCCTAAGATATATTGGGGGTGGCTTAGATGATTTTATGACATTTGGTGCTTCAGAGGATTTATCCTCCAAAATTGCAAAACGATTTTGTGAATCTATTCTATGAAAAAATGGTACTTTAGAGGCCGAAGCAACTGCTGAGGAGGTAGGGCTGCGTCCCCGTTTAAGCACTGTTATATACCTGTCCATACCAACTTGTGTGATGCAGTTTTGTCTGAGGCCGGGGTAAAACTCAGTTTGTCCAGGTTCGTTAAAGGTCTGCCTCCTTTGAAATAAAACAGCAATCGTTTCTTTTGTTCAATTCAATTGTACGATCCTGTATCGCACACAGTTTTATTTACCAAGATCTTAAACTACTTAAATTACTTATTTAATCTAATGACTGTTATTCGGTGCTCAGGATGATCTTCGGCAACTCTGGCAGTGGTTGCAGTTCCTCCCAACGTCGATAGCTCTGTCACTGGTTAGATATGATTAGGTATTGAACTAAGTATCTCACGAAAATAGTAAGCAGGTGAGTCGGGTTATTCCAGGAAAACGAGGATATGTTGTAAATACGATTAGTAAATATTTCTAAGTAACTCACGAGAATAGTAAGCAGGTGAGTCGGGTTAATTCGGGGAAACGAGGGAATATGATAAATACGATTAGTAAATATTTCTAAGTAACTCACGAGAATAGTAAGCAGGTGAGTCGGGTTATCTCGGGGAAACGAGGGAATATGGTAACTACGATTAGTAAATATTTCTAAGTAACTCACGAGAATAGTAAGCAGGTGAGTCGGGTTAATTCGGGGAAACGAGGGAATATTGTAGATACGATTAGTAAATAGTTCTAAGTAACTCACGAGAATAGTAAGCAGGTGAGTCGGGTTAATTCGGGGAAACGAGGGAATATTGTAAATACGATTAGTAAATAGTTCTAAGTAACTCACGAGAATAGTAAGCAGGTGAGTCGGGTTAATTCGGGGAAACGAGGGAATATGGTAACTACGATTAATAAATATTTCTAAGTAACTCACGAGAATAGTAAGCAGGTGAGTCGGGTTATCTCGGGGAAACGAGGGAATATGGTAACTACGATTAGTAAATATTTCTAAGTAACTCACGAGAATAGTAAGCAGGTGAGTCGGGTTAATTCGGGGAAACGAGGGAATATTGTAGATACGATTAGTAAATAGTTCTAAGTAACTTACGAGAATAGTAAGCAGGTGAGTCGGGTTAATTCGGGGAAACGAGGGAATATTGTAAATACGATTAGTAAATAGTTCTAAGTAACTCACGAGAATAATAAGCAGGTGAGTCGGGTTAATTCGGGGAAACGAGGGAATATTGTAAATACGATTAGTAAATAGTTCTAAGTAACTCACGAGAATAGTAAGCAGGTGAGTCGGGTTATTTCGGTAACTCCGACCTTGTTGGCTTATTCGTGTATACTTCGCCGAAGGACGAAGTATAGTAAAACTCCAACTGGGTTCGGGTTACCTCGGGAACACGAGGAGATGTAAATACGATTAGTAAAATATTTCTAAATAACTCACGAGAATAGTAAGCAGGTGAGTCGGGTTAATTCGGGAACTTTAATCGGGCTGGCTTATTCGTGTATACTTCGCCCACGGGACGAAGTATAATAAAACTCCAACTGGATTCAAGCTCTCCTAGGCTATATAACTTTTCCCTTATAAGTAATACATTCTATTAACCTAATAAGAATTATTAGAATATGTGCCCAGCCCAGTGAAAATATATCGTTGGTTAGGGGTATCAGCATTTCCATTAGGTATGTGAATAAGTAGGTTATTTGTAACGGCACGTTACACTTGTACTTGAGGCTTTTGGCAACTTTTCCCTTTTGAGTTTACCATTGTGTTTGAGTTCATGGTATAATATATGAAGGCCTGTCATTAAGTAAACTTGCACCCAGTATTTTTTAAGCAGATTTTAAAACAGATTCGTTGCGATAACCTTGCCCACTAAATCGTGTAATTACAGCAACAAAGTTTTTTGGTTATCGTTATCAAATGTTTTCATGAAAGAATTCAAACTTACAGTCTTAGCCAAAACTTACAGTCCCAGTTTCAGAAATCGAATTTCGCTTGGAAGAATAAATCGGTAAAATAACAAACTTGATTTTTCGCATGTATTTCTTGTCAATATTAGAAAATTCAAGAAAAAACGTAGGTAATCTAAAATTGCTCACTTTGTTTATTTGCGTTTATATTAATATTAAAAAATAAGAAAATCCCGGGATTTTTGAGAAATAATCCCGGGATTTTGCCAATCCCGAAAATCCCGGGATTTCGGGATTTCCTGTTTGGCATCCCTATTGAGTACCTACTTTTGAATATTTTGACAACTTTTTCAATATTTTTTTCTCTTTTACTAGTTTTACTAGAAATATATTCATAACAGTGTTGCCACTTTTTGAATAATTACACTATGGAACATTTTTGGGATTATTGTCTGGGGGGTGAGAAATTCCAAGTCAGGGTGATGGTCAGTATAGTAAAACCCTCAAAGGGTTTGGCGTTCGTATGTGTCATTTTTTCATTTTTTATGACCTTTTAAGTTTTTTCCTTATCTTGATGTTTTTTCGCTTAGTTGCAACATTTTGGCAAAAACGTAGTTTAACATAACTCGAGAACCACTTGTCCGATTTTGATGAAACAAATTTAGAAAAATTTAGAATTACAATTTCTCTAATCTGTTTCTATACCGTTTTCCTATATGTGCAACACTTTCGAAGTTAAAAATGAATGTATGAAGGGAAAAAAGTATTTTTTGCCTAAAAATTTAAATATTTTTTTTTTTAAATTCATAAAAAATCCAAAATGGAAAAAAGTGCCAAAACTAATTACTTTCGCGTAAAGTCACATAACTCATGAGCATAAAAAGGCATAGATCATGAAAATCGATGCACGCGTTTCTCATTTATTCACAATTAGGTAAATGTATGAATTTCAAAAATTTGCTCCAGATATGCACAACATTATTTGGAGAAAACATTGACACTCACAAGCCGAACTCTCTCATATTTTTCTACTGTACTAAAAGAGAAATATTGATGTGGCAACACTGGTTCTGTAATGTTCATATAAAACATGCATTGTCATTATACTTCTTCTCTTCCTCACACTGGTTCTGTGATTTTTGTCATTCAACAAGTGCCGACGAACGCGAACAGTAAAAGTGATTTTTCTCCAGTTTTTTAAAAGTGAACAAAAGAGAACAGAATATGGAACTGTGCAAGCCAGATATAAAAAGCTTTTGCTACTGCTGTGGTCAATATGTCTCAACACATAAAAAAGGGGAAATTTCAGTACTGATTTTGTTCAAACATACGAGATGTACTTCAACCAAAATGTTATAGTGAACGAAAATTGGGTACCAAATATAGTGTGCAAAAGCTGCTACAACCGTCTAATGGATTGGAAAAATAGAAGACGTGAAAGTATGCCATTCGGTATCCCAATGACTTGGACTAATCCTGGCGAAGGTCACAATCCATTGAATTGCTATGCATGTGCGAATAAAGGAGCCGCAAAAAGGATAAGAAAATCGTATAATTACGTTGGTGTTGCAAGTGCCGCAACACCATTGCCTCATTCGGACCACATTCCTGTGCCAAAAGCTTCTAGCCCAGATATTTTCTCTTCTACGACTGCTCCGACATATCATGCACGTGATGATTCCCCATATGAGCCATCAGTATCCAATGAGCCAATTTTAATAAATCAAAATAAGCTTGATTCAATTGTTCCCAAGTTGGAATTAACACAGCATAAATCGGAAGAGCTGGCTTCCATTTTGAAATCAAACAATTTGTTGGCACCCGGTGTGAAAGTCACAGCTTATCGAAGTCGTCAGGCAACACTCCAAAGTTTATTCCTTGTGAATGATGAAAAAACTTCTGCATATTGCCCGGATGTAGGAAAATTGATGGACGCGATGGAAATAAAATATGAAGCAGATGACTGGAGATTATTTATTGACAGTTCAAAACTCAGCTTGAAGGCGGTTTTACTGCATAAGACCAATAAAAAACCTTCAGTTCCAATCGCCTACAGTACAGAAATGAAAGAAACATATGATGCACTGGAAAATATTTTAAAAATGGTTAACTACGCCAAACATATGTGGCGCATATGCTGCGATTTAAAAGTTGTAGCAATGCTTTGCGGTCTTCAAAGCGGCTATATAAAATATATGTGCTTTTTGTGTGATTGGGACACACGATTTTCCGGTGACCAATATGCATGCCACGGATGGAAACTCAGAGAGCACAGCAGGTTACAAACGGCCAATATTATTCGTGAGCCTCTAGTGCCGAAGGAGAAGATATTGCTGCCTCCACTGCATATTAAACTTGGAATTGTTAAGAATTTTATCAAAACTGTCGCCAAAAGAGATGAAGTTTTCTTGTGTTTGAAACTAATTTACCCGAGACTCAGCGAAAGTAAAATTAAAGAAGGTAAGTTATAATATCACATTCATTTCCCATGATTTTCCATCTTAACAAATTAATTTTTTCCAATCAGGCGTACTAAATGGTCCAGATATACGAAAGCTGATTAAAAGTGACGCATTCAACAATATTTTGATTGACGCTGAATTGAATGCATGGCAGGCAATCAAAGAAGTAATAGAAGGCTTGTTGGGAAAGCATCGTTCTAACAACTACGATGTTTCTGTCGCAAGGATGTTAAGAGCATTCTCGGAAATTGGTGTCCACATGTCCTTGAAAATCCATTATTTACATCATCATCTGGACTACTTCAGCAAACAATTGGCTACCGAATATGATGAACAAGGTGAACGCTATCATCAAGTTGCTATGCCATTTGAAATGAGGTAATACTGATTTTTTATTTTTTCAAACTCATTTTAATAAAACAAAAACTTACAGATATAGAGGCAAAAAGTCGCCGAGTGCAATAATTGCGGAAATTTGCTGGTGGAGTAAGTTAGTGTGGCAAGACAAGGATGATCTTGATGATAAAGAATTTTCAGGAGATGCAGAAGGGCCAACAGTGGAGTCACACATTGACATTATGTGTGGTTCAGAAACTGATGATAGCGATGAATGCGATGCCACTAGTCCCGAACAACCACCATCGAAAAAGTCTATGCAATATTTATTAAAATAAATAAAAATAAATAAATAAAATAAAAATAAAAAATTATAAAAATGTTTACTTAATTTTTTTAGTAGTTTATGGCCAGAAGTCTGGAGTTATTGGGGAAAATTTATGAAAAAGGCGATAAATGACACTTTTTTGAATAAAAACAAATATCAATATTCTTGTCAAAGTGGGATACCTTCACTTAATTGTAAATAAAAGCAGAACGCGTTAAATTTTGTTTATAGGTTATGTGACTTTACATGAAATTAATAACACTTGATCCTTTTTTCCGTTTTGGATTTTTTATGAATTAAAAAAAAAAAAATTTTTAATTTTTAGGCAAAAAAATATTTTTTTTCTCCACAAATTTATTTCTACCGGCAAAACTGTTGATTATAAAGAAAAACGTTATATGAACGGATTAAAGAAATTGTAATTCTAAATTTTTCTAAATTTGTTTCATCAAAATCGGACAAGTGGTTCTCGAGTTATGTTAAACTACGTTTTTGCCAAAATGTTACAACTAAGCGAAAAAACATCAAGATAAGGAAAAAATTTAAAAGGTCATAAAAAAAAAATGACACATACGAACGCCAAACCCTTTGAGGGTTTTACTATACTGACCTAGTACCATCACCCTGACTTGGAATTTCTCACCCCCCAGATTGGCTGTTGTACTGTGTTATCAGGGTTGGCAGGCAATACCGCTAATATACTGTTATCGACCTTTCAACTGACTACCGTTACCCCTAAAATACTATTACCGAAATAACCGAAATACCGTTATCCTTAAAAACCGTTACCAAAATAACTGAAATACCGTTATCCTTAAAATACCGATACCGAAATAAATGAAATATCGATCACCCTTAAAATACCGTTACCGAAATAAATGAAATACCGTTACCCCTAAAATACCGTTACCGTTATTTTTAATTTTCTGCTTTTGGTAATTGCACGTGGGTATTGAGTATTTTTCGTACGTTAAGTTGGTAAATTGGTTTTGTTTTTAATCTCGTTTGTTTTTTGTAAAAAAAATTGCTGCATGCATCGAAATAACTGACTACCGTTATCCTTAAAATACCGTTACCGAAATAACTGAAATATCGCTAACCTTAAAATACCGTTACCGAAATAATCGAATTACCGTTATCCTTAAAATACCGTGACCGAAATAACTAAAAAAACCGTTATCCTTAAAATACCGAAATAAATGAAATAGCGTTACCCTTAAAATACCGTTGCCGAAATAATCTAAAATAGCGTTACCCTTACCGATAACCGTATCGGTTCGGTTACCATCGATAATAATTATTCAAAAACGGGACTATTTACACACTCGTTGGATAATTTTTGAATAATGACATTTTTGTGTAATTTCAATTTTATATTAATTTTCTTAAATTTCTGATATTTTTAATAAATAAATAAAAATAGTCGATATTTAGATAAAATGAATTCGTGTGTCAGTTCCTCGTAAATTGTTTTGTGACAAACATATTGTTAAAGCAGTACAGTGCAGCAGAATCAAATAATTTGGAAATAAGTCAGCAATGCCGAATAGTTAACCTACAAAGGTAATTTTTTCAATATTATATGACAAGGGTGGGCACGGATTTTTCACAGAAGGCCATATTGTGGTTTTTCATAAATTATAAAGGGCCGCACTATACATTAAAAAAGTAAAACTACAAATATTTACCTTAAATGAAAGCGGACGGAACTAATGTTTTATTTTATTTTTCATATAAGAAAAAAATCTGTTCTCAAATCCATTCCAAAACTAGTTCCACAAGAACTCATTGCAAACTCAACTTTTTTCAAATTCTGTTTTGATATTTTTAATTACTTAAGTAGAATTAAACATTTTTGGAACACTTTTTCAGCCAACGAATTTTTGAAAACGAAAATTTGAAACTCAACGAGTTATAAAAGACTGAATATTATTCCGACAACAAAAACATGTATGTTAAAGGAACACTATTCACTAAAGTGTAAATTTAAACGACGATTACAAACTTAAAGATTTAGTCAGTAACTTGAATGCTTTTTGATGAATTAAAACACCAACTTTTTCACACAGTTCTAAATTTAAGACCAATGTGGTGCAGTATTATAGTCAGCACAAAATACGAATTTTAATAACACTTTACTTTGGTAAGAAATTTTCAAACAAAGTTTCTTACTAAAGTAAAATCTGAGTTTAGGGTGGGTGCGAACTGGCTAAATAAAACCTAAACTAAATTCAGGTTTCAAAATTTCTATGAAATTTTAAAAAGTTTTCAAGAAAATTTCAAAGAAACTTTAAACCCTTTTATCAATTTGTATTTAGTTTAGAATTTATTAAGCCACCTCACACAGGGCCTTAAAAGCGTGCTCTGTGATGTCTATAAACTCATCCACCCAACAAAAAAGTCTGAAATTGCTACTGAAAATTTTGATGTTATTACTAGAAATTTAACTATTTTGAGCCGTGTGGTATATTCTGTAATTTTAACAATGCAATTTACTGATTTGTAGTATAAAGAAATTACTAGAAAAAGTTAGTAAATATTAGTAAAATTGTTTTAAATGTAATCTAGAAATTATTGCTGAAATTACAAAAAAATTTTACTCAATGTTAGTATCACTCGAAGAAAAACCTTCATCATATTTATAAAAATCTTCATAAATGTGATGAAAAACAAAAATAAAACTTGAAAAATGTGACAAAGTTTTTTTTAAATACAAAATTACATGTTTTTTTAAATTTGTGACAAAGTAGTTGTCAATGTCGACAGTAGCGTAAAAGATGTTGAATTTATTTTGTAAACATAGTCAGAACTACCCAGCGTAGAAACGGTAATGACATATCATTATTTTTTGGATTACCAGTAATGACACCCACTTACCTTCTGCATTATTTTACAACATATAATAATGAGTTACTAATAATGACTAATTTTTATCATTATTTCAAATAGAAAATTATTTCTAGATTTTTTTGAAAATTTTTTGAACTCTATTTTTAGACTCAATATTTTTTAAACACTGGTAAGGATATATGTAACCACATATTTTTTGATTTTTTGTATGTTTTTATCTATTAAATATTACATGTCGATATATCTCAGATGGTAGAGCTACTGACTGGCAATCTGTAGACCCAGGTTCGATTCCCGCACCAGCAAATTTTATTAAAAAAAAAAAAAATACAATAAAAAATATTTTTTTTTATATAATTTATTTTTTTGAAAACCTATTTTTAGACTCATTATTTTTGTCAGTACTGGTAAGCACATAGGTAACGATATATTTTTTTGATTTTTCGTATGCTGGTGTGTAACCATAACTCATTATTTTTCGCGACATCGCCATATAAAGGTAATAAGAAATGTAATAACAAAAGTTACTAGTTACCATTACCAAGTATGTAGTTACATAACCACATATCTGGTAATGATTTTCTACACTGGGTAAGATCGATTTTTGTCTTAAATACTTTTTAAGTAAGAAATTTCGAACTAAACTAGCCCTAAGAGTAATATCAATTGTTCCTTTAAATATCTCTTAAGTAAGAAATTTTCAAATCGATCATAGCCCTGATTTTTTCGAAATAAAAAATTTTAAAACATTGCGAAATAAAAATGTTTGAAATAAAAAAAATCTAAAATCTAAAAACTTTCAAAATTTCAACAAAGGCCGCACAAAAATCAGCAAAGGGCCGCATTTGCCCACCGTTGTTATATGACCTTTGCAGGTAAACTACTGTGGTGAACTGTGTATAAATATTAACGGTCTTGCTTCAATTTTCTCAGGTCTTATTAGCATGGAAATCATACATCCTTTTCCCAAATTTCAACCGAATCTGATAAAATTTTCGGATATCTTTAAAAAAAAAATTACGGTAATTTTTCTTGAAAATGCAAAAAAAAAAAATTTTCAATGGAATATTTGTTAATAAGCATATTGCAAAGAAATTTCAGGCTAAAAAACCGTCCATTCCCAAAAAATAGTGACAAATTTCCAAAAATTATATTTTGTACAATTGTTGTTCTTTCGCCCTTATTGAAATCAACTTAACCCTTAAATGCACGGTGTAGCCATTTGGCAACATACCGGTTTTTTAATAAAAAAACCCACTTGATGCACAAAACCACATTTTTGGGCATTAAGGGCCCCTTCTGCACATAGTGTTCCTATAGTTTAACGCAGAATTTTTAAAGAGTTAGAGTAAAAATCTTGGTTTTGCTCTATATATTTGTGAAAAATCTAAAACACGCGTTTTTTTTACAAAAAGTGTAATATTCAAAATTATTTGTTTAAATATTTAAAGTGATATTCTCGCAATAAAATTCATTTTGGCGACAATAAATGTAGAAATTATAGTTTAAAGATTTTTTTTTTTTTTGTTTTTCATATACGTTAAAATAATAACAATTTATCTATTTGGCAAAAAACATATTTTTCAATAAAAATCACCTTTTTTAAAAAAATAATTTTTTTTTTGTACTTTTCATGAAATGTGCACGCCTTTAGAAATCATATATAAAAAATTGTTAAAGTCGAAGAGATCATGCATTTAAGGGTTAAGTGAATAAAGGGTTATGCTATTACATTGAGTACACCTTGGACAGTCTCCTCCAGCTTTTTGTTTTTAGGTGCTAGCTTTGCAATTTAAAATTAACTTGCTTCAAATTGAATTTTTATCGACTTTGGTAGATTTTAAATTTAGTCTGAAAAGAGAATAATTAGCAACTTAAAAACATTTTATTTTACATTTGTTCTGAAAAAAAGCGTTTGATATGAGTCAAAACTAGGGTTTGGGGTTCGGGAATTCCCGGGATATCCCGGGAAAAGTTTGCCGGGAATTCCCGGGAAAATAATATATTTTTCCCGGGAAAACGGGAAATTTTTAAAATATTAAATTTTTTAAATTGTTTTTGTTTAGAATAGGATTTTTTTAATTTTAGCCATAAAAACATTTTAAATACCAAAACAAAAATTTTATTGTTAAAATATTTTAAAAGGGAATAAATTTCTGTGACACACAAAAACATCGTTGCCAAGTAATTAGGAGCATTTCAACAAATAAATATTTTTCGCAAAACTTATTCAAAATGTAAGTAGTAAAACCTAAAAACTTGGTAAAGTGTTTAAAAGAAATATGAAAAAAAGTTTTGTTTCTTACAAATAATCGCCCTATCTAAATTTTTCAAATGTATATTTTAGTTAAAGTCGACTTTAGTTAAAATATTGGGTGCCAGTATACCTTGACTTGGTTTATTTTTGGAGCATTCTGATTGGTTAATTTATTTTCAACCAATCAAAATGTTTAAAAATATAAATATTTTTGTTGGGTTTTCATACACAAAATGAAGAAAACCGTATGATTAAAAATAAAGTCGACTTTTAATTTAAAATACTCCTTTATGTTAAGGGCGAATAATTTTATAAGTAACGTTTTCATTAATAAATGTGATATTTTCAAGTAATACACCTGCTTTCAAACTAATATATTCTTTTGTATTAAAGAATAAAATGTCAGGAGTATGGAAATACTTTACAAAAAAGGACAATGCAGCGCAGTGCAGTATTTGCCCTAAAAGACTAATGGTTAACAGAGGTAACATCAATGGCCTTATCCGAAATCTACCCAGGTAGAAAAATACAAACGGCAAAACGTTGGAAAATCACTGTATATGGTGGTACAAGCGCTGGCAGAGCGTCCGTTTTTCGAAAATTAAAGTACTGGGTCAACCTTGAAATGATAACGTCGATCTTCGGTTGGCCGTTTATCTTTCCGAACGTTGGCAAAGCATTGGTAACAATGGTAAAATAAGTGCTCTGCCAACGTTCTGAAAAGTACTATTACAATGGACTAAAAAGTGGTTTTCAGGCATTTTAAATGCCGAAAGATATGCCTGTATTACACATTAGTAAAACCCAATTGATTGAAGTTTTAGATTTTTTTTATTTGATTATAGAATAAATTATGAAATAACATAAAATGGAAAAACAAAACATAAAAAATTAAACTTACATTCTGAATATTTTTTGTAATATTGATAAAATTTAAAGATTTTTCTTAGAAAATTCATTGAAATATTTGAAATTAGGATAATTTGAAAAGAATCAACATTAATTAACAGTTTTTATTTGAAATAAAGAAAAATTAAACTGAAATTATTGTTTTTACTTCAAATTGAGAATATTAGGAGTGAAAACGATATTTTTCCAAAAAAGTTTTTCGAAAAAAAAGTAATCTTAAAAAATAAATCCTTTTTCTGATTAAAATATAAAATGTTTGCAAAACATTTTTTTCTGTATATAAAAAATAAGTGTTTTGAGCATATTGATTTTTTGTATTAAAATACTGATAATTTCAGTAATAAAAGGGAATTAGTAATAAGATTAATAAAAATAAATTATAAGTTAACAAGTACTGGCAAAGTACTTTTAGAAAACGTTGGCAATTCGTTTTAAGCCGATGTTTTACCAGTGATATTTTTTATATACGGTTGTAAATTTTGTAAAACAGGCACTGGCAAAGTCATTTTACCTAACGTTGGCAAATCGTTTTGAACCGATGTTTTGCCGGTGGTTTTTGTCTTCATAAACAGTGGTAAACTTTATAAAATAAAAATTGGGAAAACACTCTTTCCAAAGATTGGCAAAGCGTTCTAAATAAGTGCTTTTGCAATGCTTTTTTCTGTACCATTGTAAACCATCGCTTTGCCAGTGCTTTGTGTTTTGTAACGTCGGCAATTTCTACCTGGGTAAGTTTGGTTCACAAAAAAAAAAAGATAGTCATGCAACTTCTCTTGAAGAAAACAACAACAAGAATAACGCATTGAACGTTTTATGGTAGGGCAAACATTTCTTGAAATGAAATCCAAATAAGCCGCAGTCGACGGAATGGCAATCCGCACCATAACTAGATCTTCGTTTATTCGAGAAAAGTTTTATAATAAAAAAATGGCATTGCCAAAAAATGAAACCGATGTAAAGAACATTATATTAAATTACTACAATCATGTAAAAGATATCATGTAAAAGATATTATGATAAAAGAAATATCGAGCCATATTTCTAACAATAGGAGAGTTACTATATTCTTAGATGAATGGACAAGAATATCACAAAAGAGATATAAACGGAAATAATTCATTTTATAAACTGGGGTTGGTTTATATATCAGGAAGATGTAATGCTGATGAAATAAGAAGAATTGTAGAAATAAGATTAATGGAGGTGTGCCCCTCTCCAGAGAAAAGGTTGTTGTCTGTGTACTTATTCCTTAATTTGCAGAGCTTTAAAGACTAGAGGAGTTTTATTTGTCTTTGAAAAATAACATTGTGGCCACCATATCTATTGAGCCAAATGTTATAAAACGGTTTGTTTCCGACAATTCAGTAGTAGGTGCTTTCTGCTGGAAACATGCAGTTCATTTAGAAGTGCTTGGAGTAATTTTTGTGAATCAAATGTTCAACATTCTGATATTTTTACTTTGAATTCTCACTGCACAGATTGAATTTGTACTGAAGGTGTTTTTTTTAACAGAAATTATTTATATAGGTGGTTTTCATTAACAATTTCGTTCAAAAAAATTTACCGGGATTCCCGGTATTCCCGGGAATTAATTTTTTTTATTCCCGTTTCCCGGGAAATAAAAAAGTCCGGGAAATCCCAAACCCTAGTCAAAACAGAAAATGTCTAAAACGCAATTTTAAGTCTAAAAAAGATAATGCGTTGAAAGTTTCTTTTGTTGCTAACGTAATTTGCTGCAAACATAACTAAATTTTTTTAGAAAAATTGGGTTTAACTTGCAGTTGCCACCTGTTATTATTTTCAAAAATGAATTTTCAAATTTAAATACTTTTTAACAGGGTTGGCAGGTAATACCGCTAAAATACCGTTATCGATTCAAAACCCTTTCAACTGACCACCGTTACCCCTAAAATACCGTTTCCGAAATAACCAATATACCGTTATCCTTAAAATACCGTTACCGAAATAACTAAAATACCGTTATCCTTAAAACACCGATACCGAAATAAGTGAAATATCGATACCCTTAAAATACCGTTAACGAAATAAATGAAATACCGTTACCCCTAAAATACCGTTCCCGTTATTTTTATTTTCTGTTTTTGGTAATTGAACGTGGTTATTTAGTATTTTTCTTACATTAAGATCCCAGTGTAGAAAAACATTACCAGATATGTGGTTATGTAACTACATACTAGGTAATGGTAACTAGTTACTTTTGTTATTACATTTCTTATTACCTTTATATGGCGATGTCGCCAAAAATAATGAGTTGTCGTTACACACCAGCATACGAAAAATCAAAAAATATATCGTTACCTATGTGCTTACCAGTACTGACAAAACTAATGAGTCTAAAAATAGATTTTCAAAAAAATAAATTATATAAAAAAAAATATTTTTTATTGTATTTTTTATTTAAATAAAATTTGCTGGTGCGGAAATCGAACCTGGGTCTACAGATTGCAAGTCAACAGCTTTACCATCTGAGCTATATCTACATGTAACATTTAATAGATAAAAACATAATTGACCTGCTGCACACAAGTAACCTTACTCGCCAACATACAAAAAATCAAAACATATGTGGTTATATATATCCTTACCAGTGTTTAAAAAATATTGAGTCTAAAAATAAATTTCAAAAAATTTTCAAAAAAATCTAAAAAATTATTTTCTATTTGAAATGGTGATAAAAATAAGTCATTATCAGTAACTCATTATTATATGTTTTAAAATAATGCAGAAGGTAAGTGGGTGTCATTACTAATACTCCAAAAAATAATGATATGTCATTACCGTTTCTACACTGGGATGGTAAATTGGTTCTGTTTTTAATCTCGTTTGGTTTTTGTAAAAAAAATTGCGGGAGGCATCGAAATAAGTGACTACCGTTATCCTTAAAATGCCGTTATCGAAATAACTGAAATACCGTTAAGCTTAAAATACCGTTACTGAAATAGTCAAAAAACCGTTAGCCTTAAAATGCCATTGCCGAAATAACTAAAAACCCGTTATCCTTAAAATACCAATACCGAAATTAATGAAATAACATTACCCTTAAAATACCGTTACCGAAATAATCTAAAATAGCCTTACCCTTACCGATAACCGCATCGTTTCGGCTACCATCCATGCTTTTTAAACTTTAACAGTAACCCACGATAAGTGCAATCACGCAGCAGATTATTAAAATTTTGGCATTAAAATCGAAAAACGGTAAGCTTCCAACATTTTAATTTGTTCGAGCTGTCCTACTTTGGAGTTGAATGGTACGGCTTAAGTTCGGAATTATTTTGGCTACGACAGTGTGAAATTTCATACTTATCAAACCATTAAGCCCAAACCAAATAATGAAAGTGCCAGTGGACAGTGGCAGTGCTATCAAATTTTGTTCTTGAATTTCGCGAAAACGATTTAATATTTTTAAAAATTTCTTATTGCGTTTTGTTTAAAAAACAGCTCTTGTTTATTTAGAAACAAACTGTCAAACTTTGTTCTTGAATTTCGCGGAAACGATTTAATATTTTTAAAAAGTTCTTATTGCGTTTTGTTTAAAAACAGCTATTGTTTATTTCAAAACTTTTATAGAGCAATTCCATATGAAAACGATCAAAATTGGCAAATTTTTGGACGACCCCTCTCCGATTTTAAAATAAATAGTCTCAATCGATTGCCCAGCAAAAAATAATGTACCTACATATATTTTTTTTTTTTTTATAGTGACTGGTTTAGTGGTGGTGTACACCACTGTCATGTGACAAAATTGAAGAATTCTTCAATAGGGACCTCATTGAAAGTTGTTTTAAAAAAAAACTACTAAAGCGATTGGTATTGAATCAGGCTTTAATTGAAAAATAAAATTTTCCTAATTTTTCTCAGAAATTTACCTTTTTTCCCATGAAAATTAAATTTTCCCATGAAAATTAAATTTTCCGATTTTCCACAGAAGCTCCTAAATTTTCCGGCTAATATTTTTTTTTTTTTGGATTCCTCATAATTTTTGCTTTAAGAATCAGCAATAAAAAAATGGGCCCCGACTCCTTGTTTGGACAGGAGAGGAGCATTTAAGAGACCACCTTGTTCTCATTGTTTTTATATTTTTTATAATTGAATTATTTGTAATTATTTAACATTGTTTTATTTTATTATTAAAAATACATTTTAAAAATTATTTTACAGTTAAAAATACATTTATGAAGAAACTGAATGCGTTCCGTGCCTGTCTAATGCCAGCACGCATTCTTTTGGTCGTAGGATGGCAAACTTAGAAAATCCCACTTTTTCTGCTGGGTATTTCTCTTTGAACTGATGGTATGCTTCGGATAGATTACATAATAATAATCTGCGCTGCTTGTGTACTTTTTCTCCATCTTCACGTGTGATAACATAGTCACGTGTACCTGGGCAGGCGCGGCTGTTGTCATCATTGCAGTAAAAATCTTGAATCAATTTCACCGTTGCTTCGCTGAGGGTCCTTGAGCCAAATTTCTTGGTGGGAGTCGCCAATATGCCCTTCTGTCGAACTAATTCTTTGCTTCTTCTCGCGATGTAAAAAGATGTTTGAAACTGTTCAGAAATCTTGCGTATAGACCATGATTGAGGCAGCACAGATAAAATGAGATATTTCTCCGGAAAAGTGGTCGCTAAATTGAATTTTCTTTTCAACTGCTCAATCATTTGTTTGCCGTCATCAACGTCATCTGCTTGACTGCATTCGTTATCAGAGCCTTCATCAAATATTGTCGCGATTGCACTCATAACCTTGCCTTTTTTCTCTTTCCTGTATTTTTCACTTCGCAACTTTCTTTTTGTAATAGGCGATTCACCTAAAGTGGTAATAGCCTCATTCAAAGGACTCAAAGACATATTGACCATCGGAATGTCTGCCTCACTATCAGATGAAATATTTTGTTCAATTGTCATTTCACTCTCGGATTGTGTTTGCATTTGTTTCAATGCATTTGCTTGTTGAGACAAATCGATTTTACACTTGGGGCAAATGAATTCTGCTTCTTCACCGTATTGTATATTTAATTCATTCATGTATCGCTTCGAAACACCAGTTAATTTTAATACTTTTATCTTTTTCGAACGATGTCCACTCTTGTTAAACGGATTGCAGCAAAATTTATTCATTTTACTTTAAATTGTCTTTACAGCTTCACTCTTTACTTTACAAAAAAAAACACTTTAACACTTTCACGTTTAGTATTCAACTAAAATTTGACTCAGAGTGTGTGAAGTATAAATACTTTGGTAAAAAATAGGTAAAAAAAAATAAGCGATATTTGCTTTTCTTTAATAGGAAAATTTGCGTGAACTACTGGTCATAAAATGTTTTTTAAAGAGGGACTTAATTGGTTACTGCCAATAAGCCGAACACAGGTCATAAAATGTTTTGTAAATTTTTTAAATTACCAGGTAATAAATATTTCGCCATATTTATGGAAAATCCGTGTTTTATGACTTGTTTCTGCACGTGTCATTTTAGGCGAAATATTTATTACCTGGTAATTTAAAAAATTTACAAAACATTTTATGACCTGTAGCCTCAGTCGGGTTTGGTGTGCCATTACATGCCACTGCTGCTATTATCCATGGATTTATGGCCGATCTTGTGAAGGCAGGCATTCTTCAATTTTGTCACATGACAGTGGTGTACAGTGGTGTACAGTGGTGTACAGTGGTGTACACCACCACTAAACCAGTCACTATAAAAAAAAAAAAAATATGTAGGTACATTATTTTTTGCTGGGCAATCGATTGAGACTATTTATTTTAGAATCGGAGAGGGGTCGTCCAAAAGGTGATCGCTTTCATATGGAATTGCTCTATAATTTCTCGGGAGTGACAAATAAAGGAAAAACAAAAAACTGCTTTATCGGCAAAACGTCGCACTGCGGTCAACACTGCCTTTATCTGGTTTAGGCTAAATTTTCTAATTTCTCGGCAGTGACAAACAAAGAAGATACAAAAACTGCTTTGTCGACCAAACGTCGCACTGCGGACGACACTGCGTTTATGTGGTTTAGGCTTTATTTTGTAATAATGAGGGTATTCACAGTTCATGCTGTTTTAAGTAGTAACTACACTTAAAATAAAAAAATGGTTTTCACAAAAATGTGTGTTCCCGAGATGAAAACCGTCCAATCCAATAATTCATGAAGAAGAAGAAAGTATTACCCATCAATATATGGATACAACTTTAGAAACACTGCTGATTTTAGAAAAACAGAGGTGGAAGCATATATTTCTTTGTGGTACTCTCTCCTCTTCCAAAAATGCAATAAAGGAAGGCAGAATGTGTGCTGTTGTTGTATTTTTGTTGTAATTTATTGCTTCTAAGGCCGGATACCACAATGTCCTGTTAAAATTTAACCTAAAGTTAAATTTAAAATTTATATGGTAAACAACAACAAATGTGTCATATATTCTTAATAAAGGGTGGTCCAACCAAATAGCACAATGCTAATTGTAAATAAAACAAAAAGTTTTCAGAGAGTTATCTTCATATTTTTTATTATGATAGAAGGATCTATGGCAGTTATGTGTGAAACAAAATATCGGTCAAATGCTTGCCACGGCTTCGGTGGCATACCACTATCCGATTGTCCATATTTTCAATGACTCTGAGACAATTTAGGTTCAATGTCGTTAATGTGCCGAACTATCTCATCCATTAGCTCTTTAATTGTTCTTGGCTTATTGACGTACACTTTTTCTTCTAAATATCCCCAAAGAAAGAAGTCCAACGGTGTCAAATCTCATGATCGTGGCGGCCAATTAACATCGCCACGACCTGAGATAATACGGCCATTGAATTTCTCCCGCAAAAGAGCAATTGTTTCGTTGGCTGTGTGGCAAGTAGCACCATCCTCAATTTGTGGCCACAAAAAGTCCATTACCATCTCGCGATAGCGAACTCCGGCGACGAGTCGAGGTTGACGGTTCTTCTGCCACACTATCGCGAACAACAGCAATGTTTTCCGCAGAACGAACTGGGCCAGCATGCACAGGTGTTTTTACATTTCCTACGGATCCGGTTTGCTGAAATTTGCGCACAATTCTCGCGATTGTGGACACAGTTGGTCGATTATGCTGACCAAAGAAGTGCACGAAATGAATTTTGATTTGAACGCCAATTTTCATAAAAGGCTTCAACAATCTTAAAGCGCTGCTCAATTTTGTAGCTCTCCATGGTTGAATTTGTCAAACACTGAAACAAAGAAATGTCAAATTAAGTTTGGCAAAAAACTTGACGTTAAGGTGTGACTCACAATTAAGATCGTGAATTATGGTTGGACCACCCTTTATAAAATATAACTTAAATAAGAAATTTCAATCGGAAAAAATACGTCTGATGAAAGTAATTACTTAAATGGTGAAAATATTTTGATAATAAACTATGTTTGAATAAAAGTAACTTGTCCAACTTAGGGCTGGTATCTTATCTCCAATGTTTAGTTTACTTTAATCATTGATTTAGAAATCATTGATTAGCCCTTAAACTTACTTAAAATAATATCGGTAACTTATAAAAATTTAATCAATGATTTGTTAATTTTAGATATTTTTATTTGACAATACGAATAAGAAATAAAAGAATTTTATTTTTATTAAATTTATGGCATGATACGGGGTCATAAAATGATAAAATAGATGACCAAGTTGTTGTTTTCAAAATTTTCAATCGCTAAATGCCTCAAATAGGAAGTGTCTTTTTGCATGCTACACGAATATCTTAATTTTTTTCATTGGGTAAGTGTGTATAACTACAAATTTGTTTTTGGCCCAGGAAGGTGTTATTAAGAAATATACAAATCTTAAAGTCAGAATTTATTAGGAAACTAGGTTCAAAGGAAAACTAAAATAACTATGCCTCTATATTAATTATTATTCGTTTAGGTAAATATATCTGGATAAAATTTAATATACACCAGAGAACGGTTTGAGTGCATTATTTTATGCTTTTGAATGCAATCACAAAAAATGTGCATATTGTTGCCAATACACATCATTTCAGTAAAGCAATACAGACACAATTGAAAAAAGTGAGTATGACGAAAGCCATGCATTGCACTGCATGTCTTCTGTTAATCTTACCTAACACTCACAAAAGCAATGAATACAAATCGATTGGTATGAATACAAAACGATTATTACGAATGGTCTCAATGTTGGTTGTATAAAAATTTAAAATTTTTTCTGTCTAATATTTTAGTATATTTTTAGTGTTTATTTTTTTTTTTACTTAAACTGCAACTGCAAAATACTGCAACAGGTCAACGAATACTAAATGAATGTTGTGATTGATTTTATTTTTTTAATGCGTCATCACTTCATTTCGTTGCTTGACATGTAGTGGCATTATAAAAATAATGCGTAAAAACCACTCATCAAAAACAATGAATGTATATAATAGCAATAGCATTAGTTATTGTTGTTGCATGAATATATGGCAAAAGCAATGAATGGTATGACTGCACAATATAAACGAATGTACTCAAACCGTTCTCTCATATACACAAACAGTGAAATCTCCAAAAGCAGTAAATTTTTACAAACCGTCAAACGTAAACGCTTGCTTTTCTTGATTCTATTTATACCCTACACCACTATGTGGTCAGGGTATTATAAGTTTGTGCTGATGTTTGTAACACCAAAAAATATTGGTCGTAGACCCACCTTATAGTATACCGATCGGTTCAGAATTTTTTTTTATTTCGATTTAACGATGTCCGTCTGTCCGTCCGTCCCTCCGTCCGTCCGTCCGTCTGTCTGTCTGTCCATGCAATCTTGTGCGCACTCTACAGGTCGCACCTATTCAGATATTTTGATGAAATTTGGTACGCAGACCTATGTTGGCCCAAGGACGAACAAGTTTGATTTTTTTGAACATCGGTCCATGTTTAGTCCTAGTATATTGTTTATACGCTGCAGGTCGTAAATATTAAGATATTTGGACGAAATTTGGTACACAGACCTATGTTAGCCCAATAACGTAGCCCATTGATTTTGGTGAACATCGGTCCATGTTTAGACCTAGTGCCCATATAAGGGTCCTACCAAAATTATACTGTTTATACGCTGCAGGTCGTAAATATTAAGATATTTTGATGAAATTTGGTACACAGCCCTACATTGGCCCAATAACGCAGCCTATTGATTTTGGTGAACATCGGTCCATGTTTAGACCTAGTGCCCATATAAGGGTCCTACCAAAATTATACTGTTTATACGCTGCAGGTCGTAAATATTAAGATATTCTTATGAAATTTGGTACACAGACCTATATTGGCGCAATAACGCAGCCTATTGATTTTGGTGAACATCGGTCCATGTTTAGACCTAGTGCCCATATCAGGGTCCTACCAAAATTATACTGTTTATACGCTGCAGGTCGTAAATATTAAGATATTTTGATGAAATTTGGTACACAGATCTACATTGGCCCAATAACGCAGCCTTTTGATTTTGGTGAACATCGGTCTATGTTTAGACCTAGTGCCCATATAAGGGTCCTACCAAAATTATACTGTTTATACGCTGCAGGTATTAATATTAAGATATTTTGATGAAATTTGGTACATAGACCTATGTTGGCCCAAGGACGAAGCCTATTGATTTTGGCGAACATCGGTCCATGTTTAGAACTAGTGCCCATATAAGGGTCCCCCCAAAATTATATTGTTTATACGCTGCAGGTCGCAAATATTAAGATATTTTGATGAAATTTGGTACACAGACCTATGTTGGCTCAATAACGCAGCCTATTGATTTTGGTGAACATCGGTCCATGTTTAGACCTAGTGCCCATATAAGGGTCCCACCAAAATTGGCTTGGTTACAAACTGCAGGTCGCAAATATAAAGATATTTTAATGAAATTTGGTGCGCTGACTCACATTATAGAAAATTTTGACACAAGCCCCATTTTAACCCATTCGAATTTCGGATCCAAACAATACACCAGAGTGGTGTAGGGTATTGTATAGTCGGCATGCCCGACTTTAACCTTTTTACTCGTTTTAAGATATCTTCTAACAATTTTGCAAAAATCTTCTGAAGAGTCATGTCTGTAAAATTTTGTGTTAATTGAAAAAATTATAATTTTAGAATTTTGTGGAAAATAAATGATATGAATCCAAAAATATTCCTCTTTGGAAAAATATATGGCGTACTTAAAAATTGTACTGCAGGAAATATTTGAGTATGCCAATAACTGGTCTAAACAACTACCATAGAATCTCAGCAGTATGCATAAATCTTAATTTCTGTTAACTGACTCTGTCCGACATTTCAACAAGTTTGAATAGAATGTGGTAGATTAAGTTTTATGGTTAAATTTTAATAAAGAAGTAAAAATTGGTACAATAAATAAGCAAAATAAGAAAATTTTAATAAAAATCTATACTCATTGACTGCAATTTAAGGTATTGCAGGAGCAAGTGAAGTATGTCTTATATCTTTATATATCTCAATCAAACGATAGAATTAAAACAATTATTCTGAGACTCCTAATACACATTTTTTGGTCAAAGTTTCCTCCCACGAATCATGGTTTATTTGTAATAAATAAAGATCATAATTATGACCGATTCTAACAAACTATTCGTACAGAATCCAATATTATGTCATATTATTAAAATTTCTCCCAAATATTTTCTTAATTCCAATTGGTATTTTTTACATTACTAGGGAAGTTAATAAAGATGTTTATTATTTAGATGGCACATAAATATGTTGTAAGGTGTTTATTTACAAATTTATAGGTCTACGTAAAAAATTTTAAAAAGTTACCAACATTAGAAAAAAATGTAAATACTAACATGATTTGTAGGGTGGAAAATATAAGTTTAAGGTCTTAATCACAGAAATTTCTGTAATTAAATTTAGTCAATGTTTAGAGTAAAATCGGAGATTTAAATTCAACGACTTAGGGCTGGTATCTTATCTCCAATGATTATTTTACCTTAATTATTGATTAAGAAATCATTGATTAAACCTTAAACTTACTTAAAATAATATCGGTAACTTATTACAATTTAATCAATGATTTGTTAATTTTAGATATTTTCATTTGACAATACGAATAAGTAATAAAAGAAAATAAAAAAGTTTTGAAAACTCGATACATACGAGTTTTTTATTGAATTTTTCGCATGACACGGGGTGATAACATTATACAATAGATGACTAAATTGTTATTTTTTAAATCTGCAATCGCTAAATGCCTTAAATAGGAAGTGTCTTTTTGCATGCTACATGCATATCTTAATTATTTTCATTGGGTAAGTGTGTATAATTATAAATTTTATTTTAGTCCAGGAAGGTGTTGTTAAGAAATATTTATGAAGGATAAGATGATTTTTGATGTTCTTTACTACATTCAATCCAAACTTTATAGTTTGAAATAAATAGGAAACTAGGTCCAAAAGGAAACAAATCAACCTGTACATTATTTGTTATTGGTTTAGGAAAACAAATCTTGATCAAATTTAATATACACATTAGACCACCCATGAAATGTATGAGATTTTCTTTTTTTGTTCTCTCCACCGGCAGTTTGATTTATAGTGAAGTTTTAAGGGGAAAAAGTCAAAATTTGTGTGAAGACTTCATTTTAAACGACCCTAGTTCAAATTTCGACAGAGCCAGTTAAGATTGGTTTCCATTATTTTGTGTAGAAATATATCAAGCTTTCATAAAGTAATTACATTTTTAACAAGTATCGGTTATTCCATGAAAAATTGACCAAAATTTGACTTTGAAGTATCGGTTTATTATACATATATGTTGTACGGAAACCCTTAGTAACATGATTTGGATAAGCTAGAACCCCTAATTTTGTGAGGTTGGAAAAAAATTCAAAAACGAAAAATTGTGGAGGTGGGTGGGGACAAATGGCTCCTCATCGGAGTCAAAGGTGGTGGTGAAGGGTTAAAAATTCACAAAAAGCCCCACAACTTCCTCCGAGTTGACCCTAGGACGGTAAAATGTATGACCGACCCCCACTGATTTGTCTTTTTCTGCATATATATCCCCTATCTCCACTCTGTAAGAGGGCTCCCAAACAAATGATATTTTTATAAAATTTACTTTCACCGCTTTAACTGTCCTAAGGGTGCCCCTAGAGAAGTCAAATGTATGACTGACCCTCAATATTTTTTTAGTTTCAACATTTTCTGGGAACATATCTACCCTCTATCTTTAACGCTTAAGGGGGTCACCATACAATTTTTTTATTTTTTTTTAATTTTTTTTTTATGAAATCAGCTCTAATAGGTCCCATGGTGCCTCCTAGAGGTGTGAAATGTAAGATCGACCCCCATTAATATTTCCCTCAAACATTTTTTTCGAACATACCTAGCTCTTATTTCTAATCCATAAGAGGGCTCCCATACAAATATGACATTTTTATAAAATTTCCTCCCACTGCTCTAACTGCCCCAAGGGTGTCCCTAGAGGAGTCAAATGTATAACTGACCCCTAATATTTTTTGAACCGCAATATTTTATCGGAATATATCTACCCACTATCTTCCACCCTTAAAGCGGTCCCAATACAAATTTTTTATTTTTTTTATAATTTTTTTTTTATGAAATCAGCTCCTACCGCCCCATGGAGCCTCTTAGAGGGGTGGTATGTAAGACATATCCCCATTAATTTGTCCTCCCAATATTGTTTCTGAACTTACCTATCCTCTGCCTCCACTCCCTAAGGGCGCTCCCATACAAAAATTACATTTTTTAAAATTTACTCCCACCGCTCCAACTGTCCCAAGGGTGCCCCTAGAGGAGTGAGATGTATAACTGACTTCCTATATTTTTTCAACCTTAACATTTTTCGGAACATATCTACCCTTTATTTTCAACCCTTAAGGTGGTCCCCACACAAATTTTTTCGTTTTTATAAATTTTTTTATGAAATCGTGGAGGGATTTTTTTGCCAGGACTTGTTAAAGTGCCACGCCGGCGCTTTTCCGTTTGCATTTTTCTGGCTGGGTATTTACCCCATTGATAAATCAAAAAATGTAGGGAACTAATCGAATATGCTGCTCTATAGCACTACATTTGCATGTGCACAACGTATAATAAATAGGTACTTAAGTCCGATTTTGGTCTCTCTTTCGTGGAATAAGAGATCTATGTTGTAAATTTAATTGGTTTTTAATAACAACATATCTTACTCTACAAAAAAATGATAACCGATCCTAACTGTCTCTGTCCAAATTTTAACGAGGGCCGTTTAAAATGAAGTCTTAACACAAATTTTGATTTTATCCGCTTAAAACGCCACGAGAAGTAATACTTAGACCAAAGATTATTATGAAGAGAGTATTTGTCCTCTCATTCCGCATAAAAACACTTATATGGTATTTTTTCGGAAAACCGCAAATTTAGGAGTTATGGCGCAAAAAAGCTTTGAAATGTTTTTAGGTAATTTTTAGGGTCAAAAGTCCAAACCTATATGCGCCCGAGAGATCCAATTTTAGTGCACATATTATTTTTTATGCCCAATCTATCGGAAACTGCCGGTGGAGCGAACAAAAAAATACTTTTGCAAAATTATACCCATTAGCTGAAATTTGGCAGAACTGCAAAATTTTTCTGAGACACCTTAAATACATGCACAATAAAGTATTTGTTTTCACTTTTTTGGGTCAAATTTTACCCCCACGAATCGTGGCTTATTTGTGCTAAAGGAATATCAATATTATAACCGATTCTAACCATCCAATTTATGTCATTTATTCTAATTTCCGCCAAATAATTTCCTAGTTAAAATTGGTCTTTTTAGAGAAAATATACATTACTAGGCAAGTTACTAAAGATATACATCATTTAGAGGACATAATGAGATGTTTTAAGGTGTTTATTTTATAAAATAATTGGTCTACGTAAAACTTTTTAAAAAGTTACCAACATTAGTAAAAAGTACTAACACGAATTGTAGGGTGAAAAATTTATGTTTAAGGGCTTAATCACAGAAATTTATATAATTTAATTTAATCAATATTTAGAGTAGAATCAGAGATTAAAATTCAATAATGATTTTCTTCTTAATCATTGTTTAATATTACATAAGATACCAGGCCTTACTGTAATTAAGTGCTAAACAATGATTTTCTTCTTACCCGTATAAAAAAGTTTAGATCTGAACAGATCTTTTTGGATCAGATCTAATTAGCTCTCAAGATCTGGTAAGATCTACTGAGATCTGGCCAGATCTGATCTTTTTTACACGGGTAATTATTTAGCGTTTTTTTTTTAATCACCTGGATTTAGAATTTTTCATAAAAAAAGGGGATTTAAGTAGTGGGAGATTGGGAACACAATTGTGTTTAATTGCTTTTCGATGAGAAGTCAATTGTGTTTAATTGCTTTTCGATGGGAACACAATTGTGTTAATTGCTTTTTGAATCATTTTCTACTATGGGATTTAAATTCTGGTTGGTGGCTAAAAATCGGTTATGTCTTCCCATAGTGTAAATAGGTGGTAATTAAAAAATCGATTATGTGTTCCAGTAGTGTGAAATGATTGGTGAAAAATCAATTGTGTGGTGGTGGAGGATCGTTTTGAATTCTACAGTTTGTTTTGTGGGTTGTAAATGTAGTAGTGTGAAATGATGTGAGCCACTTAAGAAAAAATTGTCCGTTGTGTGTTTTGATTTAAGGAAAAAAATAAAAAATGTAATATTAAAATGAAAAATCAATTGTGTGGTGGTGGTGGAGGATCGTTTTGAATTTTACAGTATGTTTTGTTTGTTTCTGCCTCTTCTAAATATTCTATATTATTTTGTTTTGGATTTTTGGGGTTGTAAAATCTCGTATTGTGAAATGATGTGAGCCACTTAAGAAACAATTGTCCGTTGTGTTTTGATTTAAGGAAAAAATAAAAAAATGTAATATTAAAAATGCAGATATAGGTCAGGCAAGTGTTTTGTTTAATTCTGCCTCTTACTTGTCCGTTATGTGTTTTGATTTAAGGAAAAAATAAAAAAATGTATACTAAAAATAAATTTCATATATTTGATTTTATTAGAATTTTAATTTATATAATAATTCATAAATAAAAACATCATTAAATCTTTGTTCATAAATTAAAATTACTAAAAATTTACATGTTTATAGTACATATTTATAAGATCGTAAACACTATTTTTTTTAAATTTATAGATGACGCAATTACAAGTATCAGGCCCTTCAGTACACCCATCATCAGACCATGGACAACCTTCAAAATGCTCTCCATGTGCTGAAAAAACAATCTCTTTATTCTCATATGAATCGAGATAAGCAGCATTCTGTAAAAGAAAGTTTAAATCTTCTAGAGACATAAACTCCTTATATTCATTAAGGAATTCTATAATATTTTCTCGCATTGACATCTTAATCGTCTGAGTATTTCTTTATTTCTGAATCCATTAGTTTTAAATACAGCAACAATAAATTGTTGTTTTCATAATACTGTGAAATAGAGAGTCAGCACTCAATCTGTCCATATAAGTTATTTGCATCTAAATAAGTGCTTTTTTCGTATTGGTCCGTTGAATTTATTCTACTCTCTGTGGTGGGGGATTCTAAAAAAGTTAATTTAAAATTTAATTCATCTTAAGGTTTCATTCTAAAAACAAAAGTCGTCGAAGAAGAAACCACCACCATGAGCGCTGTATCAAAATCATTGTTAAACAAATTTGATGACCTCAACAACAAGCCTATTCTCCATACAAAAGATATGGAGGATCTTAAATTATATAATATTTTGAAAGCTATTAAAATGCAAACAAAATATGGAGAAAGTATCCAGATTGAGGTGGAAAACTATGTCATCTTTCTGCCAAAAAGATTTAATGCTATAACAGAGGAAGAGGTAAAGGAGTTTTCATCGGGCAAATACTGCATCAAAAAAGTACCTGCAGTAGGTGACCAACCCTTCCGATTAGTGTTGGAGGTTTTTGATCTTAATGAATTTATTATTCCCAAAATTGGGGAATATCCACAATGGAATTGAAATTGTTAAAATGTATAAACTATTGCATTAAATAAATCGAAAAAATAAATAAAATATATTAAAATATAAATAATAATTGTTTTTATTTATCATTAATTTCATACAAAAATTTTAGGCATAAGTGACCACAATTAAATGAATTATATTTTTGATGTTGTCTATAATTGTACTCTATATTAGAGCCTAAATATATAACTAATTCGAGAGGTGGCTGCAAATTTCCAAAACTATCGAAATATTCCTTATGATCTTTATTTTTGTAGTATGCTACCCAATGCGTGCCGTCTCCTATTGAGGAGTCTAGGTTGATAATGCCACATTCTATTCGTCGAGGGTGTTTGGGGAGTGAATCTCTCATAAAAATCCCTCTAAAGTTGGGAATATATGCGCTGAACTTAACTAAATCGATGTCAGTAAGTGGTCTCTTGGGGAGCATCTTTAATAGTTTTTTGACATTTTATCGAATACAAGAACATACCCCTTCTTATATGGTTTTAGGTAAAGACCTTTTCCCATTGCTATTGCCTCCATACTCTTATTGTGTCTAGAAGCCTCTTCGAGTTGTTTCTTAGCATCTTTTGCAGCATTAATAGCTTTCACAATAGCTGCTCCACCAGATGATAGACCACCTAAGGCTCCTAGAGCAGTTAGTATTGGTACTAGCGGTAAGAAACCTCCTATTTTGGGTACACTGATAATGCGAGGTATAACAACTTTTGATTTTTTTCCTTTCAGCGATTTATTTAAAATTTTACGAGCAATTTTGATTGCATCATTTATATCTGCAGGTTTATCCTTCTTTAAAGTTGTCGTAGCCATTCGTATTGCGGTGCTAAAGATCTTCTTTCCAAGTTTATTTTTTTCCTTTTGGCCCATGCCTAATTTCACTTTAGCCTTCATTGTGTTAGTTATAAAATATGCGTTCGTTTTTTCTCCGATACTGCTGTCTTTGGATAAAACTCGCTCCCAAGCTCGATTTTCGAGTATTTTATCCGCTTGATGTCGCTTATTGATTTTCTTATTTTGAGAATAAGCTATATCGTGCTCTCTACAAGCAGCATCCAACGGATTTATCCCCTTATCACCTCTTTTCAAACGTTTTTGCAGCTTAGTGCCTGGTCCACAAAATTCATAGCCGGGTAAATGAAGTTCAAATGGTAGAGAATTTATAACTCTATCTACTAATCCACCTCCAGTGACAGAACTCATATGATTAATAGGTCTGTGATATTGAAACATCTATTTATATAATCTGAACGCTAATAAAAAGGAAATATTATAATATTAGCTTTAGTAGTTAAAATGCGGTTGATCAAACAACGTAACAATATATTTGTGAGGGATGTGGATTCCACAACAAACACAGATAAGAGGAGAAGAAGGCACAATCCTCTATTACCGAATTCTATAAGAGCACTTATAGTAGGACCTTCCAACTGTGGAAAGACTAACGTAATGATTAGCTTGATTGAAAGTCCGAATGGACTAAAATTTGAAAATATTTATTTATATTCGAAATCATTATTTCAACCTAAATATGAGTACTTAAAGAAGCTCATATCACCGATTAATGGAATGGGGTATTTTACATTTTCTGACAATGACAGCGTTATCCCACCACACGAAGCTAAAAATAACTCTATAATTATATTTGATGACGTTGCATGTGAAAATCAAAATACTATACGTGCATACTTTTGTATGGGTCGTCATAAAAATCTGGATTCATTTTATTTATGTCAAACTTATACCCGAATTCCTAAACATTTAATACGAGATAATGCCAATATGATTATAATGTTTAAGCAGGATGAAATGAATATGAAGCATGTATATAGTGATCATGTTGGAACGGATATGACCTATGAGCAATTTTCTAAAATATGTCGAGAATGTTGGAAAGAAAAATATGGATTTTTAACAATAAGTAAAGATGATGAATTAAATGCTGGCCGCTATAGAAAGTCATTTAATATTTTTATTGAAATATAAGTTAGCTGCAATAATAAGATGACATTAGTAACGCTTCAAATCTTGAATCGGATGGATTATCAAGTCAAAAAGTTAAAAATTTATTATATCCTTTTATAAATTAAACTGATACTGAATAAACTTAATCTGTTTCTGATCTATTCCTGGTCTGTTTCTGATATATTTCTGGTCTGTTTCTGATATATTCTTGGTCTGCTCCTGATCTGTTTCTGATTAATATGACTGAAGTGTTGGAAGAACTGGTAAAGGCAAGAAACGTTTTAAAGAAGAAATTCCGAAGCATAAAAACGGGTGAAGTCAACTCACATGAAATACTCGAAGATACTTTTAAGCCCGTAACTAATCCGTTGAAAGAATTAATCAAAATTTCTAGTAAAAGAAAGAGAATTTCTAAAGGCGAAAAAGAAGAAATTAAAAATGAAATCAAAAATGAAATGGAAAATGAGAGTAGTTTATCGCTTAGGAAATTACCAATGAAACTGGAGACAAGTACCCCAAAGAAAGATTATACGAGAAATGAATACAAAACAATTGATGATGAGGATGAGGATGATTTTTACTATCAAACTGAACCCCCAGTTAATGTTACTAACAATAATACAACAACAAGCTCAATCGATTTATCACTTTTAGGTCAAAAAAATGAACTAGATACGCTTTATGGTCCTCACAAAGACTCGAATGGTGAGTGGAAATTTGGCAACAGCTACATTAAGTTGAATGAGGATAAAATTATGATAGGAAATCAAAATTGGTTACTAACGCCTGGTCTGCTTCAGCTAATGTTTCATAGAATACCAAAAAACTATGATAAAACAGAATTAGATATTTACAAAAAGATTTTAATGGATACAAATGCTCACAAAAGAGATTATAATTCTGATGGCCAAATAAAGGGTACAAGGGCCTACAAGTATCAAAATATTATCAGCAAATTATTTAAAATTGATAAAACAGGGAGCGGTCTTATGAAATTGAATTCTAGTAAACCTAATTATATTTATTGGGATGATCCGAATGAGTTAGTTGATCGCCTCAGACTATTAATCGCCTCTCAAGCTGCTGGTCATAATAATCATAATAATGAAATAGTTTCGATTATCGAAGAATTGCAGGAAGCTGGTATAATAGTATAAAATATTAAATTTTATGAGTTCAGTTAATATACTGAGAATGTCTGTCGACAAGTTCGGACACTATTACAATTCTAAGCTAAACTATGATAATAATATAATAAGGAAGAATGAGTCGAAAATGTTTAATCTCGTTTTGGATAGTGATAAAAACCTTAATCTACAAAACAAAAGGATTAAAAATGTTGCGAGCCCTATGGAAGAAAACGACGCCGTCACAAAAGATTTTCTTCTCTCACAAATCAACCAATTTCAAACAGACGTACTTTTGAATATATTGTTACGAAAATGGCTTGGCCTAGTATAGAAAACTCTGGACTTTTCTAGAAGAAAATAGCCCAAGAGACGGGATGGACAAAATACATCAATCTGGCAACATAGTACTACATTTAATTATACACCTAAGAATATGCTATGGTTAATTACGCATTAGAATTGTATAGTTGGTTTATAATAAGTGTTTGTGTGTATGTATTATGTCACATTGTATAGTTGGTTAATAATACGAGTTTGTGTGTATGTATAATGTCAAGCCTAATGTAGAGTTACATTGTATAGTTGGTTAATGATAAATGTTTGTGTGACTGTATAGTCTCTAAGCGTGATGTAGACTTATTATAAGTGTTTGTGTGTTTGTATAGCGTTAAGTCTAATGTAGAGTTATATTGTATAGTTTGTTAATGATAAGTGTTTATTATAACAGTTTGTGTTTGTGTATAGTGTTAAGCCTAATGTAGAGTTATATTGTATAGTTGGTTAATGATAAATGTTTGTGTGACTGTATAGTCTCTAAGCGTGATGTAGACTTATTATAAGTGTTTGTGTGTTTGTATAGCGTTAAGTCTAATGTAGAGTTATATTGTATAGTTTGTTAATGATAAGTGTTTATTATAACAGTTTGTGTTTGTATATAGTGTTAAGACTAATGTAGAGTAATACTGTATGTATAAATGGTTGTATGTATAGTCTGTAAGCGTATGTAGAGTTAAGTATAGCATGCTAGAATTATCCAGTGTGTTGTAGAAATATGGCTGTTACTATATAAGGCGCGCGTTAACATTAGTGAAGGAGAAGTTGATAATTAACAGTTGTGCTGTTAAGACCGCGAGTTAGTATCGTGTTAAAGTTAGTAGCGCTCTAGTAATGGTCATAATAGAGAGAGTTTGTAAATAAGTAATAGTGTGTAAATAAATAAGAGCGTCTAAGCTATTTCAAACTTAAGTGTGTTCGTGTTTTGGTTATTGGCTAATTGGTTGTTATTATCGCTGCGACAGCACCAGGACTGTTTATCTAAGGGAGATAAACGAACGTTTTGTAAGGTAAAACGTAATAATTGGTGTCAGCGTTGGAACTGGTTATTTTGATCGCAATAGAAAAGAATCCGGTTTATTTAAGGGAAATAAACCAACGTTTTTAAAAAGTAAAAACGTAACAATTGGTGTCAGAAGTGGGATTGCGAAAAATAAGTAACCAGGAGATTGCCAAATAAACATAACTAAAAGCAATGAAGTTTGTAGAGCTTAAAGTGGAACAGCTGAAGCAGGAATTGAGTAAGTTGGAGCTGCCGACAACAGGTAATAAGGCAGAACTTCAGAGAAGACTTATAGAAGAATTCAAGAGACGTGGCGTGGACATCGATACTTACGAGTTTGAAGACAAAGAAGAAGAAAGAGAGAAACAGAAGTAAGTACACGTACGGCTACAGCTAATATGGACATCAACGCGATACTTTTCGCTCTGAAGGAATTTAAAGCCGATTACAGAGCCACCAATGAACAACTTTTAGTAAAAGTTCAAGAAAATTCTAGAAAAATGGAAGAAAATTCTATAAAAATGGAAGAAAATTCTAGAAAAATGATGGAAGAGAATTCTAGAAAAATGGAAGAAAATTCTAGAAAAATGATGGAAGAAAATTCTAGAAAAATAATGGAGAAAATGGAAGAAAGCTCGAGAGAAATGGAAGAAAGAAATTCTAGCAAAATGGAAGAGAATTCTAGAAAAATGGAAGAAAATTCTAGAAAAATGGAAGAAAATTCTAGAAAAATGATGGAAGTGAATTCTAGAATAATAGAAGAACACTCTAGAAGAATGGGCGAAATCTCTGCAAGAATAATAGAGAAAATGGAAGAAAATTCTAGAAAAATGATTGAACGAAATTCTAGAAAAATGGAAGAAAATTCTAGAAAAATAATGGAGAAAATGGAAGAAAACTCTAGTAAAATGATGGAGAAAATGGAAGAAAACTCTAGAGGAACTAGAGCCACAAATAAGAAACTAGATGAAGTTCTGGAAACACTTAGAGGCACGAATAAGAAATTTCTAGATGGAGATCAAGAAACTTCTAGAGCTAGAAATGAGAAACCAAATGAAGTTCGGGAAACTTCGAGAGCAAATGAGAATCTACAAGTTGAAGTTGGAGCTGCAAATGCGAAAAGTCTAGATGAGATTCACGAAACTTCTAGAGCTGCAAATGAGAAACTTTTGGGTGAAGTTCAGGAAACTTCTAAAGCTACAAATGAGAAATAGCTGCGTGAAGATCCAGAAACTTCTAGCGCTACAAATGAGAAATTTCTAGATGAAGATTGGGAACCTTCTGGAGCCACAGATGAGAAACTGCTAGATGAAGTTTGTGAAATTTCTAGAGTCACAAAGGAGAAACCGAAGGCAATCGAAGAGGTCATGAAGCAAAGAGTGAATTGTGTTGAGGCACAAGGCAGCAAATTTTACGAAAATGCGAAAAATCTAGATGAGATTCACGAAACTTCTAAAGCTGCAAATGAGAAACTTCTGGGTGAAGCACAGGAAACATCTAGAGGCACAAATGAGAAACTGCCAGATGAAGTTCGGGAAACTTCTAGAGCCACAGATGAGAAACTGCTAGATAAAGTTTGTATAATTGCTAAAGCAACAAATGAGAAACCGAAGGCAATCGAAGAGGTCATAAAGTATAGAGTGGGTTGTGTTGAGGCACAAGGCAGCAACTTTGATGAGATGCTGGTCGATTTTGAGAGTAAAATGGAAAATTTGGAGAATGACCTAGAGGAAAATGTGAGCGATCTTCAATGCCAAGGTGGGCTGGTTCGAGTTGTTCGAGAAAGCTCTAGCAGAATAAAGACATCATGTTTTGATAGCAGTAAAGAAATTGCTTCAACTTTGCCGGTTTGGTTATCTACAGAAATGAAATTTCCTAGAAGTTCTACTGCGACTGGAGATAAAATGATATTTGCTAAAATAACAGCGGCTTTGAAACGTTTTGCAGAACACGAAGTTGCTCCCGATGTGATGGATACCGCTCCTATTCATCTTTTGAATGTTTACTGTGATGATGTTCAGGTTAAAGAAGGTAATGCATTGATTCCAACTCAGGTGCGAAATAAACCACAGTTAAGCTGGAATGCAGACATCAACACATTTTATACTGCGTGTATGCCTAAACCTGATGCACCAACTAGTAAGGAAGCCACGTACCGTGAATGTCATCATTGGCTAGTGGAAAATGTGCTATCTAACCGTATCGGTCCGGGTCCGCCAAGAGGTAAGAGTTTACATCGTTATGGCTTTCTAAATTCCAAAAAGAGGAAAAAAAAAAAAAAAAAAGAAGAAGAAAACGATGGTGCTGCAAGCTGTGTAGCATACAACGAGGGCCAGTTGGTTCTATTTCTCTACACTCAACGAAATCTAGAATTATCATTAAAACCACAAACTCTTCGGGAAGGCCTTTATAAAGCAGTCAAGGGGCTAATTGGCATGGTTGATGTATGTACAAGTATTGCAGCCTACGATCTAAAATGAAGTGTGAACATTTGAAGAAACTAGCCAACTATGGAAGGGGAACATATGTGCCTATTCGGGACGAATAGGTTTAAGTGGGCGGCAGTGTTACGAAAATGGCTTGGCCTAGTATAGAAAACTCTGGACTTTTCTAGAAGAAAATAGCCCAAGAGACGGGATGGACAAAATACATCAATCTGGCAACATAGTACTACATTTAATTATACACCTAAGAATATGCTATGGTTAATTACGCATTAGAATTGTATAGTTGGTTTATAATAAGTGTTTGTGTGTATGTATTATGTCACATTGTATAGTTGGTTAATAATACGAGTTTGTGTGTATGTATAATGTCAAGCCTAATGTAGAGTTACATTGTATAGTTGGTTAATGATAAATGTTTGTGTGACTGTATAGTCTCTAAGCGTGATGTAGACTTATTATAAGTGTTTGTGTGTTTGTATAGCGTTAAGTCTAATGTAGAGTTATATTGTATAGTTTGTTAATGATAAGTGTTTATTATAACAGTTTGTGTTTGTGTATAGTGTTAAGCCTAATGTAGAGTTATATTGTATAGTTGGTTAATGATAAATGTTTGTGTGACTGTATAGTCTCTAAGCGTGATGTAGACTTATTATAAGTGTTTGTGTGTTTGTATAGCGTTAAGTCTAATGTAGAGTTATATTGTATAGTTTGTTAATGATAAGTGTTTATTATAACAGTTTGTGTTTGTGTATAGTGTTAAGACTAATGTAGAGTAATACTGTATGTATAAATGGTTGTATGTATAGTCTGTAAGCGTATGTAGAGTTAAGTATAGCATGCTAGAATTATCCAGTGTGTTGTAGAAATATGGCTGTTACTATATAAGGCGCGCGTTAACATTAGTGAAGGAGAAGTTGATAATTAACAGTTGTGCTGTTAAGACCGCGAGTTAGTATCGTGTTAAAGTTAGTAGCGCTCTAGTAATGGTCATAATAGAGAGAGTTTGTAAATAAGTAATAGTGTGTAAATAAATAAGAGCGTCTAAGCTATTTCAAACTTAAGTGTGTTCGTGTTTTGGTTATTGGCTAATTGGTTGTTATTATCGCTGCGACAGCACCAGGACTGTTTATCTAAGGGAGATAAACGAACGTTTTGTAAGGTAAAACGTAATAATTGGTGTCAGCGTTGGAACTGGTTATTTTGATCGCAATAGAAAAGAATCCGGTTTATTTAAGGGAAATAAACCAACGTTTTTAAAAAGTAAAAACGTAACAATATATAACAAAGATGATGATAGGTATGAGAAAATTTCCAATATGAATCAAAGACTAAAATCGTACATGGACGAAAAACTTGAGCTGTTGCGTCAACAAATTAACTATTTGAAAACTTTAGTACTAAAATTCGTGTCAGAGGAAGAGGGGTTTGTTGCGGTGTCTAAATAAAATAAAATATTTAAGCAATGGTATAAAGACGAATGATACAATAATAAACTGTTTAATATATAATATCGATAATGAATAAGAAGAGAATTTTGGTGAAAGAGTTGCATAAACAAGCTCGAAAAAATTTTAAACGTCGAAGAGTTATAATGAAACGTATAGATGACTTATGGCAAGCTGATCTGGTTGAAATGGGAAATTATTCATCGGATAACAAGGAATATCGATATCTGTTGACAGTAATTGACACATTCTCAAAATTTGCTTGGGCCGCACCTCTTAAATCTAAAAGTGCATCTGATGTTTGCAAATCAATGGAAAATATTTTCGGCCTAGGTCGTATACCGAAAAACTTACATACTGATGACGGCAAGGAATTCTTTAATAAAATCTTTGCTAAATTGATGAAAAAGCATAATATTAATCACTACTCAACGTATAGTGTAATGAAGGCATCTATTGTTGAACGCTTCAATAGAACTCTTAAAGGTATGATGTGGAAGGAATTTAGCTACAACGGATCGTATCACTGGATTGATTTATATAAAAATTTAATTGATGATTACAATCGAAAAGTTCATCGTACGATTAAAATGGCGCCCATAAACGTTAATTCTGCAAATGAGAAAATATTGCTAAATACAGTATATAATCATCTGAAAATATACAAAATCTCAAAATTTCATGTTGGAGATTACGTACGCATCAGTAAATATAAACATATTTTTGAAAAGGGGTACACGCCGAACTGGACAACAGAAATTTTTAAAATCAAATTTATAAACAATACATACCCCGCAACATATATTTTGGAGGATTACCAGGGAAAGAAAATTGAAGGTGGATTCTATGATGAGGAACTCTCAAAGACTCGATTTCCCGATACATATCTTGTTGAAAAAGTGCTTAAAACTAAGGATAATAAAGTATTCGTGAAATGGTTGGGTTGCTCAAATCATCACAATTCTTGGATTAATAAAAACGGAATATTATAATATGTATGATTACTTTTAAGACTATAGAGTTAAGTATAAAAGGACTAAATGTTTTGTCAACTATATTAATTGAATGAAAACCTTCCACTTGATAACACATTAAAAATTTTCATATATTAGCAGAGGGGTAGAAAAATGGATAAAATTTTTAAGAGTTCTGAGATTAGATATGAAAAACTAAAGTATTGTAATTATTGTGGTAGTAATGATCACAATGAAAATAATTGTAATCAGAAGAAAGATGATAATAAAATTAAGAATTGGGAATCTTCCAAAAAGAAGTGAAAGTTAAAATTTATCAATAAGAAATATATATATATGCATATCCGTGTAGTATATTTAATAACAAAAAAGTAAAAATAAAAAAAATATACATCCTTTTAAAACCCAACGTTTTTGTTTTGTTTACTACATTAATCAATCGGAAAGCAAAATGTCAATAACACTAACATTGAGCGGAAATTCCTCAAATTTATCAGCAAACTATTTTCCTCCAATAAATTTAAATGATGATTATGAGTGTGCTCTCATAGATTTCCACTCCTACAACAGCATACCAAATGTGGACACAAACAATAATTTATTTCACATCGGTAATAAAATTATTACAATACCTATTGGATCGTATGAGCTGAACGATATTGTCGATTTTATAAAGGAGGAATATGAGAGAGATGAATTGGGGGAGAAGAAAATTTTTATAGAAGCTAATAATAATACAATGCAAGTCAAAGTATATAGTACGGAAGATTCGATATACTTTAACAAGAACAATTCGATAGGGCAATTGTTTGGCTTCAATAAAAAAGTCCTCTCTCCCTCTGTAAATAATTTTTCAGATCTACCAGTAAATATTTTTAAGGTCAATCTCTTGCGAATAGAATGTAATATTGTAGTAAATACTTATATAAACAATTCTCATGCACATACCTTACATGAGTTTGCAATAAATGTTCCACCTGGCTATAAAATGGATGAAATACCTAGAAATCTCATTTATTTGCCAGTGAACTCTAAAGAAGTAAGTTCACTAACACTACGGATAGTTGATCAACACGGCGATTTTATTAATTTTCGAGGAGAAGTAATAACTATTCGATTACATTTAAGGCCCAGAAAATAATGATAATTTACAGCAAAGAAATTGTAACAAATAACATTCCATATACCACATCATTACCACCAAAATACATATTGCCACCAGTTACACCGAAGCCAACACCATCGTCATTGTTATCGTCACATTTAGCCAGCAAATTGACTGAATCAAATATAAATTTTCTCAAATCATTGAATTTCCAATTAAAAAAACAACAACAACGTCATCAACAATGAGTTCCTTAATTAATGTTTTGGGTGTACCCTTATCGGATGATAATATTATAAAAAAAGATTATCACACATACACTCCGTACTTGCAATCATTTAACAATAACGATGAAATAAGAATCTCAATACAAAATCAGGATTTATATGTTTTGCCAAGTGAAAGTTTTATTTACATTGAAGGTTCCGTTGAAGATAGCGATAGTAAAAAATTAGTACCATCTTCTACTAATTTCAGATTGAAAAACAATTTTGTTGCTCATCTATTTGACGAAATTCGTTATGAGCTCAATGGTGTTGAAATTGACCGTACTAGACACCTAGGTGTTTCAAGCACTATCAAAAATTATGTTTCATTGATGGCAATGGACGGTGCTGTCATGGAAAATGCTGGTTGGAATAAAGTAGATGATCTAAATGTGCTAAATGGACACTTTAACTTTTACGTACCATTAAAAGTATTATTGGGATTTGCTGAAGACTTTAATAAAATTATTTTAAATTGTAAACATGAATTGATTCTACTACGAAGCAAAAGTGATGATCAGCTGGTATACTCAACTGCATCTACTGAAAAACCAAAAATTACTATTAAGAATATTTCATGGAGGATACAACATGTACATCTTTCCGACTCGAGTAAAATAAATATGATTAAAATCATACAAAAGGGAGTAAATTTACCAATAGCATTCCGCAGTTGGGACTGCCATTATAATCCACAGTTAACAACAGGAACTAATCACATTTGGAATGTTAAATTGTCTTCAAATAGAGAACGACCCCGTTTTGTCTTGATAGCCTTTCTGCATGACAATAAATTCGTTAATTGTGATTTAACCAACTTCAAAGTCCACTTAAACTCGGATTCATATCCTTATGATGATCTTAATATTAAATTCGATCAAGAACGCTTTGCCATCCTATATGATATGTATGTCAGATTTCAGCAAAGCTACTATATGAGAGAACCTCAACCTCTACTCACTTGCCAAGAATTCAAAAATAAAGCTCCTATTACCGTTATCGATGTAAGCCACCAAAACGAGTCGGTCGCAGGGGGTCCGATAGATATAAAAATTGAGTTTGAGACAGGCACTAATATTCCACCAAACTCATCAGCTTACTGCATCCTTATTCATGATCGTTTAATTGAATATACTCCTCTGACAGGGCAGGTTCATAAAATTGTTTAAGCAATAGAAATGTCAAAAATGGTTTTTATTGATCTTCAAGGCTTTAGAGGAGATTCAAATAGTTTTATTGTAAAGGAAATTGCATTGGTGTTCGACGCTAAGGAGTATATAAATTTCATCGTAAAACCACCCTTCGATTACATTCATTTGTCAGCAGCGAACCAAAGACAAGTCAATTGGTTAACAAAAAACCATCATCATCTACAGTGGGAAGATGGATCTGTATCATTCAAGTCTGTTTGTAAATTTCTCAAAGTAAATACAATTAATTCGTGCATTTTTGTAAAGGGTTTGGAAAAGAAAAAATGGCTGGAGGATATGTTGCAGAAAAATGTATTCAATATAGAAAATATCAATTGCTGTAATTTGAAACAACTCGATGAAAAATATCCCGATTGCATCCGTTGTAGTTCTCACAATCATGGAACTTGTGCTCTGAAAAATGCTCTTTTACTTCAAAAATTTTTTAAACTTCAAAAGAAGTGAACCCCAATTTGCCATTTGAATAAAAAAAGAAATTTTTATTGTTTTCAAAAATCTTTATTTATATTTAATACATATTATTATCGAAAATTAACTAAGTATAAAAAATAAATTAAATAAAATCTTAATTATTAAAATTAAATATATTAAGAAAAAGTGTTTTATTTCCTAATAATCGATACTATCAAATATTAGATCGTTAGAATCATTCTGGAATTGTAGTAAATCAATATTTACTTGCATAATAGTATTATCACCATCCTCATCAAAACTAAAATTATGATTTAGACATTTTAGACAGTTATTATCGGGGGTTTTATTATCCTCATCATATTCACAATGACCCCTAGCAACTGTGTTAACCTGATTGCTCATAATTATTCGTTTTTCGTCTTGATAACTTAAAACAATTTTATAGACATTTATTGTGAAAACTTTATGTAATTTTGATAAAAACAAACACATATTATCAGAAAAAATTTTACGTTCAAATAAAGCAGTTTTATAATCAAACATGCAATATTTGTTTAAAGCTGACTTTTTAACCCCCTTTGATTTTTTAATTTCTTTATTGTCAATAGTTTTAATGGAATACATTTTCGATCTGAGACCGACAAATTCAGTCATAATTATACCATTATTCTCATCCTTCATTTTACCCAAAACTTTTTTATTCAATAATGGTATACCATAAGGATTATCAACGCGATAATCTGAGGTATCAAATTCAGACAAAAAATCATTAAGTATATCATTGTAAAAATCTTCCGTTTTGATTGAATAAATAAATGAATCTGTGTCCATATAATTGAGGATAATATTTTCCCCATATTTTGCCTTCATTATCCTATAATGGAAATCATACATTTTCCATTTAGATAGTTCAAGCACGGCAAAACCTATGTATATGGGTTTGTCATATAATACATTAACTCTCCCCATCTGAACTGCAAACAAGTCATCGCAAAACTTGGCAATGCTTTTGAAATTTGGGCGAGAAACAAAATATCTTACCCCTCGACGATTTCTATTTTCACTCTCCCAGTTTTTTGCGATTTTAACATCTACCCTCTTCTCAACATTTTCCATGGTTTTCCCATAGACAGCGTTATTCAGAAGTTTGAAAAAATCCTTTTCAAATGTATTTCGTGCTTTTGCTCTATGGTCTGTATTTAAGTTTATATATTTCTGAAGCCATGGAGACTGATTAAATTTTACCCCCCTATGGTATTTTGTACAAATTAAACCATTTGCAAGACATTGCTTAAGGTTTCGATAATGAATCTGATAATTACTTTTATTAGTCAAGTCTGCAATAAGTTTTTTATATTTGGACTCTCCAACTACTTTGCTTTCCGGAGCAAAAGGCAGATCATTATGAAGTTTATGAAGAGAGTGAGGATATGTTAAATCAACCTCTAAAATGTAGCCGATAGGAGAAGTATCGGATATTTTATTTGGATCAAATTCGTTTAAGGAGTTCTCGTCAAGCCACTCAAATTCTCCAGTTGGAAGATACTGAGACATTGCCCATCCATATAAGTTATTTGCATCTAAATAAGCTAAATATTCAGATGGTTTACTACTATCATAATCATCTATATACTTATTATTGGCTTTGGTATGTCTCTGCGAACATTGTACGAGACCCCCCCTTATTCCTTTTTGTATAAAAAGATACATATCTTTATCTGTGAATAATTCTAATTCTTTCTTTGTCGTTTTAAGCATGGCGTCCCATGAAAGACCGGGGGCTGTATAATAATGAGCTGGATCTAATTTATATATAGATTTACAAATTTTCCTAAAGTTTTCAAATATGTCTGCCAACAACAGCACATCTGTTTTCAAATATAATTTTACATAATCCAACAGGTTCTCACATCTAAACTCATTCCAAACATTTTTCGCGTGTTCATAATCTTCTTCGGAACATTCGGAATCATTTAAAATATTAAAAAATTTATCTCGACTGGGGAGTTCAGTCTCATTGAATCTATCCAATGAATCTATATAAGAGTATGGAAAAACACCCTTTCTTCTTATTAAATTAAAATGATTTTCATCAGCGAAATTTTTGCGGACAATATATAAATCCTCAACATGTAAATTTTTTGCTAGGGAATCCAAACTGGAAGCCATAAATCTGAATGAATCAAGAAATCTTATTTCGAATTTTTCTTTAGTAGAATTTTCAAGAAATGGTAGATGCACAGACAAAGCTATATATAATTCCTTGTTGAGAGGAAGAACATTTATATCACTATTTGGAATATTATTAAGATATTTAAAGAACATATGACAATCATATGATGAAAAATTGTGGAAAAATACTGGAATAAACTTGGGTTTCCTATATTTTAAATTACAATCATTGTGTGCAGCTCCTCTATATTTGCCAGTGAAATGACAGTGGTCTTTCACTTTTGAGAAATAAATCTCCTCTTCACAAATATGACACATATTAGAAGAATTATGAAAATTGATATCTTCTGCCGTCATATTAATTTCAACTTCTTTATAAATATAATTCTTATAAATGTTTTTTAAATCTTCAACTAAATCTTTGACAAAAACTGTGGGTGCATCTTCACCAACATAAATTTTAAACTTATCTAAATTTTCGTTAAAGCTACATTTTATAAAATAACTAAATGCACATGGAATGTGCTGTTGTATTTTCCTAGTTTTAACACTAACCTCTTCATTTATACTACTTAATACCGATTCAAAATCAGCATACACCGTGAATGGCAAATCCAGTTCCTTATGAACATTCGAATACTTTATGGTAGCATCACTTTCATCCGGCATTCTTGTGCAAATTTTATTGCAATTTTGTTTATGTTCTAATATGCATGCCTCACTTTCTTTGTAAGTGAGGCATGCATTACATATAAATATTTTTCCGTGATGTCCTGTCAAACTGCTACGAATAAATCTGTAAATAAATAAAAAGAGTAAATAACAAACATTAAAAAAAAAAAAATCGAGATACATTTTAATCAATATTAAAAAAATAAATTTTTAAATTTTTGCTACTAACCTTGAAATATCTTTTATTAACACATAATGTGATCTATCTTCCTCTATGAGAAGAAGAAGATTTACGTGATATCGCTTCTCCTCCTTTGTGAGATAATAGGGTCCGACTATCCTTTTCTCTTCGTATCCAAAGACGTTGACACTGATATCTTCATTTTGTCTTTCAAAATCTCTCAAGTTCTTTAGAGGTAGTGGAAACGTGAGGTTGAGAAAATTTAATTCGATGTTGTTCACTATTATTTTGTGTTCGGCTATACTACAGTTTATGTTGTATGATGAACATTGTGTTTCTTCATCATGAGACAATCCTCTTGCACAATACAATGCAGCAATAAGACTCCATTTGAAACAATAAACATCTTCATTATGGATATTCGTAAATGCTTTTTTCATTCTTAATTCCTTTGGAAGTGTAATATATTGTGATCCTCTTATAATGTTTGCTTCATTCACATTAATATTTAAACATTTTATATTTATAAGAGACCACCCACTATCTCTTTCTTGGAACTCAGACATTTTGTTCCGGATTTCATTAGTTTGCATATTATAGGTGTCTTTCAAGTCATCGCTTAGAGTGACCATTATCATTTTTGTTATGTGAGCTATTGTAGCTCCCAACACTTCATGCTCAGTTATTTTCACATAATCACATACAAGCTCCATATTAAACTTGTATGTTATGTGTTTGACTTGGCAATCCTTAAGCAATTCAATCAAAATTACTTCCTCTTTTTTAAAAAATTCCTCCGGCATAATAATTTCTTCCTTCTCATTTTCTAACACATAAACTGCTAACCTTTCATTATAATCACTGCTTCTTACAGTGAGTCGAGGGTTAATTGTCCTTATCCCACAAGTATTGCGATGTTGAAGTGTACGTATGTGTTGTGCATAGTTTATGCTGGCAACCGCTACATTGCAAGGAACACAAAATTTCATTGAAGAGGTTGCATGAGTCGTTTCATGCTCCTTCATCGAGGAACGGTTAAGGAAAAACTTTCCACATTCAACACAATGTTTCTTCTTATGTTGAAGCATATTACGTTTGCTGTTGAAAGCAGTTTGGCATATTAAACAGGAGAACATTTTGACTTATTTATTTTTAGAATTTAAATAAAATTTTTTATTAATTAAATACTTTTATATTTTTTTTTTTTTATTTTTATTTAACCTTTTTGTAATAAATTAAAAATTTATTGAGAGTCTTTTTTACAGTTGATTTTTTTAATAAATTTTAAATTTATTTAGAAGCTTTTTCACAGTTGAATTTTTTAAATTTTTTATATTTTTTTAGAATTGAGTTTTATAAGAAATTTAAAATATTTAAGTATTTAAATTATTTTTCACAACGACTTGCTAAAAATTTTAGTAGTACTCTATACGATGTAGTATAAGATACTGAACTTAATTTTCTAAATGAAACCAAAAGTATGATCAGTTAATCAAAAAGTTTCGTTAGAAAATCTGCAGCGATTCAAGTTCGGTTGTCAAAAGGTCAATCCAAAACAAAATAAATATAGAATAATTACAAGAGGCAAAACTAAACAAAACACTTGCATGACCTATATCTACATTTTTAAAAAATATAACATTTGTAGTATTTAAAACGATCCTCTGAACAACACATATGCCACACATATAGTATTATTTATGACCCTTAAATAAAAAAAAAAAAAAAAACTTAAAAATCCCTTAAATCAAAACACATAACGGACAATTCTTTCTTAAGTGGCTCACATCATTTCACACTATGCCCCACACCATTGACTTTTATATTTAGGCTCTAATATAGAGTACAATTATAGACAACATCAAAAATATAATTCATTTAATTGTGGTCACTTATGCCTAAAATTTTTGTATGAAATTAATGATAAATAAAAACAATTATTATTTATATTTTAATATATTTTATTTATTTTTTCGATTTATTTAATGCAATAGTTTATACATTTTAACAATTTCAATTCCATTGTGGATATTCCCCAATTTTGGGAATAATAAATTCATTAAGATCAAAAACCTCCAACACTAATCGGAAGGGTTGGTCACCTACTGCAGGTACTTTTTTGATGCAGTATTTGCCCGATGAAAACTCCTTTACCTCTTCCTCTGTTATAGCATTAAATCTTTTTGGCAGAAAGATGACATAGTTTTCCACCTCAATCTGGATACTTTCTCCATATTTTGTTTGCATTTTAATAGCTTTCAAAATATTATATAATTTAAGATCCTCCATATCTTTTGTATGGAGAATAGGCTTGTTGTTGAGGTCATCAAATTTGTTTAACAATGATTTTGATACAGCGCTCATGGTGGTGGTTTCTTCTTCGACGACTTTTGTTTTTAGAATGAAACCTTAAGATGAATTAAATTTTAAATTAACTTTTTTAGAATTCCCCACCCCAGAGAGTAGAATAAATTCAACGGACCAATACGAAAAAAGCACTTATTTAGATGCAAATAACTTATATGGACAGATTGAGTGCTGACTCTCTATTTCACAGTATTATGAAAACAACAATTTATTGTTGCTGTATTTAAAACTAATGGATTCAGAAATAAAGAAATACTCAGACGATTAAGATGTCAATGCGAGAAAATATTATAGAATTCCTTAATGAATATAAGGAGTTTATGTCTCTAGAAGATTTAAACTTTCTTTTACAGAATGCTGCTTATCTCGATTCATATGATAATAAAGAGATTGTTTTTTCAGCACATGGAGAGCATTTTGAAGGTTGTCCATGGTCTGATGATGGGTGTACTGAAGGGCCTGATACTTGTAATTGCGTCATCTATAAATTTAAAAAAAATAGTGTTTACGATCTTATAAATATGTACTATAAACATGTAAATTTTTAGTAATTTTAATTTATGAACAAAGATTTAATGATGTTTTTATTTATGAATTATTATATAAATTAAAATTCTAATAAAATCAAATATATGAAATTTATTTTTAGTATACATTTTTTTATTTTTTCCTTAAATCAAAACACATAACGGACAAGTAAGAGGCAGAATTAAACAAAACACTTGCCTGACCTATATCTGCATTTTTAATATTACATTTTTTTATTTTTTCCTTAAATCAAAACACACAACGGACAATTGTTTCTTAAGTGGCTCACATCATTTCACAATACGAGATTTTACAACCCCAAAAATCCAAAACAAAATAATATAGAATATTTAGAAGAGGCAGAAACAAACAAAACATACTGTAGAATTCAAAACGATCCTCCACCACCACCACACAATTGATTTTTCATTTTAATATTACATTTTTTATTTTTTTCCTTAAATCAAAACACACAACGGACAATTTTTTCTTAAGTGGCTCACATCATTTCACACTACTACATTTACAACCCACAAAACAAACTGTAGAATTCAAAACGATCCTCCACCACCACACAATTGATTTTTCACCAATCATTTCACACTACTGGAACACATAATCGATTTTTTAATTACCACCTATTTACACTATGGGAAGACATAACCGATTTTTAGCCACCAACCATTTTACACTATGGGCACACAATATGTAATAAGCAATTAACAGAATTTAAATCCCATAGTAGAAAATGATTCAAAAAGCAATTAACACAATTGTGTTCCCATCGAAAAGCAATTAAACACAATTGACTTCTCATCGAAAAGCAATTAAACACAATTGTGTTCCCAATCTCCCACTACTGATTTATTAAATCCAAAAAAAGCTGGATTTAATAAATCCACAATAAAAGCACAAATATATGAAACAGCCTATTAATTTAATGTCAGAAAAAAATATGAATGAAAATTAAAAGAGAAAGAAAAAAACTGAAAAACTAACAAATAAAATATTTTTATTAAATTTTTTTATGAAATATGTTTAGAAAAAAAAAAACTACACCTCAGCAAATACATATTTTCCATCTTGGACATGGAGAAAAGAGCTCAAATAGAAATGGCAATTTTTCACTCTACTGTAAGTAATTTAATCAAATCCAATTAGTGAATATTAAATATTGCAATGGAATTTTTCAATTGTGTAAATATATAAATTGAGGTGGGCAGACTGTTTATCGCTGTTTTATGTAAAATATAATTACAAATTAAAAGTTAAAGTAAAATCCTTCATCATCGAATTTGGTATTAAAAATTAGGGTGAAAGAAGTGTCGGACAGAAAATCCTTTTTAAAATAGGGAGAATATAACCCCATCTCTTGAGCGCTTTTAGAAATATTTTTTGGATTTATTAAATCCAAGTGATTAGAAAAAACGGCTATTATGTCATATTATTAAAATTTCCCCCAAATATTTTCTTAATTCCAATTGGTATTTTTGGGGAAGATATATGTGCAAGTTACTAAAGATGTTCTTTATTTAGATGGCACATAAAGATGTTGTACGGTGTCGCTTTTACAAAATTTTTTGATCTACGTAAAACTTTTTAAAAAGTTACCAACATTAGAAAAAAAATGTTAATACTAACATGATTTGTAGGGTGGAAATTCTACCCAGTCAGAAAAATACAAACGGGAAAGCGATGGCAAAGCACTTTAACAGGTGGTACAAGTACTGGCAAAAAGTGCTTTCCCATTCCCAAAATGATAACATCATTAGACAAAAGGACCGGCTTTTCAAATAGCGAAGGAAAAGCACTGGAGAAAAAAAATTTTGAACGTTGGCAAAACACTGGCAAAACCAATTAATAGGTGGTCTGGAAATATATTTTCCAAAATAAAATTTAAAAAAAGTTCATAATTTTTTTGAACTAATATGCCAGCGTTGGGAGAGCAAAAAATAAGTTGGTCTTAAAGGAGCTTTTCCACAAACAAAAAAATTGATTTTATAGAACAAAAATATTTTAAATTAAAAAAAATCTATTGGCTAGGTAGCACTGGATAATCACTGGTTGCAAACCTTGGCATGTCACTCTTAGACCTTTCTTTGCCAGTGATTTTTTTTATAAGCCACCGAAATTTTTGTAAAACAAATGCTGGAAAAACGCTTTTTGCAAGCGCTGACAAACCGTCCCAAATGAGTGCTCTCCCCGTAATTTATTTTCAACACCATGGTTACCCAGTGGTATGCCAGTGCTTGATTTTTTGTACCACTGGCGATTTCTGATTGGGTATGTTTAAGGTCTTAATCACAGAAATTTCTGTAATTAAATTTAAGCAATGTTTAGAGTAAAATCAGAGATTAAAATTTGATGAGTTACTGTAATTAAGTGCTAAACAATGAAGTTCTTCTTAATCATTGCTTAATATCACATAAGATACCAGGCCTAAAATACAAATTCTGTTACGGTGGGTCTCTTACTTCAGGTTTAAACTTTAGTTAATAGTTAACCCAAAAATTTGTTGTTATTTTGTGTACATTTTTTGACATTTTCTTTTGTTTATAGTTAAGTTAAAGTTAAACGTGCAGTATGAGACCCACCGTTAATAATTAAATTTAAATAATAAATAAATAATCATGGATGGCAACCGAAACGATGCGGTTATCGGTAAGGGTAACGCTTTTTTATATTATTTCGATAATGGTATTTTAAGGGTAACGCTATTTCATTTATTTCGTTATCGGTATTTTAAGGTTAGCGGTATTTTAGTTATTTCGGTAACGGTATTTTAAGGGTATGGATATTTTATTTATTTCGGTAACGTTATTTTAAGGTTAACGGTTTTTCAGTTATTTCCGTAACGGTATTTTAAGGTTAGCGGTAGTCAGTTACTTCGGTGTATACCGCAAACTTTTTACATAACGCAGACGAGAATAAAAATAAAACCAATTTATCAACTTAATGTACGAAAAATACTCAATAACCACGTGCAATATCGAAAGCAGAAAATTAAAAATAACGGTAACGTTATTTTAGGGATAACGCTATTTCCTTTATTTCGGTAACGGCATTTTAAGGGTACCGATATTTCATTTATTTCTGTATCGGTATTTTAGGGATAACGGTATTTCAGCTATTTCGGTAACGGTATTTTAAGGATAACGGTTTTTCGGTTATTTCGGTAACGGTATTTTAGGGGTAACTAGAGATGAGCGATCCAGTGATTTTTGAATAACGCTGCTACCAGTGATCGTGATTTTCAAATCTCCGTTCTTTTAAACAGTGACCGTGATCACGAGTTTTTAATAGAGATGGGCGATCCGGCGATTTTTCAGTAACATTGTTCTCAGTGAAATCGTGAAATGTTCAAATCGTTGTTCTTTTAAACTGTGATCGTGATCACGGTTTTTCTATGGAAAAGACTGCGATTTTCTGATAAATAAACGAAATAATATTTATGGCTAGTTTTTAAGATGTCAGTTAAACTTGGTTTAGTTAAACCAAAAACGAATTTTGTCAGCCATTTCAAAGTTTATTAACAAACATTTGGCGGAAAAACTTTTTCTCGAGTATAATTTATTTCTTTATTGAAATAAAACAAAATAAACCACATTTTGAAAGCAGTATTCCAGTTACAAACTGCGTTAAACTAAGTTTAAAGATAATCCACTTCCTAAAAACTGGGCCTTAAAAGAAGAATAGTTGCTACCGGTAACAAAGACATGATAGAAGGAGACATTTTATTCAGAAGAGTGTGAAAGCAAGTCACTGTTATTGAAAAAAAAACATGTATTACTGTGCATAATGAAGTTTGCAAGAAAGAATAGTATAGAATATTTGATCACTGCCGTTTAGAGATGAGCGATATTTTCATACCGGTGATTTAATCACAGTTATTGATAAATCACTGGTAACGGCAGTGATCAAATATTTAAAGTCACAGTTACTCGGAATGTCGTTCCTTTAATATTTTTGTACTATTCTTTCTTGCAAACTTCATTGTGCACAGTAATACATGTTTTTTTTCAATAACAGTGACTTGCTTTCACACTCTTCTGAATAAAATGTCTCCTTCTATCACGTCTTTGTTACCGGTTGCAACTATTTTTCTTTTAAGGCCCAGTTTTTAGTTTAACGCAGTTTGTAACTGGAATACTGCTTTTAAAATGTGATCTAATTTGTTTTATTTCAATAGAGAAATAAATTATACTCGAGAAAAAGTTTTTGCGGCAAATCACGATCACAGTTTAAAAGAACAACGATTTGCAAATAACATTCACTGAGAACAATGTTACTGAAAAATCGCCGAATCGCCTATCTCTATTACAAACTCGTGATCACGGTCACTGTTTAAAATAGCGGTGATTTGAAAATCACGATCACTGGTAGCAGCGTTATTCAAAAATCACCGGATCACTCATCTCTACTGCCGTTACAAGTGATTTATCAATAACTGTGATTAAATCACCGGTATGAAAATATCGCTCATCTCTAGTCGAAATATATTTTTTTCATAGTAAAAATAAATTTGATAAGTTTTTTCTAAACCAACCAAAATAATGCATACTTAATCTGACTGAATGTGTTCATTTTAATATTTTTATATTAGTTTAAGACTTTATTAATACTTTCTTGAATTGATTGATTGAAAATCATTATCTTTAATATTAACAAAAAAAATTTAATTTTCAGAAAAAATGGGTTTTTTTCAAATTCGTATTAAAAACAATATTGGGGAAATATTTGTGGATTTCAATTTGTCAAATGGGGATATGAGCACAAACTTTTCTGGCAACGCTGCGTGCTGGTGAAAATTGCTTGAAACCAGCGTTACCAGAAAAGTTTGTACTCATATCCCTATTTGGTGAGTTTAAATCCCCAAAAAATTTCTAGATCCCCAAATATTTCCCCAAAAAATTTTTAACCTTTTAGAAAAACGTGTAAGTCCACACAATGTAATCGATTTTTTGTACTTCTCATTTTGTGTACTTACCATATGTCAAAGAGTAAGAATCTATGTAATATATGGTACTTACGATCAGAATAGGAAAATAAACTCTAGAGCGGGGAATATACTAAGAAACGTTCGTGAAAAAATGGCCATTTTTTTACGAATGTTGATTTGTGTATGTTAATGTTCGTGTTGACATTCGTGTTGGCATTCGTGCAATTCGCTTTTACAAAATTTTTTGATATTTTTTGTTCCCTACTCAATGTTCCTTAATGTATTCGCCGCTTAACGAACCGTACTTTTAATCATATTGGGTGCGTGGAAAACCCATACGCTATTCTCTCCAATTAGTGTTTGTGTTTATACTACTGTTTCCAATTATTCGACATAGGCGGTTAACCGGTTATTGCATTATTCGAAAAATCACTAAAACTGATTAACCGGTTATTCGGGTCGGTTATTCGAGAAAATCGGCGCTTAATCGATTAATCGTTTAAAATAAAATTAATGTATTTCCTTAACTTTTTACCAACAAAAACACTAACAGCTTCCTGTTTTTGTTAAATATCAACATGACACATGAACACGATGTATTTAAAAAAAATTTTCAAATTACAAAAGTACATCTACACTAGAGAGAAAATGCTAGATATAAAACAAAAATCACCTCTAATTAGCTCTATTTTGAATGAGTTTAGCTATTTTGGAGTATTTTTGTTCCATCTCCAGCAGTTTTCTCTTGCGTGTAAACGTACCTTAAGGTTGAAAAGTTTCGGAATCTGAGATTATCTAAATTGAAGCATTTCTTATACTAACAGAAAAATTTATGTAAAATATAGCTGAAGCTATTAAAAATTAGTTAAAAATGGAAAAAAACTGCTGAAACTAGGAGTTTTTTTCTAAATATTAGTAAGTTAAAAATAGCATAACTCAAGGTAGATTTTTACTTCCTACGAAATTTTTTTTTAATCTGTAAAACTTTGGAATGCAAATTTAATCAATACTACAATAAATATAATATTGCATTTAAAAATATTATTATCCAAAGTTCTTCCTCCTCCCCTGAAGAAATAAAAAAAAAATAGTTACATTTGAGTAAAATATTAGTTACATAAAAATACCAATTTACTGTAGAAAAATTGGGAAAAATTTTTTCTGAATAGTAGAGTTAGTAGACTAAAGAATATCATAAACAATTGTTAAATTTCTCAGTCTTTTTTCCGTTTTTAAGGGCCATTGACAATAAACAAAATTATCCAAAGTTTGAGCTTACATTCCCTTCTGTATTTATGTATTTAATAAAATTTTAAATTTTTCCAAATGTATTTCAGAAATTTCTATTTCCAAATGCATTTTTTCAAACATACATGATTTCTCTTTCTCTTAAGTCTCATAATTCCTATAAAGTTTTCATTATGAAAGAGAAAACATGTATGTTTGTAAAAATGCTTTAAAAAAAAGTAGAAATTTCTGAAATACATTTGGAAAAATTTTAAATGCAATTGGAATTTTTTTAAATACATTTGGAAAATTTTAAAATACAAATAGAGTCTTTTTAAATACATTTGGAAATTTCTGAAATACATTTGAAGAATTTTGAAATACAAATGGAATTATTTTGAATGCAATTTTACAATTCTGAAATACAGATTTAAAATTTTTAAATGCAAGTGAATAATTTTGAAGTGTATTTGAACAATTTTAAAATACAAATATAACTTTCTTTAATACAAATAAAATATATTTGAATTTTGAAATACATTTTGAAAATTTTAAAATACATTTTGGACAATTTTGAAATTCAATTGGACAAATATCAAAGTTTTTTAGACAATTTTAATTTTTTAGACATATTTTTGGATAATTCTAAAACATTATTCAACAATTTGGAGTGCTTTTTGGACAATTTTTAAACATTTTTGGAAGAATTTAAAACATTTTTGGATAATTTTGAAACATTTTAGACAATTTTGAAACCTTTTTAGACAATTTTAAAATATATTTGGATAATTTTAAAACATTTTTAAACAATTTTGAAATAAAACTGAAAATGGTGCAGTTCGAAATGTTGTAGAATTGATGTGGTTTTGAATCGATTATACTTTCTTTGGAGATGTGAGAAAAGGTAGAGTTTCTACAGAATTAAGATGTCAGTTGACAGTTGTGGGACACATATTTGAAAAAATGCAACCTTGCCTTGAAGGACATGGAAAGAGAATTTACATTAGCTTTAATTTTTAAAAGAACAGAATCAAAAATCGCCTACTGTATTGATTAAAGCCTATAGAGCACTTCGACGCTGATCCAGCCAGACACTTCGTGTATTTTGGGTAGTTTTAGAAACACCTTTATTTTGCTTTAAAAAGGTATCTAAAGGCTTAACGACCTCTTTCACTCAATTTTAAAAGAATTTGATGGTATTTTAGTAATTTCATGTTTATTCTAAGCTTTTCTTGTAATTTTTTAGCCGAAGTTAAGAAAATTATGAAGTTTTGGGAAAAAAATAAGGGAAAAATTTCATATTAAAATTGTAACCGGTTAATCGGCCTGTTTTAACCGATTATTCGGATCGAATAATTATTTGAGTTTTAAATTATTTGTTTCGACATTAACCGAAATAGAGGCGATTAATCGAGGAATCGGTTAATCGATTAACCGAATTGGAAACACTAGTTTATACACACAACCAGAATTCGGTACGCTACGGGTGTGAATATGTGTTGAAAGTACAGTACATAATCGTAGCGTTTGCGTTCATCAGACAATCGTAGTGTACCGTATTCGGTTTGTGTACAAACACACAACCGCTAAAACGACACCCACAAAAGTTTGTCGGTAGAATCTACTGAAAATGACAGTTAAAACAAAGGTATATGCAGTTAAAAAGTCGACAAAGGTAGTTAAATTAAAATAACTAAAACTTTTGTTATTTTTAACTGTGGAAAAATAACTAACAAATGCATTAAAAATAATATGTGTTGAAAGTACAGTACATAATCGTAGCGTTTGCGTTCATCAGACAATCGTAGTGTACCGTATTCCGTTTTTGTACAAACACACAACCGCTAAAACGACACCCACAAAAGTTTGTCGGTAGAATCTACTGAAAATGACAGTTAAAACAAAGGTATATGCAGTTAAAAAGGCGACAAAGGTAGTTAAATTAAAATAACTAAAACTTTTGTTATTTTTAACTGTTGAAAAATAACTAACAAATGCATTAAAAATAACTACCATTTTTACTACAAAAATTTTAAAACAACTGACAAAATCGGTAAAAACTATTGTCAAATCTTTTTGTTTATAAAAGTATATTTTAATAAAAAAAATATTTTTTTTTTCTTTCGATTACAAAAATATGTGTTAATTTTTCAGCCTATTTAAAATTCGAAGTAAAAATTCCAAATCGTTCTCCAGTTATTATGCTTTTATGCATTGGAGATACAATAAAATTTCTGATTTTTATTTGCAAACTAGAAATATATCAATAAAAACAAATATAAACTAAACTAAAATTAAAATTCAAAAAAATTCATCGATTTTTTTTAGTTTTTGAATAACTAATGAAAACTACAGTTTACTATAAAAATACTGTTTTGGTAGTTGTTTATTATGATATTAAAAACAACTGATTTAAACAACTGTTACGAAATTACAGTACTTTGCGTTTGTTGTTTCCATAAAAAACCTTCATAAAAGTAGTTTTCCCTTTTTCTATAGCAAAACAACTGTAATTATTGTTAAAAACAACAACTACTGATTACTACACAAACAACTGTCATGTAGAAACTGATGTGATCCTTACTTAGCGTCTTGACGAGACATCGTTTTGTTCAACCAACGAACAATTTCTTGTTCACCCATGAATTTGTCTCGTGTGGACCACTCTTGTTCATGTTTTGTTCAGACAACGTTGTCAGCACAATTGTTCTCACAACTATGTGCAACATCAACCACTATGCCAGATCTAATTTTTACTTAGTGGCATTACTAAAAACTAAAGAAAATAAATAAAATGTTAAGAAAAAGTAAATAATTCGCATTATTATTGAATTTAATGCAATTTACTTTTTATTATTATTGTAAAAAAATTTGTGAAAAACACATTGAAAACATGAAAATAGTTTCGTTTGTGACCTACTCCAACAAAAAATAATGAATTGTCTGACATTACGTATTCTCCACCCAAAACAAATGGACAATTTTTTCCGTTATTCTGCCGACGATTAGTTTTTGGGCAAACAAATCAATGTCTCGTCAAGACTCAGAGTTAGCCTTACCCTAACCTACATGTTGTATACAGTTTATTTTCCTACTCTGTTTACGATATTGGATCTTGTGTATAGCAATTGCTTATAAAACTTTAAATATTCGAAATTTTCCAAAAATTTTGTATAACTTACATGCCACTATACTTGTGTGTACTTACGACGTATATTGGCTTATGGGCCCTTAGAATACGGCCATACCATGGGTAGAGTGGTATACAAACCATATTTTAGTTTGCTTGACGTCTTAAGAGTCATAAAATCGATGTTTAAACACGAACAATACATGCACAGCAACAACAGCTTTTGTGTTGTTATTGTTTTGCATATAAGTTGTTATTGTTTTGCATATAAGTAAAGGGTGGTTAAATTTTAAGGGCCGATGTTGATTTTGAATAAAACACAAATTATTTAGGAAATTATTGTCATTTCTTTTTATATGATAATATTGGTACACTCACAATAACTTTACCGTAAAAGTTCAACAGTTGTTTAAAAAGTAAATCAATAAAGTTGTTTTAATTGAATAAGTAGTTAAATTGCAAAGAAATATATTTTTTAACATTTTCTATCAGTCATTCAATAAATAAAATACACAAAGTACGGACTTTCGGTAGAAGTTAAAATATTCAATCAAAAATTTCTGTTAAAAACAATCAGTTGTTAGAATACAATTAATTTTAAAATAAACGATAAATCTATTATTTTTACCGACTTTGCCAGTTAATTAAATAACAATTAAAAATAAACGATAAAATACAATTGTTTTAAACGAAAAGTGGGTAGTCCTTTTTTTAACTTATTTTCTATTGTTTTAATGTATATATTCGGTTGATTTTAAAGAAAAAATATTGTGAGTGTATGGTTCAATTATGTATGGAACAAAATATCGGCCAAATGGCCGCCGCGACCTCGGCGGCACACCTCCATCCGATGGTCCAAATTTTCGATGACGATGAGGCATAAGCTGTGTTTGTGCGGCATTCCTATCAATGATATCTCGAACAATTTTGACAGTAGAAAGCCGGAATACGTTGGAAAATTGTCAAAATCGTTCTTGATAAAACTGATAGAGAGTCACAAACACAGCTATAATTGAGGTTCTATGCACTGAACCAAAAACAGCTGTGAAATCAACTAAAATCCATATTAAATTGATGAATGGGTGATCACTATACAACTAACAAAACCTGTCCATCAATTTAACGCATTTTTAGTAGATTTATATTTTGACGTTTAACTATTTGATGTGGTATTATTTTGACAAAATATCGTCAAATGTATTAACAAAAATTAGTTTTAAATTGTATAATGATTTTGTTGTTTTGCCAATGCATTTTATTAAATTCAACAATGCATTTTATTTAATTTATTAATTTTTTATCGATTCATTATTAATTTTTACACTTATATTTCATTATTTTTTATATTTCACCAATTTCAATTTTTTTTAAGCAATATACATACAATGTCTTTTTTATAATGAATTTGATAAAATATAAAAAATAATGAAATATAAAATTGAAATTATAATATAGCACATACTAAAAACTCTTTATTTAAAACACGTGTACCATTTTATATACAAAAACATATACACTTTATTTAAATTAATAATTCAAATACATTATATAACTTTCATTAATAGTTTGCCTTAAACAAAATAACAAAAACATAGATAATATCAAAATAAATGACAGAAATTTAAATGTACGATTTAATTGAGAACGTTCAAAATTATATAAATTTATTTAAATTAAAATTATAAATCTTCAATTAGCAATTCACTTCAAGTCACTGAATTTGTTAATTATCTATACTTTGAAAAACAAAAACACTTAATGTCAATTTATTGATATTTCCGACAATTACAAATACACATGCTAGCACGAGTAACGACGCTACAAAACTAACCTCACTAAACTTTTTCTACAGATTTAATACTATTTTTTCAAATTGAAGAAAAATTATATCAAATTTACGTTACTGCCTTTTTACAAAATTTTTTAGAGTTAACAAATTAAATTTTGTAAAAAAATGGACAAAAAATTATCAAAACAACAATTGTGTTTTAGATAATTATTGACAGAAATAAGTATGTTCATTAAAAAAAAAAAGTAGTTGATTTAAAAAAAGAATAAAAAATATATTGTTTTAACAATTCGTTTCATCAAAAAGTAACAAAATTTTTATGTTGATTTCACTTACGACTTTTGGTTCAGTTGTTGCGGGCCGATTTTTTATCCCCGACCCAGATTTTCCATCCCCGAACCCCGAAAAAATTTTTCGTGGGTTGGGCCTTAAGGGAAACCATATTTGGGGGCACTATCCGTATGGCCACCGCGAAATCTAATAAAAAAAATCCCTAATGTGGCCGTGCCCATATATTTTTTTTTTTTTTTTTTATTTTATATAAGGGAGGGGTTTTTTAATCATATGGGGCGAGCCAATTAAACCCAACCCCAGTCCCGGCTCTAATGTTGTGATGGTCCACTTCATGCTTGAGGATGGCCAGTCCTCAGTGGATACTAGAGGCCAGTATGAATGTTTTGCAAGACATTTACAAAACATTTTCTTATACAACACCAAAAATTATTTTTTTTTCTGTTTTATTTTTTTTTTTTTTGTAATGATCTGAATTTTAACATCTTGTAAATAACTACAAATAAGTAAAATGGTAAATTTTTGTTATATTTAGTATTAAAAATCGTCAAATCTCTCATCAGCGCATGCAAGAGAATGTCTTGTAAGACATTCATTCAGCCAACGACTATGTAGACTAAAGACAAACCACCAGCCTCAACTGCTGTTAAAAAGTCTCTTTAATTTTATATGCAAACTGGTTTTAAGAGAAACAGTTTTTAGTGGTTTTTAACGCCTATTTTTTAATATTAATAAGCAAAATTTTGTGCTAATTATGCCTGATCAGGCACTATCCACGGCTCTCATCTGAACAACTGAACTGGTTTTAAGAGAGTTTCAATGTAAAATAACAAAAAACGTGAAAAAGTGGTATTTTTAATTAATTATTTTTATTGTTTTTAAGCAATTTTAATTAAATTGTAAAGTGCACTTGTGTTGTTTGATATGTTCTCTGCATTAGTTTTGTATAATTAGCACAAAATTTTGCTTATTAATATTAAAAAATAGGCGTTAAAAAACACTAAAAACTGTTTCTCTGATCAGGCCAACGACTATATAGACTAAAGCAACGACTATATAGACTAAAGACAAACCACCAGCCTCAACTGCTGTTAAAAAGTCTCTTTAATTTTATATGCAAACTGGTTTTAAGAGAAACAGTTTTTAGTGTTTTTTAACGCCTATTTTTTAATATTAATAAGCAAAATTTTGTGCTAATTATGCCTGATCAGGCACTATCCACGGCTCTCATCTGAACAACTGAACTGGTTTTAAGAGAGTTTCAATGTAAAATAACAAAAAATGTGAAAAAGTGGTATTTTTAATTAATTATTTTTATTGTAAGCAATTTTAAGCAATTTTAATTAAATTGTAAAGTGCACTTGTGTTGTTTGATATGTTCTCTGCATTAGTTTTGTATAATTAGCACAAAATTTTGCTTATTAATATTAAAAAATAGGCGTTAAAAAAACACTAAAAACTGTTTCTCTTAAAACCAGTTTGCATATAAAATTAAAGAGACTTTTTAACAGCAGTTGAGGCTGGTGGTTTGTCTTTAGTCTATATAGTCGTTGTCTATATAGTCGTTGGAAAATTGTAAATTATTGCCAATACCAACAAGTATAAACCTATAGAGAGACTACCGTCCTCACCAAATTTTGTTGTTGTGTGGCGAACTTGGCAAAGGCTAAGAAAACATGTTGATAATGTTGTTAAGAGAAAAAATGAGTCGGAAGAGCATTTTGAGAAACATTTTTTCGTTTTTTGCTTTTGAAAAAAACTTCTTTGATCAGTGTTGTCAAGTTTGATTTTCCATTTAGGGGGTTTTTAATGAATGTAGTAAATTTTTTTCAACTACTGTTTTTAATATTTTTTGTCAATATTATTTGAAAATTTTGTAAATAATTTATTTTATTTTACAAATAATATATAATTCATTTTCACCGTTCTTGTTAATTTAAATGTATATTATTTTTGTTCAAATAAACTATATTTTAAAAAATAAAACTATATTAACTATCAATATTAGTTTAAAAAAACCCAAAATTGACACTATTGACAAATGTTTGTTGGCACGTTAATTTTTTCCATGTTGAAGCAACATTGGAATCTCTTAAATCCTCTTAAAAATCTGAAAATTCTCTTAAAAATCTGAAAATTCTCTTAAAAATCTGAAAAAACTCACTCAACCTCAATGCTTATTATATAGGGAAATGTGTAAAAAAAACACTCAATCTCTCATTTTTTTACAATGTTTACCAACATGTTTTGTTTTCTTTCCCGACTTCACGAACAAAAATAAAGAGTAAAGGTGAACAGAGGAAGAGTGGTATAGAAACCCACTGCCAATACTTACCAGCTGCAATGTTTACATTATGACAGACACGGCTTTATAAAAAGGTAGTAGATAGGGTTGGTAGTAGGAAACGTAAAGGTAAACGTTGTGTATGTGTATCGTACGTACGTTAATGAATGAATTTTGTCGTTTGCTTTGGATTAATATTTAAAGTTTGAAATCAATAAAAAGGTTTTTGTCTAAAAACAGGAAATGGAGTTGGAAGGGTTTATTTTAGTTAGATAAAGGATAGAAAGTTTATGAAAATTTTGGGGTTTTTAATAGAAAAGGACGTCTAGTGGATATGAAAAAAGGACGTATATTAGATATCTGAATAATTTTTGGGAATGCAACTCAAACTGGTTTTGTTAAGTTTTAACCCATGCCTATGTTTGCCATTTTGGAGTGGATTAAATGAAAAAACGCGGATTAAGTTGGATGCAAAAACACAGGAGCGCTTGATAAAGAAGTTTATTTTATTGAAAATTAATAAAAGACAAAATTTAATTTGCAGGGCCAGTGATATTGCCATCCTTAAGTGGAGACCAGAAGCTTCAGGGAAGCACCCAAGAAGTTCTCAATTTAATTACCCGGATACTGGACATAAAAGATAAGGTAACCAAGAATAAAAATTTTTCAAGCGCGTCCATTTTAAAAAAAAGCAAGAGCGTCCATTTAAAAAAGGCAAGCCGCCATAATTGAAAGAAAAACCTAACCTAAAAAGAAGATTTTAAAGAAAAGCCAAGAAAAAAATAATAAGCCAAAATTGAAGTTAAAATATTAGTGTATATGTTAGTTGTTTATTTTAGTGTTATTTTTTTAGTATATTTTTTTTTTAGCAAAAATTTTTAATTTTTCTTAATATCAGTATGTATGGGCAACTATAGAGCAATACAAAACGAATACCCTCAGTAGATCATTTGAAAAGTCTAGACTAAAGTCAAATAAAAGTTAGGGTTAACATTAGCTACGGTGTAAAGTAGAGATCAGGAGGAGTTATTACTCGAATATATTTAGGCCTTAGTGACCTCATTCAGGTTTCTTTTGATAACGATTTTTTTTTGCATCAAAAATGTTTGAAATCAATCTTTATCCCTGAAAATTGAACATTTGAAACATCGGTGTGAATCATAAACTGAGGGCAACACCATTGTAGTCTAGTGGTGAACAACTGGGTTTGTTTGTGATTGTATTAAAATTCGTTTGAAGATATAAGATTTTATTTTGATTACTTTTATTATTTATTGCATTTTATACTTACGTATTTTGCGTGTTAATAAGTCACCAATACTCCTTTTTTTATTTTTTTTAATTAATTTTATTTGGTTGTAATTGTTTTTTGTTTTGTTTAAAGTACAAAGGGAAATATTTTCGGATTTTATTATAACGTTTATATTGATTTTTGTGGATCTCATCATAGTTGCCACATTTAATTTTGATTAATTTTCCCGCCATTCATAGTTTCAGATTATTGGCCGCAACGGTCACTTTTCGTCTGAAAGACGTTGCAATTTTTCGTTAAATTTTAATCTGAAAATATAAATTCAAAATATACTTTAGAATTTAAATTAGATAAGTTTATAGAATATATGTTAGGAAAACTAAATTTTATATAAATAAATTATGTATTGAAATTTGAAAATTGAAATATCTGTGGTTAAATTGATCAGTTAGGGATATGTTAATATAAAGGTAAGTGGTGAGTGTGAGCGGATTTATGGGGTCACATTATCAAATGATGGAGTACTAGTGACCAAGGTTGGGTAGGGCGGCTGGAGGTCAACATCTACCTCCCTCTCAAGATGTGTTCAGTGTTCATAGAAAATTTGTTTTTGATGTTGTTTCATTAATTGCTACGGCCTCTGGGCTAGGGTGATGGGATGAATGCACACCCCTTGAATTCTACCGTGAGCTCGTTGGCAACTCCCCTAGCGCCTCTGGGGTCCCGTAACACAGTGTGCCGTTAATGTGCCGAATTATCTCATCCTTTAGCTCTTGAATTGTTGCTGGCTTATCGACGCACAGCTTTTATTTCAAATAACCCCAAAGAAAGAAGTCCAACGGTGTCAAATCACACATGATCTTGATCTTGGCGGCCAATTGACATCGCCACCACGTGAGATAACACGGCCATTGAATTTCTCGCACAAAAGAGCCATTATTTTGTTGGATGTGTGGCAAGTGGCACCATCCTGTTGAAACCACATATCGTCCAGGTCCACATTCTCAATTTCTGGCCACAGAAGTCCGTTATAGCGCACACCATTCACGGTAACTGCTTGGCCAACCTCATTTTCGAAGAAGTACGGCCCGATGACGCCGCCAGCCCATAAACCGCACCAAACACAAAAAACAGGTGTTTTCACATTTCCTACAGACCCGATTTGCTGAAATTTGTGCACAATTCTTCCGATTGTGGAAACATTTGGTCGATTATGCTGACCAAAGAAATCACGAAGTGCATGAAATGCATTTTGATTTGAACCCCCATTTTCATAATAAGCCTGAATAACTTTAAAGGTGCGTTTACAATTACGGAGTACTCCAATCTGTAGCAAATTTTATTTATTTCTCTTTCATACTAACACATTTTTGTATTGTGCTATCTCTTGTTATTCCACTCCAGAGTAAAACTTGTTTTACTTGGCGGAGTACAGATTTGCTACACTCTAGGGTTAACATTGGTCTGTTAACTGTTTAACAAGACAAATATACCCAAAAAAACACATCACTAATTTGTTCACATCTCTAAGTGTCAACAAATTGAAAAAAAAATATCAGAATATATTAAATAAATATAAAATTTATGGTGTTTTCGGTATAATTTGAAATACAAAAAATATTTAAATTAAAATCGATAAAAATTATTGCAAAAGAGTCGCGAAAATATGGAGTAAGTACTAAAATGTCAAATAAGTTTTGAAGTAACTCTACTCTTCATTTTGAACAGTTAAGGTGCTTTCACAATGATTATTATTATTATTATTATTATTATTATTATTATTATTATTATTATTATTATTATCTTTATTAAGTCTATGGAAATACAAAAAATCCTTACAGACTAATCGCAACTAAAGTTTACGTAATATTGCCTGAATAATATACTTAAAACTATCTTTAGGTAAAGCAAAATCGAACATGTATCTAACATCATCTTCAACATAGTTTATTAAAAAAAAATTTTGGGCTCTTAACATTAATTCATTCGCAGCATAGTTTGATCTAGCTACATCAGTATAAAAATAATCATGTTGCCGTAATGATCTGACAGGAATATTCCATATAATGAGGGAGAGTAAGTGAGAGCAATCCACATTAGAATTTATTACATCATATAAAAACAAACAAGCTTGAACCGATCTTCTATTCTCTAAAGTATCAAGGTTTATCAAGGCACAACGAGATTTATATGAAGGTAAATCAGTATATCCTATAGAACACAGAGCATACTTAAGAAATTTTTCTTGAATTTTCTCAATTTTCTTAATATGTTTACCAATATAAGGGCTCCAAATAATCGAAGCATAATCAAGTCTAGACCGCACAAAACTTGTAAACATAACCTTCTTTGCATATGGGTCATGAAACTCCTTGCAATTCCTGCGGACAAATGCCAATAAAGCATAAGCCTTTGGTACAATAAAATCAATATGATTAATAAAGGTTAAAGCTGAATCAAATAGTACCCCAAGATCTAAAACTTCATTTACGGATTTTAAAATAATTGAAGACATATGTATAGTATTCACCCACAACCATAAACCTAGATCTGTGGAATGATATGTGAAGACATTTAGATAAATTAAACTCCAGTTTATTTCGGACGGACCAAGAAACTAAGTTATCCAAATCTTTCTGTAAAGAAAACAATCGCTCATATTATAAATACTTTTATATACCTTAAGATCATCAGCATATAACAGATATTCTGAATTATGAAAGCATGTGGATATATCATTGATAAAAAGATTAAATAATATTGGGCCTATAACACTTCCCTGTGGTACACCAGAAGTAGCAATAAACGGAAAAGATTTATAACCATCTACCATGACAAAACTAATTCTGTTTAGTAGATATGAACTTAACCAATTCAAAAATGTGGAATGAAATCCTAGTTTCTCCAATTTAGCAACCAATATATTATGAGGTATTTTGTCAAATGCCTTCGAAAAATCTGTATAGATAGCATCAACTTGGCTGTATTTTTGCAAATTTTTAAAACAATATTGCGTAAAAATCGCAAGATTCGTCGTGGTTGAACGACCATGAATAAAACCATGTTGTTCTTGAATAATAATAGGCTTAATAAAGAATAAAAGTTTAGAACAAACAATATGTTCAAATAGTTTAGATATAGTAGAAATTTTATTTATAGGCCTATAATTTCGTACATCATTTCTGTTTCCAGATTTGAAAACTGGAGTAACTGACGTATGTTTCCATTTGTCAATAAAAACTCCTGTACTTAATGACTTATTGAATATTAATAAAAGTGGTATATAAATAGAGCGACAACACTGTACAACAAAAATGGACGAAATACCATCAGTATCACAACCTGAAGATTTCTTCATATCAGCAATATCGTTCTTTATATCAACTTCCGATAAAGTTAAAGAACTAAACTGCGCAAATGAATCAATATTATCCAGTACCGACATATCAAAAACTAAACTTTTGGGTTCATAATTCGAACTAAAAAATTTCGCAAATAAATCCACCGCTTCTACTAAATTATCAGAAGAAATTTCACCATAATTTACAGGCAAAGGAATAGATGATTTACCTTGTTTTGCTTTGACAAAATTCCAAAATAATTTCGAATTCTGCTTAATAGAATCTTCAATGTTCAAAATATATTGCTTATATAAAAATTTATCGAAAACATTGAATTCTTTCATATAACGTTTATACAATCTTTCACTCTCTTCATCATTATTATATTTATACTTTTTATAATGCTTATTACATAAATTTTTTATTTTTTTTAAACCATTAGTATACCACGGTAATTTGTATACCTTAGGCTTCCTTTTGGAGACAAAACAATCATGAATTTCACGAATTTTTGTTATTGAGAAGGTCAGTCTAATCGATTGAACCAATTAAATCATTGATAGCAACAAAATCGCATAAATTATAATTATAAGACATATTATCAACTATATTAATATTATCGAATAAATAAAATTCTAATTCAATAATAAGAGGAACATGGTGTATATCAGAGTCACACATTGGACAGAAACATTTCTCTACTAAATATTTCAAGTCATTGGATACAAATATTAAATCCAACAATCTATCTAGTAAATTAGAAATGTTAAACTGTCAACTAGATAAATTTCACTTGAGGAATTAACATTACCAGGAATCAAGCTTGGACCATCTCCTGGAACACATAACCAAGTAAGTTTAGGTAGATTAAAATCCCCGAGAACACAGAGTGCAGAAGTGTCATTAATATTTTCATATAAATTTATGTGCTAATTCATAAACAAAATTTATTTGGTATTTGAAGCTTGCTATAGTTAAAGTACATATTTCGCTAAATAAAGAGTTATTAGAAATCTTGATTCATAATCGTATTTTAACTATAAATTAATTTTTCGATTTGATACTGGCAACACTATTGTTTATTTTCTCTCTTCTCCCAAATAAATCGTAAGTGATTTACAAATTTAGTAAACGATTGACTTGGTAATCGGAATTGAAAACTTTATTTCCTTAAATTAGAGAACTAATGATGTGCTAAGATAAATTTAAAAGCCATTAAAAATATTTTTTTTTATTTATAAAGCAAATCAATGGAAATGTGTGTAAAAAAGTAATTTTTTAGAACATATTATTCAAAGCATACAAAAGTAATCGAATTTATTTCCTAGTGAGTACCAACTATAAACCTTTATTATTTTCTTCATTATTAAGTAAATATGAATACTGTTTTTCACAAATTAGCTTAAAATCCTGCAATAAGACTGTTGTAAAAGTTTATGAATTAGACCATTAAAATATTATCAATATGCATTTGATAGAAGTTATCCGAACTTTTTGGTGGAATATAAGAAGCAGATATGTATATAACACCCTGAGAACCAGTTACAGATACACATAATTGATCAATAATACTATCATTATTCAGCAAATTATGAATTTGTGAGTTTAAAGAACGCTTAACTAAAATAAGAACGCCACCACCTCTTTTATGAGATGTCTTTATAGGATCTCTATATTTTCTGAAAATGTTATACATGTTAAAATCAGCTACTTCTCCATCGAGAAAGTCTTCATTCAACCACGTTTCAACAATTACATAAATATCATACTCAGCTTGTGAAGTAAAAGAACGCAAAAGAGACAATTTGATTCTAATACCAGAGGCAATTTGGTATTAAATTTTTAAAGATTTATGATTATTAACCTTTTTTGTTAAGTTAATGCTTCTACCGAGGGATTTTTCTGAAAATTTATAAACGGTCTAACAGTAACATTGGACGGCCACAAAGAAGATTTAAATAGCTGACTATAAAAATTGGATGATATTCCTAACTTAAAATTTATTCTCTTTAAAGTTTCGATATCAGTATCCTTTTTAACAAGTTTATAACACACCAAATGATCTTTACTAATATCTAAATGATTTTCAACATATGATATAATTTGTTCCACTGTAACACTGGGTTTAAAAGAAGACAAATGTACAAATTTTCTTCTCACAATGACATCGAGTTCATTGGAGTGACTCTACTCTGCAGCACAGATTGAAATGTTAACTGTTCAAAATGCAGAGTAGAGTTACTTCACAGAATATTTGACACTTCAATACTTACATTTCCTTTCGCGAATATCTAAGCTTTCTATCCATGGCCTTCATTTTAAATAATTTTTTATTTAAATTTAAAATTTCCAACACAATTATTTTGTGTTGGTTTTATGATTTTTAATATTTTTTTTCTAATTTGTTGACAATTAGAGATGTGAACAAGTTAGTGATGTGTTTTTTAAGGTATATTTGTCATGTTAAATATTTAACAGATCAATGTTAACTCTAGAGTGGAACAAATCCGTACACCAGAGTCAAACAACTTTTACTCTGGAGTGAAATAATAAGAGATAGCAAAATATAAAAACGTATTAGTAAGAAAGAGAAAAGAACTAAATTTGCTACAGATTGGACTACTCCAGCATTGTAAACGCACCTTTAACATTTAAATCTGTGCTGTAGAGTAGAGTCGCTCTGCAATTTTGAAAGCACCTTAAAGGTACTTTCACAGTGGAGTGGCTCTACTCTGCAACACAGATTCAAATGTTAACTGTTCACAATGCAGAGTAGAGTTACTTCAAAAAAAATATGTGACGTTTCAGCAACGAGCATATAATTAAAAGAGCTACCAACTCACACAACTTCTGTTAAATCACTCTCTTCTTATTTTGTATCGAAAAATGTTACCATATGAATTACACATGTCTGTAAAGGCTAACATTTTTCGATACAAAATGTTAATGTTTGAAAGAGGCGATGAAAACCGCCTGGTTTCAGTACTTACGCAGTTTTTGCGAATATCGTGTCATGGCTTTCACTACTATTATTATAAAATAATTTTTTTTTTTATATATTATTACAAATTGAAACTATTTGCTTTTATTTTTCAATATTTTTTATAATTTGTTGACAATTAGAGATGTGAACAAATTAGTGATGTGTTTTTTTAGTTATATTTGTCATATTAAACAGTTAGCAGAGTGATGTTAACTCTAGAGTGCAACAAATCTGTACTCCAGAGTCAAACAAATTTAACTCTGGAGTGGAATAAAAAAAGATAGCCAAATACAAAAATGTATTAGTAAGAAAGAGAAATCAACAAAATTTGCTACAGATTGGAGTACTCCATCATTGTAAACGCACCTTAAACCGTTGCTCGATTGTGTATCTTTCCATGGTTCAAATTTAGTTAGTCTGAAATTGAGAAATGTCAAATAAAATGCAGAAAAACTCTTAACGTTTAGGTGTGGTTCACATTCAACATCGGCCCTTAAAATTTAACCACCATTTATATGCAAAACAATAACAACACAAAAGCTGTTGTTGCTGTGCATGTATTTTTCGTGTTTCAACATCGATTTTATGACTCGTGAGCAAGGTAAGGAATGGCCCACACATGTGGGCACATTCAAATCCGAAATGAGAATGTGCTGAAGCTATCAGCACATTTACATCTGAAATGTGAATGTGCTGGAGCTATCAGCACATTTATATGTGCCGGTGACATTGGCACATTTTACATGGAAATGTGTATTTGCCATGGTATTTCCACATTCATATGAAAAAAGAGTAATTTTTCATAAAAAAGTACCTAAAATTTTTTTTCCAAAAAATTATGTTTTTTCAAAAAAAAATTACATTTTTCAAAAAACCACTCATCAAAAACAATGAATGTATATAAAAGCAATAGCATTAGTTATTGTTGTTGCATGAATGCATGGCAAAAGCAATGAATGGTTTGACTGCACAATAAAAGCGAATGTACTCAAACCGTTCTCTGATTCGAATCCTTTGAAAGTCCGTCAATCGCGGACCGTTTACGGACCGTTATGTCATGTGAAAAACGGACATGAGTCCGGTAAAAGTCCGTCCATGACGGACCGTTTGCGGACCGATATGACGTGTAAAAAATGGAGTGGGTCCGTTTCAGACTCCCGTTTTCGGTCCGTATCGGTACCATTTTTTTAAACAAAAACGGACTTGTATATATACCTACATTTTGGCTATTTTTCTATTAATTTTGGGTAATACATATTATTTTTTTTTTTCTGTTTATTAAAATAAAAAAAATAACAGAAAAAACATACAACACTGCACCTTCATCCATCATCACTTGTAATTTTGTCCTTTTATAAAATTTAATACCTGATAAAAACAAAAAACTAATTTGTTGAAGTTAAACTAATGGTATTTACAATGGAGTTTTTACACATAACACAAATTTGAATATTCTTTTTCGCCAAAACTATTGGCAGTTAAGCACCGTAAGTTGTTTTTCAGGTGGAAAAATTTCACTCGAACTTAAAATGCCTCAAATTGCAATTTAATTTAAACACAGGAATAATTTTTAATTTTATAACAAAGACACAATCACAATAAACACAAAATGTCATTTTTTCCCAAGAAAAATAATAGTCTTGTACATTAAATTTGCGTGAAAACAAACTCTACACAATTTTCACGTTAAACGGATTGTCGTGAAAAATCATTTTTTTATATGGAGTATAACAGTTTTTTCACGTGAAACTCAAACAACTTACGGTGCTTTAGGAAGCGATTCTTTTTGCACCATGGCATTCATTGTACACATTGTAAAAACACCTTTTAATTTCATAAATATTTACCATCTCACAATTGACACATGAAGACATTTGTTTGTTGCTGATGTACGCTGGTTGTCTTGAATTGATGCACGCTTTTGTTTTTTATATTGTTAAAAGTACTTTTCGATAAACTGCTCAAAAGTACTACTTCGCACTTTACTGTGCATGCACACATTTTTGAAATTAACGGAAGGATTACGCGATATAAGTGATGTCTTTTATTTAATTAACTGTTTTTATTTTGATAACAAATAAAATAAGAAAAGCCGTTTGCTACGGAATCAAAACTGATGAAAAACGGTGAAGTCCGTATTTAACGGTACGGAAACGGATGCACCAAAACGGAGTTAAAACGTATTGTGTTCGAAAATCCATTTATACGGTCCGTTAATGTTACGGACAGTTAACGTGCCGTAAAAGCCGGATTCATGAATCCGTAAGTGCCGGAGAGTCCGTAAAAATGTTTCTTGGGTACACATGTAATATTTTAAAATACCTAATTAAATTAGAAATAACTTACATGCACCGCATTATTAGCTGATTTGGTTTCATATATATTTTATTGTTTGCGACTCATCCTATATCAAGCAGAGCAGGGTTGCATTTCACATGTTTTTTGCGAAAACTTTTTCGATTTGAGAAATACAGAAACGGGGTGCTGACCTAGTGTCTTCAAATGCAATGAAATGTGCAAAGAAATTTGAAAATAACACACAAAGAAACAACAAAATTATTTTCGTTGTTGTTGTGTTGTGTGTTATTTTCAAATTTCTTTGCATATTTCATTGCATTTGACCTAGTGTCTTCAAATGCAATGAAATGTGCAAAGAAATTTAGAAATAACACACAAAACAACAACAACAGATATAACACACAAAACAACAACAACGAAAATAATTTTGTTGTTGCTTTGTGTGTTATTTTCAAATTTCTTTGCACATTTCATTGCGTTTGAAGACACTACCCAGCAAGCATGGCAATACGAAGAAGATTCCCCGATCATATTGCCAGGAAGAAAACATTTATTGCCGGCAATATCAATTTCGTATTGCGGAAGTTTCTTCCGTCGGGAATAACTGTTACCCGAAAGCAATACTTCCAGGCAACACGAAAGCAATACCCCAGGAAGATAAATCGGCGATATCGCTAAGTTATCATCTGGAAGATAAAAAGGTGATATCGCCAAATAAACTCCCCGGTACAATATAAAGGTTTTATTTTTTAATTATTAAATTTAAGCCTGAAAAAGAACATCTGCATACATAATCCATTGACCAACACATTAATTATCTTGATTTCATGGTAGCCGATTTTTTCCTCGCATTAAATCTTGATTTTTTCAAGAAATTTCTTTCCTATGTGTTTGTTGATAGTTTTTATACAAATTTTGTTTTAATTATTTCCAAAATGACAAAGAATTTCAAACAAATTTTCTTTATCTTCCGGATAATAAGAAGGTAATATTGCCGCAATATCATCATAAAAACATGACAAAAAATTCAATTTTTGAATTATTTTTTTCCAAATATCACCAAATTATCTTCCAAATAATAAAAGGAAGACAATTTTAAAATACTACTTGATTATTTTCATTCAAATGAAAAATAGAAGATATCGCTTTAATATCTTCTTGGAAGATATCTTCCAAATGCTTGCAGGGTAGGTGAAGACACTAGGTGACCACGTAATGGTGTTATTTGACAACACTGGCAAGAATCGTCAAAATCACAGATTAATACCAGATGTGAAACCAATGACAGTTGTCAAAAAAGTATTCTCGAACCATATGGTTTTGTTTACATGGAAGTCAAGTCAAGAGGGAGATAAAAATATAAAATCTCCATACATTTTGTATTGCGCATGTTTTGTATATATCTGTCTCTTTTTAGATTATTGTGTTTTATCTTTTGTGTTTTTCTTAAATTTTTGCGTTTTATTTTGGTTATTTTCTGTCGGCCTATTGCCCAAATCAGCTGATTCATATCTGGTATAATCTGTGGTAAAATGGAGTTAAAAATTCGAAGTTGGCAGCACAGTTGGGAGTAGATAATTGCGCCAAAAATGACAACAAAATGAAATGTCTGGGATAAGAGAAATTGAAAAAAAAAATCATTTATCTAAAATCGTGCAAAATATAACTGTTGTTTTTTTTGTGAATTATCAAATATAATATTAGAGTAACGTTCTCTGTGTATGTTTTAAGTAATAATGTTAAATTTAAATTGTGTTATTTGTGCCGAAATATTTACGCCCTCCGATGATGTTCGTGTTCCCAGTTGTGGACACATGTTTCATAGTACCTGTCTCTTTCAATGGCTACAAAGGTAAGCGGTTTGTTAAAATCAAATTCACTTTAAGATTTAACTCATTTGTTTACCCAACTTTTTTGCTATAGATCAAAAACCTGTCCACAATGTCGTAATAAATGTACTGAGAAGAATATAATACGAATTTATTTCAATTTAGCTAATTTAGATGTAAGTCGAATTGATGTTGTTTCACTGCAGGAACAGTTGGACAACAGCATTCTTCAACTAAAACTTAAGGAAAACGATCTAAAAAAAGCTGAAGAACAAATAAGTGGTTACAAAGACACAACAAAGAAGTGCATGTGAGTAACCAAAACATAATTAAATAATAATGGTCGAAGGGCACTATTCTAGGATGACCATTCGTACTGATTTCATCAGTACATGTACTGATTTTTGTTCACGTGTACTGATGAAAAAGTCGTGTACTGATTTTTTAAAATTTGTACTGATTGTACTGATTTTTGGCATTTAAAAAATTGCAGTTTTTAGTAAAAAAAAAGCCAAAATGCAAGTACAATGTAGTTTTTTTTATAGGATAAATTTTTGAGAATGTGAGAGGTTTTCTCTACCAGAAAGTATTTAAAATGATTTTTCTACATGTAAATTTCTTAATCTATTTAATATTTAGTTTCATAAACACAGAAGATTCGTGGTGACAACCCAATTTATCAAACGGTTCCATCGCGATAATAGAAAATCAGTTGATACAACAGTTATTTGACTGTGATAAAAATATTTTAATTATCTGGTTGTCAGAATGATTCTGTTTTCTGAGTGTAGGAAACGACATCAAAAGCGGAAGATTTTTCTGTACAAAATCATTAAAATCTGAAGAAATATATGTGGGTATTTCCATGGAAAAATTACTGAATCTGGTATTTTCAATAAGAAAAGGATTATCATTTTTAAAAACGTTACGTGTTTTTGCGGAAAATGTTTTAGCCAAAATGTGAAGTTTTTCTATTTCAGAAAACATGCAGAAATTAGCAAAGAAAAAAAAAGATTTGTTCTTACAGCTAACTTTGTGGCCAATCGATGGGTTAGTTTGTATCTACAGAAAATTAGTTTAGACACTGCAATTTGCTCGTGACAATAGAAATTCGTTGGCCTGAATAAAAGTTTGGAAGAAATTACGTTCATACTATCCTGGGGTCATATTTGACTCCATTCGTAGCATGGCTGTATTTCATCAATCTGTTACAAAAAAAAAAAAAATAGAAAAGAAATGGTAACAGATCATTGAAATTTCTAAATAATGGATCGGTTTCCTGTACTTAAAAAACTGGATTTTTTCATGCGAAATTTTTCAACCGAAAAATTTTGTTGCCTCAACCAAACCATTCGGTTGACAACAAATTAGGTTGGCTGCATTAATTTGTACAGATTTGAAGTCGGAAAAAAGCCTACACTATTCCCAAAATAAATAAAATTTTTAGCAAGGTTGGTTACCGTTATCGTTATAATACCGTTATCGCTAAAATACCCTTTCAAATTGAATACCGTTACCAATACCTCTAAAAAATCTCTAAATACCGTTATCGTTACCGATACCGTTATTTTTATGGGTAGTTACCGGTATTTTACCGGTATTTATTAATTATATAAAAATTAAAATTTTTACTTTTTTGTAATAATTCAATTCTGTTTAATTCCCTAGGAATTGAAAACTTAATTCAGGGAATTAAACGAAAAAAATTTAATTCCTAGGGAATTAAACGAAAAAAAATTAATTCCTTAGGGAATTAAACGAAATAAATTTAATTCCTTGACTAAAAGTTGAATTAACTAGAATTGAAAGAATTCCTTGACTAAAAGTTGAATTAACTAGAATTGATAGAATTCCTTGACCAAAAATTGAATTAACTTGAATGAATTCCTTGACCAAAAGTTGAATTAACTAGAATTGAATGAATTCCTTGACCAAAAGTTGAATTAACTAGAATTGAATGAATTCCTTTACCAAAAGTTGAATTAACTAGAATTGAATGAATTCCTTGTTGAATGAATTCATAAAATTTTATGAAGGCATTAGAAAAAAATGAATGAATTCCTTTAATATAAATCGAATGAAAAAAAAGGAATTCATTCAATTCCATAAGTTTGGTCAGGGAATTCATTCCCAAAATATAAATTCAGTTCAAAAAAAGGGAATTAGGGAATTCTTCGAAGCTCTGATATCTAGCATATGTAGTCGTATCTCATTTGATATAGATCGACATATGATCTTATCCAACTTCATCTCAAAATTGGGGTTTCCAGTAATATCCAATCAGATCCCTCAAATATATTACAGGATTAAATTAGATCCAAATAGATCTCAAAATTGGGATATCCAATAATATCCAATAATATCAAATTAAGATCCTGATAGATCCCAAAATATCCCATGGGATTAATTTACATCCAATTAGATGCAAACGGATAAGCTAATTTTGGCAGATCGAATTGGATAATTTGAGATCAAAATTTATCCTATGATATATTTGGAATTATTTAAATTTAAAAAAATTTAAAAACACACAAAAAATTAAAAAAAAAATTTATTATTTAAAAAATATTTATTTCATTAAAAAAAAAAAACAAAAAAAATTCCGTTGGCAGGATTTAAACCCAGGTTGCTTTCGTTATAGTCGGCCACTTAACTCACTCAGCCAAACACTGCTCTACAACATGACTGACTATATGAGACAACATTGTTCGTGGTACTGAGTTATATATAATTATATAAATTTATATACATATATAGATGACTTAGAAAAAATATATATAATAACATATTAAAATATTAATTCCAAGTTGCAGTAAACATAACTTTCAGGTGCTGTTGGCAGTAAATGGGTTAATTTTTTTAAGATCTGTAAAAAGAATATTTACAAGTAAATTAAATTGAGTTAAAAAAGTAAAAAAAAAATTTTTTTTTGTGCCCGAGCTGGGATTCGATAATAGGGTCTCTCAGGTAATATGTGACTATATATAATTATATATTAAACACATAGAAAATATTACTGACGTGGGACCATATATAATCATATCTCAAATTATATTGTTAATGTTGCACCATATATGGAATCATATGTAATCATATCTTATAGCATTTAATATAATATATAATCATATATAAAAATATCTTACATCATACAACCAACAAATTTTTATAAGAGGGCATACATAATTATATCTTAAAATATATGGCTTATATGCCACCATATGTGATCATATATTATGTTATATATGACCATTTATAATTGTATATGACAACAGATCTGTCATATCTCATTATGTATAGCATATATGATTGGTATCTAATTTTATAAAAGACAATATACACAAATATATGGTTATATAAGGTACAACATAAGAAACATATAATTATATATTCCCGGTGAAAAATGCTCATATACGCTCAAACATGTTCATATATGGTTTATGTATGGACACATATGAACAAATATGGATTTTTTAGGAACATATATGGATTTTATATGAACATATATGGAAGTATATGTGATTCCATATATGGAAAAAATTTCATATACAGACATATATGGAAGCATCTGTTATTTCATATATGGAAATGGCACTCATATATGGACAAATATGAAAGTATATGTTATTCAATTTATGCAAAAGAGACTTGTATATGAACATATTTCGAAGAATACATTTTTCCATATATGTAAAAGGAACTCATATTTGGATAAATATGGAATTATATTTAATGCCATGAATAAAAAAGGAACATATGTAGCGCCTAATTTAAATGTCATACATAAATTTATATCTATCGTATAACCTTATAATAAAGGACAGCAACGTTCGCATGTATTTGCATATATTTAATAAATGTATATGTTCATATATGTCCATATATGAACATATACTTAGGTGTTACCTCATTTTTCGGATCCATACATATATGGTTGAACCATAAATGTTCATATATGGACATTTTTCACCGGGTAGATAAAATTATGATGAGATCAGTTCATTGATATGTACATGTTGTGAGAGTTGGCATCTTTCATTAAAATTTAGAGTCAATCTTTCGATTTTATCCAGAACGAGTTCGAAGCCAACGAGACTATGTAGGCGTCGGGTGGAATAGTGCCATGGTAGTTTAAATAGCATTTTAAGTAGCTTATTTTGTGCTACTTAGAGTTTTTTTATATGACATTTTGCAGACGTGTACCAAACTGGAGCACAGTAAAATATTATGGGGTGGAATATAGATTTGATGATGAGTTTTTTATTGTCTATGTTCATTTCCTACTTTCTGTTTATAATTGGGTACATTATTCTAATAATTTTGTTAATTTTGTCCACTACATAGGGAATGTGATTATTAAAATTAAGCTTTATATCAAACATTACGCCCAAGTATTTGACGTTGTTTTCCCATAGAATATCATGGTTCATGAAACGAGGTAAACTCTGGGGTATAAAACAAGACTTACGTTTTCTTGTAAAATAAATAGCATGCGTTTTTTCAGGGTTAACCAAAATCTTCCATTTATCAAAATAATTGCTCAACCCAGTAAGAGCAGACTGCAAGTTTGTAATAATATCAGCTGAATAAACATAAGAACTAAGAATTGATGTATCATCTGCAAATATAGACGTAATGCAATTGGAAAATGTTGGAATGTCAGCAGTAAAGTTGTTGTAAACAACTGGCGACAGGCAAGAACCTTGTGAACATCCTGCAATGATATTTACTTGTTGTGAACAGGTTTTACCTAAGTAAACGTTGAACGATCTATTTTGAAGAAAGTTTTGAATAATTTTTATGAGTTCAATTGGAAAGTTGAATTTTTTCAATTTAAAAATAAGTCCATTATGCCAAACGGAGTCAAACGCAGCTTTTATGTCTAGCAATATCATTCCAGTTGATTTGCCGTTTTAAAAATTATTTTAAACTAATTTTCTGATTTTTAGTAGGGGTTGAGACTAGAGATGAGCGATATTTTCATACCGGTGATTTAATCACAGTTATTAATAAATCACTGGTAACGGCAGTGATCAAATATTTCAAGTCGCAGTTACTCGGAATGTCGTTCTTTTAATATTTTTGTACTATTCTTTCTTGCAAACTTCATTGTGCACATTAATACATGTTTTTTTTTCAATAACAGTGACTTGCTTTCACACTTCTGAATAAAATGTCTCCTTCAATAAAGAAATAAATTATACTCGAGAAAAAGTTTTTCCGGCAAATTTTTGTTAATAAACTTTGAAATGGCTGACAAAATTCGTTTTCGATTTAACTAAACTAAGTTTAACTGACATCTTAAAAACTCGCCATAAATATTATTTCGTTTATTTATCAGAAAACCGTAATCACGATCATAGTTTAAAAGAACAACGATTTGAGCATTTCACGATTTCAATGAAAACAATGTTACTGAAAAATCGCCGGATCGCCCATCTCTATTACAAACCCGTGATCACGGTCACTGTTTAAAAGAACGGTGATTTGAAAATCACGATCACTGGTAGCAGCGTTTTTCAAAAATCACCGGATCGCTCATCTCTAGTTGAGACGTATTATGTTCACTTCTGAACCCGAATTGTTGCGATGGAAGTATATTGTTTGCATCGATAAAATTAATAAGCTTTTCCTTAATAATTTTTTCCAAGATTTTACTTATAGAAGAGAGCAGACTTATTGATCTATAAGAAAGTGGAGAATCAGGAGATTTATTTGGCTTGAGTATTGGTATGGTTTTTGAGATTTTCCAATCACTGGGGAAGTAGCATAATTTAAGGCAAGCATTAAAGATGTTCGTTAGATAGTTGATACCTTTATTGGGTAGATTTTTTAGACATTTATTATTAATACCGTCTAAACCTGGAGTTTTTTTGTTTTTCAATTTTTTTATAATTACACCAACTTTTTCAGTAGTAGTGAAGTAACAGTTTTGTGGGATTGGGTTAATATTACGAATAAGGTTTGCAACACCATTACCTTCAGTAATCGTAGTAGTATCACTTAAATTTGATGAAATACAGTGGTTCCAATTAAAGTTGTGAGCCAAAAGTTCAGCCTTTTCTTGCCGGGTGAAACATACTACATTGTTGTGTTTTAAAATTGGAATATTGCTAGATTTCTTCTTTAACATTTTTAAAACTTTCCAAAAAGGGGAAGATGCTTTGTCCAAATTGGACAACATGTTATTCCACGTTTGGATTCTGAAGTGGTTTATTTCATTCGTAATATTTTTATTTAAACGTGTCATAGCTCGACGATCATTAACATCTCTGTAACATTTCCAGTTCCTTTTAAATACGTTCCTTAATTGTATCATAATTTTTATGTTGTTTGGTAAGGGTTTAGAGGTTGGTGCAATTCTACGTTTGGGCACACTTTCATCTATTCCCATTTTTACTACATTATTGAAAACATTTACCATGTTGTCAATTTGAGTGCTGTTGTTTATTTCATTAAAGCTATCCGCCACAGGAAGATTCCTGTTTATGAATTTCATAAAATGCGGCCAGTTTGCCTTGCTGAAAGCGTAACATAAATTGACTACCATTTCATAATTTAAATTAATTGTACTAATGATTGGTAGGTGGTCAGAACTCAAGTCATTTATAACTTTTACTGCGGACATATTTTGATATATGTTAGTTAGAAAAAAATCTAGAGTTGACGGTTGTTTACTTGGATCAGCCGGAATATAAGTATATTCATGGGGAAACACTATTTATGCTTGGTTTAGTTGGAGTTTTTCCATATAATATATTACCCCAGCCATTATTTCTTTGACATCCCCAATAACTATGTCTGCAGTTAAAATCTCCTCCTAATATGTATTTATTTGAGCTCGTTAGTTTAGGAATATCTGTCGCAAATGTTTGTTTTCTTCTAGGGTCCCTGTTTGTTGACCCACCAGGATAATAGCAAGAATAAATATTTATAAAGTCATTACCAGATTTTACCTTAATACCTATGTTTTCAATCAGTTCTGTGTTAATAGGAGGTATAAGTTGATGCTGAATGTGTTTTTTAATTAAAATAGCTACTCCACCTCCCCCACCACGTTGTCGATCGTATCTGTAGCAGTAGAAGTTCTGATGTTTTATTGTAATTTTTTATTTAGCCAGGTTTCACAAAGTAAACAAATGTCAATATTGGTTTTTTCCAAGAAATGGAATAATTCGTCGTTTTTAGTGCGAGTGCTACGAGCATTCCATTGTAATAACGTTATGTTGTTGTTCATTGGTACAAAAATTTGCATGCAAGGTTTGTAACAACCTCGAATTGCTCTTCACGAGACCTGCATTTTTTTAAATTTGAAATTAATTCAAAGGTAAGATTTTTTAATTCTTCTAAAGAGAACAAATTATTATTATCGTTATTTTGGGTGAATGGTTGGCTATAACCCGTTCTAGATGGATTTGGTGTTTCGCTCTAATTTAAAGCATTTGGAAAATTAACGTTGTAATTCGATTGATTGTTGAATTGTTGGCTTCTTTGTCTGGTACTCTTTGGTTGAGCACGTTGCCTTATTTGCTTATATGTTTCCCTATTAGGGCAGTCAGGGGACATAGCCTTATGGGGGCCTTTACAATTAGCACATTTTACAGTGGTTGACTTGCATTCTTCAGTTTTGTGATTCCCGGCGCAATGGGCACAAAATGTTTTAACATTGCATCTGCTGGCACTGTGTCCATACATCTGACAATTATAACATTGGGTCAGTTTTGTTTTGTTGGGTTTTTGGTATTCCCACCTGACTTTTGTGTAGTTGATGGCTGAGTAGTTTTGCCTTAATTCTCTTAATGTGATTGACTTTTTTTCAAAGTAGACAATAAATATAATTTGTTCGTTGTTACTGTCCCTAGCTCCAGCATAGGCTCCAGTAACAATTTTAACATCGATACATTTAAGGCCCATGTCTAAAAGTCTGGACTTAACAACTGATGGGTCTGTTTTATATAGACCTAATAGTACAGCTTTATAAGGCTTTTCGTTTTTAGCAGCATATGTGAAATATTCGAGCTGAAACTTCTTAGTGAGAGAGTCGCAAACGGTAGTAAAATCTACGTTATTTGTGCAAAACAATTTTAGACCGATGGAAATTTTACGTATAGAGTAATCTTTGATTTTTAATATTCTACACATTTCATGAACTTGTTCAATTTTACATTTTAAGATTGTTATTGGTGGTATGTTAGGGTGCGTACAGAGTGGCCGCTTGTTGCCGAGCCGAGCCGACTGACGCTTATTGCGAGAACCAATGCGAGAAAACTGGTACTATACAAATTAGTACAAATAAGCGCGAACAGGTCATAGTGGGCGCCGAGCTGGTCAGAGCGCAAAGCTGATTGAATGCGAGAAAACAGTCCGAAAGCGTATTTCAGCGCCGAAAACATTGTCTATGTTATGTTAATAAAATAAAAATTAAGCAAAAAAATAAATAATAAAAATTAAATAAAATTATAGCAATTATAAAAAAAATAAAAAAATCTTATAAACAAAATTTAAAAAAAAATGTAATAATAATTTCAAGAATAATTGAAGAAATGCGTTAATAAGTAAAACTTTTTTTTCACAAACACGAATGAACAACAAACCCAAATGCATACAAACATACATAAAACACAAATAATAGATAAAATATCAGCGCTGATTCTCGTATCCACTATGCACACCCAAACTTGTTTCTCGCATGAACAAGTTCTCGCAATAAGCGTCAGTCGGCTCGGCTCGGCAACAAGCGGCCACTCTGTACGCACCCTTATCTTTAACAGCTGGTTCGATAATTGTTTCATCATTATCGTCATCATCGATAGTTTGCAGAGGTGCAAAATAATTTGAATTGCTAGCTCTCTGAGATCTGTTTGTGGCCATTTTTTTTTCTATTCATGTTATACCCAGAGCAGGCATCAACATCTTCTCGATTGTGTTTAATTTTGTTTTTGTTTTTTTTTAATATTTAGATATTGTTAACAAACAACAACAACAAGAAATAAAGAAAAAAAAATAAACCGTAAACTTTTATTGCACTTTAAGGAAACAGAATACACTATGACTTAACACATCAAATGATAATGCAAGACTGACGACTTCAACTTTGTAACGATTTGTCGTCATAATTTTTATAAAAATGCATACACCAGAATTTTGGAGTTATCTATTAATTATATTGCGAAAAGTATAAATGTTACTTATACTTAAATGATCGTTGGACTGTAGGTAATCATCTAATATAGCGAGGGTTTGGGGTTCGGGAATTCCCGGGAAATCCCGGAAAAAGTTTGCCGGGAATTCCCGGGAAAATAATATATTTTTCCCGGGAAAACGGGAAATTTTAAAAATATTAAATTTTTTAAATTGTTTTTGTTTCGAATAGGATTTTTTAATTTTAGTCATAAAAAACATTTTAAATACCATGTCATTGTTAAAATCTTTTAAAAGGGAATACATTTATTTGACACAGAAATAAAATCTTTGCCAAGTAATTAGAAGCATTTCAACTAATAAAGATTTTTCGCATAACTTATTCAAAATTTAAGTAGTAAAATGTTTAAAAGAAATATGAAAAAAGCTTTGTTTCTTACAAATAATCGCCCTTCCTATCTAAATTTTTCAAATGTATAATTTAGGTAAAGTCGACTTTAGTTAAAATATTGGGTGGCAGTTAGGGTTTGGGATTTCCCGGACTTTTTTATTTCCCGGGAAACGGGAATGAAAAAATTTGATTCCCGGGATTCCCGGGAATCCCGGGAAATATTTTTGAACCAAATTGTTAATGACAACCACCTATATTAGTAATTTTTGTTAAAAAAAACACTATTTCAAAACAAATGCAGTCCGTGTAGTGAGAATTCAAAGTAAAAAATATCAGAATGTTGAACATTTGATTTCACAGAAATTACTCGCAGCACTGCCAAATGAATTGCATGATTCCAGCAGAAAGCACCTACTACTGGACTGTCGGAAACAAACAGTTTCATCACACTTGGCCCATTAGATATGGTGGCCACAATGTTATTTTCCACAGACAAATAAAACTCTTCTAGTCTTATTTCTACAATTCTTCTTATTTCATCAGCATTACATCTTCCTGATATATAAACCAACCCCAGGTTATAAAATGAATTATTTCCGTTTATACATATGTTCAAATATCTCTTTTGTGATATTCTTGTCCATTCATCTAAGATTATAGTAAATCTCCTATTGTTAGAAATATTGCTCGATATTTCTTTTATCATAATATCTTTTACATGATTGTAGTAATTTAATATAATGTTCTTTACATCGGATTCATTTTTTTGCAATGCTAGGTTTTTATTATAAAAACTTTCTCGAATAAACGAAGATCTAGTTATGGTGCGGATTGACTGCGGCTAATTTGAATACCATTTCAGGAAATGTTTGCCCTACCATAAAACCTTTAATGCCTATTCAGCTTACACTTTTTTCCTCGGGTACTTTGCTAATTTTAGCTGAAACGTTATTCTTGTTGTTGTTTTCTTCAAGAGAAGTTGCATGACCATCAATTTTTTTTTTTTTTTTTGTGAACCAAATTTAGATGTCGGATAACCAAATTTAGATACCACCGTTAATCATTAGTCTTTTCTTTTCACATTAATAATGAAATCGTTACTTATAAAATTATTGACCCTTAATATAAAGGCACATCTACACGGGATAGAAAAATCGCTAGACTTTTTGAAAATGCAGCTCTGTACAAGTCTACGAAATGTAATCTCTAGGGCATTGACAATTGCTGTCATACATAACTTCTCTAGAAGAAAACAACAACAAGAATAACGTTTCAGCTAAAATTAGCAAAGTACCCGAAGAAAAAAGTGTAAGCTGAATAAGTATTAAAGGTTTTATGGTAGGGCAAACATTTCCTGAAATGGTATCCAAATTAGCCGCAGTCAATCCGCACCATAACTAGATCTTCGTTTATTCGAGAAAGTTTTTATAATAAAAACCTGGCATTGCAAAAAAATGAAACCGATGTAAAGAACATTATATTAAATTACTACAATCATGTAAAAGATATCATGATAAACGAAATATCGAGCAATATTTCTTACTTCCAATAAACATATTTTAAATGGCTTCCAAAATGTCATTAATTGGAAACTTTACAGCATTAAAATCAATGGATTCGATCTTTTCATAGGATGCAATTAAAAATATTTAATTTTATGTAATTAAACATACGTTTTTGTATTACTAATATTCACGTCTTCTTTTGTATTCATTGGGACTCCAATCATCAACTCGAATGGAGATGTTTTAATCGAACGATGAGTTGTTTGGATACTATTGAACTGCACTGATGTATTGATACCATTTTTCGGGGTTGTCTGCGGATAACTTGGAAAAGACAGACATTATTGTTCTGTGAACTCTCTTGACTTGGCCATTTCTTCTTGGAATGCCAGTTGTAGTGAAAACCAAATTGATTTTTTCAGTTTCTGTAATGCTCTTGAAATACTTCTGCTGTAAAAGCTATGCCCTTGTCTGTAATTATACGCCTCGGATTTCCAAAAATATTTGTTAATATTTTTAATTTAACACAAATTTAGTAAATGAATCAATAATCGTTAACAAGTGCGTAATTCTTGTTTGTTGACGGCATGGGTCCCACGTAATCCACATGCCAAGTGTCATGGTACACTTTCTTTTGCTATTGGGTGTATAAAATCTTCTTGCTTGCTAAGATGCAAGGAACACAGTTTTGCACAATACTGTCAAGGTTTACGTTTTAAAAAGTGGGGTCAAAAATTACCAAATTTTTCGTTTTTTCGGTTTATATCATATTTGTTCCAAAGTAACTATGGGAAAATATTGTGTCAAATGAAAGATATTTGAGAGGCCTATTTACCGGTGTATAAAACATGCTTACGCATGCTATTTGTTTATGGTATAACGCAAAACATCAAAATTTTAAGTAGTTTTGTATGTGGATCTATGCAGGGTTAAGGGTCAAATTTATATATACATTTGGGAACCTCTGCCTACCTAACATAGGCAGTGTGGGTATCAAACTTTTTTTTTGACTGTTACGTAAAAATAATTTTAAATTTCAGACATGTCGCCATACAATAAATTTATTGAAGATGTAGTTTTTTCCCAAATATCTTTTTTGGTTGTAAAGCTACCTACACATGAAGGAACATTGGTCATAACATGCCCATTTTCTGACGAACGTTCCTTCATGTATATTAATGTTTCGTGTTGAAATTCGTGTTATCAAAATTTTTTGTTATTTTCTGTTTCCAAACTCAATGTTCCATCGTGTGTATCAATGTTTACTGTTTTCGCTGTGTTAGTTCATTGAGAGCAGTGAGGTGCTTTTGTAATTTGCGCAGTAAAGAAAATAAAAGAGACGAAAGTGGCGACAATTACAAATAATGAAAACTGTTTAATTTTATAAATGCATATAAAAATTTGCGAGAATTATGAAACATAAAATGTGATAGCTAAAAAAATAAAACTAACAATAAATTAATTAAATATGATCTTCTTCTGTGCATATTTGATGTGATCAGTTCGACAAACAGAACTGATGTTTTCTTTGAGGTTTTGTTGTGTGTGACATCGTCTGTATTAAAAATGTAAACAAAAATAAAACACTTGTTTTGACGAATCTTCCTACGTGTGTAGGCAGCATTATACAACATGGCGTTTCTTTCTTCATCAGCTTATGCAGTTTTCAGTAAGCTTTCCGAAAATATATAACATGATACAGGAAAATAAAACCTTACGATAATGGAAAATTAAGGAAAATACTTTTTTTAAGTCCCCGTACAAAAAAGTACAGGGTGTAGTTATTCCATACATAACTTCGTGGACAGGGTATACTGAGTTTGTACTGATGTTTGTTGTACCAAAAAATATTGGACTTATGCTGCCAAAAATGCGCGTGCTGGAATTTTTTCTGTTAAGTTGCGTTTTTATCTCACGTCAACTAGAAACTGAATTAAATGCAGATTGGAGTAACTCAAAAATTTTAACAAAATTTGGTCCAGAGTACCGTGAAAAATGTATTAAATTTGCAAAATTCCAAAATATATCCACTTATCGATGATTTGCTTATCAAAAGAAAAGCATTGATATTAGGGTTTTTCTTTTCCCGGACTTTTTCATTTCCCGGGACAGCGGGATTTTTTCCGAATTTTCCGGGATCCCGGGAATTCCCGCTCGGTAGAAAATATATAAATTCGACATATGATTTACTTTAAAAACTCGATTTCTGTTAAAATTTCCGCCCGAAAAAGTTAATATTTTGGTTGTACCCATGAGAAAATGTACTTATTTAATATATTCTAAAAGGATGCCTAAATAGAAAGTATCCAGTCTTCCACTTTTTCTAGATCAATTCGTTTAACAATTTAAATCGTGAATTAATATTATATTTATATGGAAGGCCGTCTTAATTTTAAAAAACTCTTAGAAATATATTAACTAAATATTAATTGGCGGTTTAAACGGTTAAACGAATTGATATAGAAAAAGTTAACACGGGTATTTTATTTTCATCGCTTTTTTCAGGATATATTGGAATAGTTAATTGGTGCAAACCAGTTTTATAGTCAGAATTCAGATCGATTTGTTGCTTAAATATTTCTCAAATATGAAATCCAAAAATTTCTATTTCTAGATATTTTGTCTCTTTCTACGCAGATTTTCAAAAGTATCCGTCTAGAATTATTTTTATAAAATAGTTTGAAAGTGAGTATTTTCCACACAAATTTTTAGGCAAATTCGCCTAAATCGTTTTATAAAAATAGACACTAAAACATTATTAAATAGTTTCTTAACTTTAATTGGTTTTCTTGAATAGACATTTTTTATGCCACAGCTACTGAAAAAGAAATTATAGAATTTTCGTAATTACTGGCATTTTAAATTAACATATAAAAAAAGCCAAAATAATTTGAAAAAGCATCTGATGGATTATTTTGAATACAAATAATATTTAAAAAATACAATTGAGATAATGGAATAGCAATTGAACTTTAAATGAAATTATTTTAAGTTAAAGAAACTCAAAATACTTATGTCAATTGAAAATACGAAAATATTACCAATTTTTTTAATTTTAATGCCTCCAATTTGGAACTGAAATAATAATGTTGGAATGTTGTATTAGGCTGGTTTACACTATAAGATTTTCGGTACGATTTTACTTCAGTATACATGCAAAACTTATAGGCAAGGTTGCAGAATTTTTCCGAAAATCTTAAAGTGTAAATCAGGCTTTACAAATATTGCTTTATTTGAACAAAGATCATCATTTTAAAGAAAAAAGTGTTTTCCGAAATATGTAAAAGTATTTTTGTTGGTAAACTTGGTAATGGCTGATAAAATTTTTTTCCGTTTAACTAAACCAAATTCAACTGACATCCGAAAACAATTTGGCCTAATTCAGTTTATTAAATTACAAATCGTATTTTTTTAATTTTAAATATTTTTTGTTTAAATTAGTTAAAAATATCAATGCTTTAAATTTAAATAAAGTTTCCAACATTGCATTAATACTAGATAAAACTTCTGTAAAAGAATTAAAAAAATCCCGGGAAATCCCGCACAAAATTCCCAGGATTGCGGGATCCGAAAAAGGGCGGGATTCCCGGGATTTCCCGGACATAAACCCTAATTGATATCCATATTGCCCTATTTAAGGAGTGAGATCATAAAAATGTTAACACACATAAAGTTAAATAAAAAACAAACCACTGAATTTTAAGACTTCAAACCAAATTTTTATTAAATGAAATTTAATAAAAAAAAACAAAAATAAACCACATGGAATTCTAACCACTACGAACAAAGTTATCCACTTTTTCCAGAAACCCTCCCATTAAGGCTTTTATGGTAGTTTCTGTCACCTTTTTAGAGCAGGTGGTCCATCTAAGCTTGAAATCTTGCATGTCCTGGGAGATCTTTTTTGTGCCCTTCAATTCTCTTTTAACAAGAGCCCAATATCTCTCCACTGGCCTGAACTCCGGGCAGTTTGGTAGATTTGCCTCTCTTGGTACAAAACCCACATTATTATCATTATACCACTCCAGCGCTTTCTTGCTGTAGTGACAAGATGCTAAATCGGGCCAAAAGTAAGTGGAGACATTGTGCTGACTCAAAAATGGAAGAAGTCTCTTCTGCAAACACTCCTTGCTATAAATTTCGCTGATTATAGAGATAGATGTCACAAATGACTGGCTTCTTTGGCCGCAGCTACATATGGCTTGCCATACTAGGAATTTTTTAGGGAATTTCGTTTGCTTTTTCGACCTAAATTTTTCCGCAACATTTCCTCGAACATCGGAAACATAAAATTCTTGACCACGGAGCTGCGAAAAATCAGCCAGGACATAAGTTTCGTCGTCCATTACACAACAGTTGTATTTTTGTATAAAATTTGATTTCAATTTTCGACCTCTGGTTTTGGCCTCCAAATTTTTAAAAGCGTTTCTATCGGGAACTTTTTGAACTTTGTAGGACTTTAGTCCTGCCTTACATTTCACTTTACGTACAAAAAAGTCCGAGCATTGGGCTAACCGAGCTGTTTTTCTGCCAAATGTGTTGGGAGCTCTCTTAAGTATGCCTTTAGCTTTATATGCCTTACCAATGTTACGATAACCAGTCGTTGTTCCTGTTACCGGCTTTCTTTGAATTGTTAAGTGTTCCAGATACCTTTTTACCACTTTTGAAACTGTTTGGCGGCATACATTAGTTTCTTTGGCAATTTTTTTGTAAATGTTGAAAATATTTAATTATTTTTGAACGCACTTTTCTTTCATCGTCCATTCTGTAAAAAGTTGCTAATTAAAACTCATGCATTAAACACATAGACGACTGCGGCTACTCGACTACAGGACTACAAATGCTGCTGGCTGCAATTGTAGTCGTGTAGTCAGCTACTTAATTTTTTTTGTAAACGACAGCAACATGTAAACAGATAATCCTAAATATTTGACATTTTTATAAATATTAATCTTTTTTGGTTTGTGCTTCTAAAATAATGGCTGAGGAATATTTTGTTAATTTTGTAAGATCCATTTTTTTTTACAAAACATCACAATAAAGTTATTTCCAAATATAAATTAATGAAACCTTCAAACAATTGTAAAATATAAACAGCTGTTTCTTCAGTGTTCCCAAAACGGTGATTTTCTAGTCAGAACTAGCGATTTTATTTCGCCTCTAGCGGGAAAAATTGTCCTGTTTTACATATTTTGTTATATTGTCAACACTATTTTTGTTTTGTAGCCAACAAAAATAGAAATTATCCTAAGTTGACTACAGCGGTAAAAGTAGTCGTGTAGCCGTGTAGCTGTGTTGGTGTCAAAATAATCGTTTTCATATAAACGTATTTTATTTTTGACAGGCTGTAGTCGTGTAGCTGCAGTCGTCTATGTGTTTAATGCTTCATGCTTTAACACATAGACGACTGCAGCTACACGACTACAGCCTGTCAAAAATAAAATACACACGTTTATTTGAAAACGATTGCCACTGTAGTCAACTTGGGATAATTTCTATTTTTGTTGGCTACAAAACAAAAATAGTATTGACAATATAACAAAATATGTAAAACAGGACAATTTTTCCCGCTAGAGACGAAATAAAATCGCTAGTTCTCACTAGAAAATCACCGTTATGGGAACACTGAAGAAATACAATTGTTTGAAGGTTTCATTAATTTATATTTGGAAATACTTTTATTGTGATGTTTTGTAAAAAAAAATGGATCTTACAATATTAACAAAATATTCCTCAGCCATTATTTTAGAAGCACAAAGCAAAAAAGATTAATATTTCTCAAAACGTGAAATTTTTAGGATCAGCTGTTTACTATGTTGCTGTCGTTTTCAAAAAAATTAACTAGCTGACTACACGACTACAATTGCAGCCAGCAGCATTTGTAGTCGTGTAGTCGTGTAGCCGCAGTCGTCTATGTGTTTAATGCATCATGATGTAAATTAATTTATTAACTGACATATTTTTAAAATGTAAACTGCCGAAAAAAAATATGAGAATCTTTAAACCAGGAATCGGCAAACATATACAACCTTATTTTGTGCTTCTATGAGTGAGTTGCAGCCTCTCTCTCTCAATGCACTGACAAAGAACGTTTGTATAATAATTTGAAAATTTTAAATGTTTATAATGGGAATATAAAATTTAAAAGCAAAGAACAACTACAAAAACAAATATCAAACAACAACAACAACACAAAAACAATAAAAACAAAAGAACTTAAAAATAAATTACCAAAAAAATGTATCAATAAACGTTATGCAGAGTGTAAAAAATCTGGCAAACAAGCGATCTGACAACCTACTTCATTGAATGCTTGTTTGCGACTAAGTTATTTTTTTGTTCTATGTGTGAGCTTATGTAGGTGTGAGAGAGCGCCCATGGGCATAGGTGTTGCCGACGCCTGCTTTAAACCAAAGTTATAGGCAAAAAATATGTTCTGATTAGTGCCTCACTGCAATGTTTATGTAAAATTTGGGTTAACATGTAAGTATTGTGAACGAGGATAATAGTTTTAGACTTTTTAGATAAGAGTCTTCATCGGCTTTCCTTATTATAAGCAAAAAAATCAAAAAAAAATAGCCGAAAAATGCACGCACGCTACAGGTTGGAAATGTTAAGATATTTTGATGAAATTTGGTATACCGACTTATATCATCCCATGAACGAAGCACATTGAATTTGGTTGAAATCAGTCCATATTGGTTGAAATCGGATATTTTAATGTAATTCGGTGCATCGACTTATACTGTATCTGCCCAAGGTCGAAACCTATTGATTATGGTTAAAATCGTACAGTGTTTAGACTTAGTGTCCATATAAAGGTTTCTCCCAAAATTTACTTTTTCGCACGCTACAGGTCTCAAATATGAATAAATTTTAATGAAATTAGGTACGCTAATTCACATGGGCCCACGGACAAAGCTTATTGATTTGTTTTAGAATTGGTAAATTTTTAGATCTAGTGCTTGTAAAAAGGTCCCCCAAAAATTTGAATATCCGCACTCTATAGTTCGCAAATATTAAGATATTTTAATGAAATTTGGGACAACGACTTATATTGTCCCAAAGAAGAAGGCTATGTATTATGGTTAAAACCGGTCCATGGATACACCTAGTGCCCATATAAAGGTCACCCAAAAATTAATTTTTCGCATGCTACAGTTCGCAAATAGGAATATATTTTAATGAAATTTGGTACGTTGACACACATGGGCCCAAGGACAAAGCCTGTTGATTTTCGATATTATCGGTCCATATTTGAACCTATCTCCCGTATGGACTATATTTCCGATTTTCTCTTAAATACATCTAACATTAGATAGAATCAAAACTTCTTACCGTTTTTCTAACCTTTTGTCGTTTTATAGACAAATTTTGACACAAGTCCATTTCAAGCCATTGGAATTTCAGATCAAAACATTCGGCCTTATTACGAGTGTCGTAGTCGAGACTAAGTCGAATTTGCTGAAAATTCGCTAAAAACACAACTTTTGAACAAGTTTTCAATTGGATTTATCATATATAGCACTCAGATTTTAAAAAAATCAGCATCAGAGTTTCATTTCTATATTATTTCCATTATATACAAAATCATTTTATATGGAGTCGATAATTTCGGCTGCAAATTCGACACTCGTAATCAGGCCGATTAGTTGGCTTTCAACCAGACTGCTGTAGGGTATCATATATTGGGGCATGACGAATATACGATACCCTACACTAGTCTGGTTGAAAGCCAATTGGCTTCGTCCTTGGGCCGCTATAACCCAATAAACCATAAAACGATACAGTATTTATATGATACAAAAATATGAACTCGTAATGATATCATAATTTTTAAAAATAACGATAAATTTTCTGAAAAAGTCACATTTGCTTGTTCTAATTTAATCGTTAAAGATATCATATATACTTCTTTATTTCGATATCGTTAATGATATCATATTTTCATCGAATAGTGATAAAATAACGACAAAAATTTTGCACTATGACGAAAATATTATCGCATTGCCTGATATTTTCGATATCATAATGATATCGTTATTTCATGAAAAAACGATATCATTAACGAATGTGCGTTTTTCTTCACAGTACCTATCACTTATGAATCGTTAATGATATCATTCTCGGACAAACTTGTCGTCGAAATGATATCGTTACGAAATCAAAACGATATCGTTTGGTTTGTTGGGTAAGTCTGTGTACCATATTTTATCAAAGTATATTAATATTTGCGACCTTTGGCTTGCGAATATGCTCATTTTTAGGGGACCTTTATACGGCCACTAGGTCTAAACATGGACCGATGCCATGTAAAATCAGTAGGCTTTATTCATGAGCCCATTTGAATCCGTGTACCTAATTTCATTAAAATATCTTCGTATTTGCGACTTGTAGTGTACAAACAATTCAATTTATATAGGCACTAGGTCTAACCATGCACCGATTTTAACCAAAATCAAATGGGTTTGTCCCTGGGCCAAAATAAGTCCGTGTACCAAATTTTGTAAAAATATCTTAATATTTGCGATTTGTACAGTGCGCACAAAAATATATGAACAACAGACGTATATCGTTACATCGAAACAAAACGTTATTCTGAATCAGTCGGTATACTTAAAGATGGGTCTAGTTCCAATATTTTTTGGAATTAGAAACATAAGCACAAACTTTTTATACCCTGTCCAAATAATGGTGCAGGGTATAATTAATAAAACTCATTATTTAAACTTATAAAGCACTACTTAAAACATATTTTGGAATTTCCGCAAGCTCGAAATCCATTTTAGACCTATGGTTTCTAGGGAAAAGTTTCTTAGAATTCTTCGTAGAATCATTTCCCCCCCCCCCCCCCTACGATTTCTTGTCACAAAAATTGACCCGCCCTAGTGTACATGCATGAACACACATGAACACGCATGAGCATGTATGATCATACATGTAGATATTACCTTAAATTTCGTTAATGCACACATATGGTCATATATGATTCATGTATGGAGATTTATGTATCCATATATTTGCATGAATGCATGTGTATGAGCATGCACGCACATACATTGGGTACTTAAAAAGTTTTTAAGTAAGTAAACAAATATTTATATTTGAGTTTTGAAATATTAATATTTTTTTATTTATTTCAAATAATTTGGAGTAAGTAAATAAATATTAATGTGCTAATTCATAAAAAAAAATTATTTGGTATTTGAAGCTTGCTATAGTTAAAGTACATATTTCGCTTAATAAAGAGTTATCAGAAATCTTGATTCATAATCGTAGTTTAATTATAAATTAATTTTTCGATTTGATACTGGCAACACTATTGTTTATTTTCTCTCTTCTCCCAAATAAGTCGTAAGTGATTTACAAATTTAGTAAACGATTGACTCGGTAATCGGAAGTGAAAATGTATTTCCTTAAATTAGAGAACTAATGATGTGCTAAGATAAATTTAAAAGCCATTAAAAATATTTTTTTTATTTATAAAGCAAATCAATGGAAATGTGTGTAAAAAAGTAATTTTTTAGAACATATTATTCAAAGCATACAAAAGTAATCGAATTTCGAATAATGTTTTGACAGTGTGTACATCACTATTGTTTTGTTTTTCTTTTTAGTTTTATTTTTACATTTTTTTGGAAATTTTTTCGAAAATGGTCATTGGCTACGCAATTGTTGTAGTTTTTTTCAGTGATGGGATGGGATGGCTTTAATAAATCATTTCATGCCTGAAAATGAAATAATTAACAATTAAATGTTGGCTTCCTCACTCCAAACTATATAAAAGGTTTAAAGTTAGTGAGTACCAACTATAAACCTTTATAATTTTCTTCATTATTAAGCAATTATGAATACTGTTTTTCACAAATTAACTTAAAATCCTGCAATAAGACTGTTGTAAAAGTTTATGAATTAGACCATAATATTTCAAAGCTGAAATATAAATATTTTGAAATAAATGAAATATGTAGTTAAGTAAAATACTTAGCTACATTTTTTAAATATTTGAAATATTTAAAATATTTGAAATATTTGAAATTTTTGAAATATTTAAAATTTTTTAAATATTTGAAATATGTACACTGAACATTCTGTAAATGCCACCTACAGCAATAAATTTTTTTAAAAAAGAAAACATATAAAATATATGGGCACTTCTATTCCGAAATTTTAGAAGTGTCCATATATTTTCCATGTGTTTTCTTTTTTTTTTTTTAATTGATTCCTGTAGGTGGAATTTATAGAATGTTCAGTGTATTTCCAATATTTAAAAAATTTCAAAAATTTCAAATATTGCAAATATTTCAAATATTTCAAATATTTTAAATATTTCAAATATGAATGTTATTTTAGTTTGACTCAAGATCATAAATTAATATCACTTTCTGTTTAAATTATTTTTCAAATCAAAGAAAGATGATACAATTTTTACAAGTAAATTACAAAGAATAGAAATTATTGAAAAAATTCGATAAGACCAGCAAGGCAGAATGCGCATTTTTCAAATATTTTAAATATTTCAATTATTCAAATTTGGTTTCCACTTTTGGAAACCAAATTTTAAAAAATTACTTTTGATTATTCATAATGTAGGCTTAAATAGTAAGAAAATTGAAAAAAATATTTTTTAAGGCAAAAGCAAAAAAGAAGTACCGAAAGGGTTAAGGGAGCCCTACTCAATGTTCCTTAATGTATTCGTCGCTTTAGAATTAATAAATATAATTTTGTTAACTACTTGACAAAAATTTGTCAAAACAGCAATTGTTTCGTGGAGTATTTTTGCTGACAATAAGTATGTGCACTTAAAAAAAAGTTGATTTGAAAAAAACATCAATTTGAATAAAAAATATATTGTTTTAACGATTTGTTTCATCAAAAAGTAACGATATATTTATGTTGATTTCACTTACTAATTTTGGTTCAGTGTACTCAGGCATTTTTTGGTTTATTTCAGGCATTTTTTGGTTTATTTCAGCCATTTTTTCCACAAATTTAACAATTTTAGATAAACATTTTGTGACAATATTCATCACATATTTTTATTGAGTAATCTTAAATACTCAAACATTTTTATTGGATTCTGGAGTTAATTATTCTTATAACAATGTCCTATTGTCTTATTTATGTAACTTTTATCTATCCATATATTTGTTCTTTCTAGGAAAACAATTGCCGGTTTAGAAAAAGACTTGCAGAGTAAACGTTTTCTCATACTGAACTATTCTGAAAAGGTACTGTTATATTTTTTTATTTAACATTCTAATTTTCTAAATTAAATTTTTGTAACAATTTAGAAATCAGTGACCGAGATTCTAAACGAGTTTATTGTTATCTGCAGATAAACTGTCTATCATAGTTTTCAAAATTTGACCATAATCTTATGATTAATTATTCCCTTTTGTTTTTGTTTTCGCTTTTATCATCTTATATGCATATTTAGTTAAAAATTCTTGAAAATCAAAATAAGGTATTGGAGGGATTAAGAAATACCTGTGAAGATCTAAAAGCTCAAGTTGAAACAATGGAAGGTGTTAATACATTGTTAACATCAACAAGGGCTGATGCCGAGAAATTGTTGCAAATCGAAAAAGATCCAAAAATATTATCTGTTTGGGTAACAACATTGAAAAGGTAGTAAAATTTAAACAAAAAATTAACAAAAAGAAAATAAATTTTTGATTTTATTTTAGAGAGTTGAGAGTTTGCGAAACTAAAAAGACTGATATGCGTAATGTTTTAAAGGTGGTACAAAACGATTTACGCAAAGCAATGGAGCAAAAAAGGTAAGTTCTAATTTTAACACAAATTTTAATAAAGAACCTAATTATTTCATATAGATACATATAATTTTTATCAAAACTTTTAGATCACAAGATGAACGCATTTCCCAGTTAGAAAGTGAAAATTATCAGCTATTAGAAAAGGTAATTTAACTTAAAAAAATATGTTTCAAACTGATTCAAATTAGAGTTTGCATTTGGGTTTTAATCGTCACGGAAACCGCGGTTGACCTCACTATTTAACCGCATAAAAACTGTGTGGTTACGGTTAAATTATCATACATTTAAATTTTCATACAAACTGAAAACCAGATTCTACCTGCTTTTCAAAACCAAGTAAAAATATCTGAAATGTAAATTTTTGAACACCCGGTTTCTTTTCTAATTAATTTTTAAAACACCATGTTAAAACCAATATTGCAGTAAACTAAGTGTTCAGAATGTTGTTTTTTTTTTATTTTTTTTTTAAATATTTGGGTTTTAGTTTAAAATTGTGTGTTGTTTCCCTACGGGGAATGAGGAGTCAAGGACATATCCCGTGACCGGTCAACCGAAGGCATATTACTAAATTAGTACAAATATGAACCAAAGAGAATGAATTAATTTTCTAAGTATTTTCTGATTCGTTACTTTCACTGTTGCTTTTAAAAAACTTGACCGATACCGAATAAAATTCGCGGCATATTTTTCAAAATATTTTTTTTTATTTATTTTACTCTTTTATTTATTTTGAACTTTATTTTTTACGATTTGTTTATTTTAGATAAAATTTTAAATTTTAATAATTTTTTGCTAAAAAATTTTATGTTTTGTATTTTCAACGTTTTTTAATGTTTTAACAATTGGTATTTCATTTAATTTTCTTTTTAACTTAAGGGCAATTTTTAAAATTTTTATTTATATTATTAGAGTTTTTGAGGTAATTTTTTAATTTTTAATTGATTTTTTAATTTAATTATGGCCAACGCAAAAAACGAGTCAACTGCCATTAAAAGACCTAACCCATGACCGGTCAATCGGGGGCATACTGAAGGCACTTCCACTATATTTGTGTGTGTTTTCTTTTCTATTTTTTTCTTTTCCGTTTTTTTATTTGCTTGTAGTGTTTGTTTTTTCTTTTTTATTTGAACAGAAACGAAAAATACCATCAGCCAGCCATCACGCATAAGCAACATTAGCTCAGACGGTAGAGCGCTTGCCTTACAAGCAGGAGGTTGTGTTATCGAGCCCTACTTCGACGCCAAGTAGATTATTTTTAATTCTTAATTTTTTATTAGTTTATTTAAAAAGCTATTTTTAGACACACCACCTTACTGTCACAAGGTGTCTAAACTGTGGCAATTGGTCATTTCCAATGACAACGCCATGTTAAAGTGATATGTCTCTTTCAAACAAAAAGACCGATCAACGACCGGTCTCCGCCCACTTGAGACCTATCCTGCGTGTCATCTAGGACCGGTCCCTTTCCCCGTAGGGTTACTATTAAATATGTGTTTTAAATTCAATTTAACAATAGAAACATAAAGAAAAGTATTTTCAAAAAGTGATATGACAAAGAAAAACTAAGTACCTAATTTCGTAAAACACTTGGGTGAAGTGAAGGGAACTTTCAATGTAAATTGTTTTTGTAACAAAAACAATTTCTATAGAAATAACGCAACACTTCACCGAAGTGTTTTAAAAAATTACTCCCTAAATAAATTACTATAATTTAGTTTCGTACAAAAACCACCTGGTTTTTCCTCAGTCTAAATTCACGATAAGAAATATTTAAAAAATAAATCGATCTGAGTACTAAAAAATGATAAAATTACTACAATTGTATGAATTGTATAGTTGATCTTTTAATTGGTAAATGAATGTTTTTTGATTGAAGTATTCTGATTGGTTAATTATTTCAACCAATCAAAATGTTTGAAAAATATAAAAAGAAAATGAACAAAACCGTATGTTTAAAAATAAAGTTGATTTTGACTTCGGGTCCCGCTACAGAACCTCCTCAGTGTCCTATGCCTCATTTGAGGCTTTTAGAGAAATTAAGGGATCAATTAATTTTTTAGGACAGTTTGCTTATTAGTTGCTTAGTATTTGACTGAACGTACTCAGTTTGTGTCTCTGAATGAGAGAAGGTCATTCATTGGTAGCATTGGCTCTGCTGTGACCCAGGGATCCGTATTGGGTCACCTGCTCTTTATGTTATACATGAATGGCTTGTAATTGATTGTAAGTTCTTTATATTTGCGGATGATATACAATTGGTTTTTAGTTGCCGTAATGATTTTATGGATGTTTTGGAACCCATTTCGGATTTTACTTTGCGTAATATTGAGTCATGGATGTCTGAATATAGCTTTGTAATTAATACGTCAAAAACTAAAGCACTGCCTTTTGGATCTCGATTTAGTAATATATCAGAGCTTGATATTCGTTTATATGACATATGGATTGATTTTGTGAGTTCTGTGAAATTTTTCTTTTCCCGGACTTTTTCATTTCCCGGGACATCGGGATTTTTTTTACAAAATTTATCTTTTTATTGTACCCATGAGAAAATCTATTTAATATATTCTGAAAGAAGTTCTAAATATAAAATATCCATATCTTTTTCTGGATCAATTCGTTTTCTTTTTCAAATAATGTTGTTTGTAACTGCAATAAATGCGCTAAAGGATCTAATAATTTAATTGCTATGATAAAAAGTTTGTCAAATGAAGTAAGGGAATTAAAAACGTTATTCAATGCCTGTATATACAAAAACAATGCAGTTGAGAGTGCTTCTTTTAAAAATAAAAAAAATAAATGCTGAGTCAAGCTTAAATTCAAAAAATAATGATTTACAACAAAAAGGTCGTTCAACTCTGAGTGATTCCTTTTCTTCAAGTTCTGCTTTTCGTAATGATGTTGTTGATACTACTGAACCAAGTAATAATGTTTTAAATTCTAATAAGCGAATACGAAGAGCTAGCTTTAGTCTTTCTCTACATGATGATGATGATATTCCTAATGATGTTATTGCTACTATTAAACTAAATGATGTTATTGCTACTATTAAACCAAATGATGTTATTGCTGCTACTGAGCCAAATGATGTATTAAATTCTAATGTGCGTGTACGGAGAGCTAGCATCTGTTGTTCTCAAAACTCTGACAATACTGTTAGCTCAGCTTCAACTGCATACTCTCAAGCAGAAAGTAATATCCCAGTTAACAATACTGGATAGACTAATGTTAACTACAAAAAAAAGAAACGTAAGCCTGTGGTGTTTGGAGAGAATGATTTCAAGGACTTAGAAGTTATCGCTAATAAAAAATGGGCGCATATTTCCTCATTTAAGCCCAGCGTAACAGCAGAACAAATCCTGAGTTATGTTGCAAAAGGTGCTAATATTGGCAAAACCCATCTAAAATGTTTTAAATTGGTTAGAAAGGAAACTGAGCCGAACACATTGAGGAGCGTTTCTTTTAAAATTGGGATCTCCGCTGAATTATATGATAATCTATTTGAGCCTTCCTTGTGGCCTACTAATGTAAAAGTGCGCCCGTTCTTGTTCTCTCAAAAGCCTATATCTTAAAACATGTACAATATTAATTACTATTTATAATTATTTTATAGTTTAATCATAATCTGTAAGGAAATGATGTTCCATAGACTGAATAAAGAATAATAAAGAAGAATAATAATAATAGTTTAATTCGCGAATTAACATTAAGGTAATATATTTGTATGTAAGGCCGTCTTTGAAATATGTTAACTAAACATTAATTATCTTTTCAAACGGTAAACGAATTGATTTGGAAAGAGTGAAAGGCATGGGTATTTTATTTGTATCCCTTTCAGGAAATATTGGAATTGTTAATGGGTGCAAACTTGTGTCGGACGGTGAAATAACAATTTATTGAAATGAAGTTTTAAAGAGATTTAAAAAAATATTTTTAGACGTTTCTTATATAAAATTGTGGCCCATGTTCTTTATTTTTTCCCTTTTGCGTCTCATGAAAGTTTTAAATTCGAGCCCTGGTTTATGTATTACGATATAAAACGATACATAGGGCCAGTTTTATAGTCAGAACTAAGATAGATTTTTTGCTTAAATATTTCTTAAATATGGAATCAAAAAACTCATATTTCTAGGTATTATTTTTCTAAGCAGATTCTCAGAAGTATTCGTCTAGAATTTATAAAAATACTTTAAAAGTGAGTATTTTTCACACAAATTTTTGGGCAAATCTTTTTATAAAAATAGCCACTAAAATATAATTAAATAGTTTTATAACTTCAACTGTTATTTTTTGAATAGAAATTTTTTATACCACAACTAATTATAAAGAAATCATTTAATTTTCATAGTTGCATTTCAAATTAACATAAAAACAAATCCAAAAAATTTAAACCAGTAAAAAAGTTATAGTAGGGCATGCCGACTATACAATACCCTACACCACTCTGGTTAAAAACCAACTAATGTTTGAATCCGAAATTCGAATTGGTTAAAACGGACTTGTGTCAAAATTTTCTATAAAATGATAAAAGAAGAGAAAATCGAAAATATAGCCCATATGGGCGATAGGTCCAAATATGGACCGATAAAATGAGTCAGCGAACCAAATTTCATTGAAATATCTTCGTATTTGCGACTTGCAGCGTGTAACCAAGCCAATTTTGGGGGACCCTTATATAGGCACTAGCTCTAAACATGGACCGATTTTAACCAAAAACAATAGGTTTCGTCCTTGGGCCGACATAGGTCTGTGTATAGAGTGTCCAAAACCGTAACCGAAAACCGGTTAACCGGTTTTTTTAATTTCAAAAAACCGACCGGTTTCGAATAATTTCTAAATTCGAATAAACCGAAAATCGGTTATTATTTGTCGGTTAACCGGTTTTTTAAAATATGTTTTTATCAAAACTATTTTTAAGCTAGTCATTCGAAAATTTTATATTTCGACTGCATTTTATTTTAAAGACTTAATTTTAATAAACGAAACTGCAGTTTTGTTCTTCTTTAAGCACCGTAAGTTGTTTTTCACCTGGAAAATTTTCACTCAAACTTTAAAAGCTTTAAATAGTAATTAAAATTCCGAAAATGAAATTTTTTTTATGTAATTAGAAAGCAACAATCACATTAAACACAAAATATCACTTTTTTCACAAGAAAAATAATAGTCCTGTATATTAAATTTGCGTAAAAACAAAGTCTACACAATTTTCACGTGAAACTCATTATCGTGAAAATTTTGTTTTTTTATATGGAGTATAACAGTTTTTTCACGTGAAACTCAAACAACTTACGGTGCTTTATATAAAAATAATAAAGGTATTCATTTAAAGTATTTACGCCTCGTATATTGTGTATATATTGTAAGTTTACTCGATTAATGTCAAAACTAGTTTACGAGCCCTCGTAAATATACGCTTACATTTTTATTTGTAAACTTTTTCGTATTTATACCAGGGTTGGCAGGCAATACCGCTAAAATACCGTTATCGATTCAAAACCCTTTCAACTGACTATCGTTACCCCTAAAATGCCGTTACTGAAATACCCGGAATACCGTTATCATTAAAATACCGTTACCGAAATAACTGAAATACCGTTATCCTTAAAATACCGATACCGAAATAAATTAAAAATCAATACCCTTAAAATATTGAGTATTTTTTGTACATTAAGTTGATAAATTGGTTCTGTTTTTAATCTCGTTTGTTTTTTGTAAAAAGAAATTACGGAATGCATCGAAATAACTGACTACCGTTACCCTTAAAATACCGTTACCGATATAACTGAAATACCGTTAACCTTAAAATACCGTTACCGAAATAACCCAAATATCGTTATCTTTAAAATACCGTTACCGAAATAACTCAAATACCGTTATCCTTAAAATACCGATACCGAAATAAATGAAATAGCGTTACCCTTAAAATACCGTTACCGAAATAACCTAAAATATCGTTATAACCGCATTCGTTTCGTTTACCATCCATGATATATACACACATTTGAATATTAGCTGTATTTGTGTGACTCTATCAGTGTAATCTAGAACGATTTTGACAGTTTTTCAACGTATTCCGGCTTTCTACTGTCAAAATTGTTCGAGATATCATTGATAGGAATGCCGCACAAACACAGCTATTGTCAAAAATAAAATTATTTTGTATTGTTTTGTTTGTTGTTTGTTGTTTTTTATTTTCTGTTTTATTTGTTTTTAAATGATACACTCAACCAAAAAAGTCTGTAATGGCTACTTAAAATTTTGCTGTTATTACGGGAAATTGTAACTGTTTTGAGCCCAGCGGTATTTTTTTTTGCTAATTTTAGCAACACATGTCTGCTGATCTGTAGTACAACAAAGGACTGCGTAGGGTAGAGGGGGGATCCTTCGCCACTTTTTTTCAAAGCACTGTCATTTCTTAACCCCTAATTATTTTTCAACAATTACTTTCAAATAGAAAACCTACATATCTTGGCTTTAATTTCTATGATTTTTATTCTAATTATTTTCATATTTTCTATTATTTTTTTAATGATTTTCAAAGTAACTCAATTCGGCGTAACTGCCCCAAACCTGGGGTAAATTCGCCAAAAGAGCTAGATACAATTTCAACAAAAAAATTAGTTAATATAGCAAAGTCAATATTTTAATGACTGAAATAAATAATTTATAATAAGTTCTTTATGATATGTGATTATTTTTAATCAATAAATCTCCACTACATTAAAAAATAATAATTTAAAACTATAATATAATGATTCTTCAAAATAAAAAAAAAAACTGAATAATTAATATAAATTAAAGAATGAACACGATTGTTCTAATTTACTATTAAACACATTTTAAATATATAGAAAAGTCTTATAGAGCATTTTAGGCAGGGATGCACCAACTCTTTGTAGCTCCAGAGGCCATCTGGTGATTGTGCCCCACAGACAGGCACTAACATAAAATTAATATTTTTTCACAATTTTTAAGCATTTATTAAAATTAAATTATCATTTTTCGAAACCTTAGGATCGTAGGTCTAACATAATGCAAAATTATTTTCTTATCACACGATTTGAGGAAGTTATTGCAAAATGTAGTTGCTTCCTATTATTTTTATGGCACCCCAAAAAACACAAAAATACGTCTGTCTGCGACCACATGTGATATAAATTCATCAAAGTGGATGTCAAGGAAAGGTAATTGAAAAACGCACAAAATATATTTTTTCCAATTTTTTATCTCCCTTAATAGCGGAGAAAAATGGGATTAGTGTATGTGCCCCACTGGCGAAGGATCCCCCCTCTACCCTACATAATAAGAAAAACATCCCCAGATCATTTGACTCCGAGGATGCTTGACCGTTCTAATTACACACGTGTCCTTAAATCTTTCTTCTGGAAAACGTCGCACGTACGGAAGATTGTCGGCACAGTGCAAGTTAACCGTTTAGCTCTCAATTTTTGTGTCAGGAGGGGTTTTTTTGCTGGTCTACTACCACAAATCCCGAATTCCCGGAGTCGTCTGCGAACCGTTTCCACACTAATGCTAACTTGGTGGTCTTGTTCGATATCTCTTATTTCGATGGCACTTTTAAAACGCTTCTTCAGGCTCATTCGGTGTATAACGGTATCTGTTCGGTCAGATGTCTTTCTCCTAGTTCTTTTCCTGCTGCTGCTCTCTAAACGGTCGTCCTGGTTCTTTTTTTCAGCAAATTTTTCACGGTTGGATGACTACAGTCTATCCGTCTTGCTATTTCGCGGCAAGGTCTCCTTCCTCCAATGTAAAAATAATGACCTTTTGGTCTCAAGTCAACCGCTTATATTTTGGACTCACTTATCTATCTGTTTAATATGCTACTACTTATTTATAAATAATTTTTTTTTTCACAATATTCCGTATTTGTTTTTAGTTTAAAGTTTCTTGCCCAGATAAATTGATATAATTGCGATACAGCAAAAATACCGTTATAATTTGTATTAAAACACCGTCCGACAAAGTTCATCTTTTGGTTTTACCCATGATAAAATCTACTTAATATATTCTGAAAGGAGGGCTAAATATAAAATATGCATGACTTCCATTCAACAGTTTAAATTGGGAATTACTATTTAGGTAATATATTTCTATGGAAGGCCTTCTTAATTTTAAAATGAAGTATATTAACTAAATATGAATTCGCGGTTTGAACAGTTAAACGAATTGATGTAGAGAAAGTGAAAGACAGGGGTATTTTCATTTCTTCCCTTCTTTGAGGATATATTGGAATTGTTAATGAGTGCAAACTTGTGTAGTACCAGTTTTATAGTCAGAACTAAGATAGATTTTTTCTTAAGTATTTCTTAAATATGGAATCCAAAAATTTGTATTTCTAAAGATTTTGTTTCTTTCAGATTTTCAGAAGTATTCGTATATAATTATTTTATAAAAAAGTTTAAAAGTGAGTATTCTTCACACAAATTATTAGGCAAATTCTCTTAAAAATTTTTATAAAAATCGACACTAGAATATTATTAAATAATATTTTATTCATATTAACACACTAGATATAGTGAAAAACATAAATTAATTCCTATGTCTAATTGTTTACTATCAACACGGATTTATGTTGTAGGTTAAAAAATAATTAGAAATGCATTTAAAGTTAACGGTTCGTTGTCGTTCATAAATCTGTGCTTTATAAGTTGTCGATCTAAGTTGAATTCCATAGGATGCAGCATGATAAAAATAACATTAAGGGAACTCACGATGGGTATTGCAAACGATGCAAACGTTGCAGATGATTGCAAAAAAACAACGATTGCATCAACACAACAACAAAATGTATGTATTTGCAATTTGCTTTATTTTTCTTCATTTGCAATAAAAAACTCTTTAGCAAAAATCACTTTGCATATAAGCTAAGTTGCAAATAAAACAATACATCTGTTTTTAACATATCAGCCGCCAATTTATTATTTATAAAATAAGAAATGTAATAAAAAAATTGCTTGTGCTTTTTTATTAACATAAAATTTTTTTTATTTATTATTTTATTATTATTTTTATGATTCACAAATTTTCTCCAAAAATACGATTAATTTTTACTTTTGACGTAAACAAAATCACTGTTACCAATTTAGCTATTTTTTCGTCAAATCTAGCCATATTTTACCATTTTCAGCTATTTTATAGTGATTTTTTAGTTTGATTTAGCGATATTTTTAGGAAAAAAAATTGGCAACAGTGAACTAAATAGCTCATAAAGAAAATATGCAATTGATCTTAAAAAAGACGCTCACGATATGTTACAATTTGCATAGCAAATTAGCAAATTGCAAATATGCACATGTACCATCGTGAATACCCTTATTGTTAGAATTTCGTTGATGTTAGTCTAGTTGAGTTGCTTCAATTTGCTTATTTATATCAATTCAATATAAATATAAAGTTGAGGATGGGTTTGTAGCAGGACCCGAAAATACGTATTCTATCCTGTTGGCCTTATCGTAGTTTTTAAATTTTTATTCTATGTTATTTACTTGTAAAAATTTTATCATCTCTCTTTTAATTTGCAAATAATTTAAAGGAAAATGTGATAATATTTGATCTCAAATTGAACGGAAAACATTCATGAAATAGTTTTTTAACTTTAATTGGTATTTATGCCAAACTATTTAAAAATAAATTATTTAATTTGCATAGTTGCAATATTTAAAAAATACAATTGAAATAAAGAAATAGCATTTGATATTTAAATAAAATTATTTGAAGTAAAAAACCTCAAAATACTCAATTGAAAATACAAAAATATTACTAATTTTTTAATGCCTAGTTTTTTTGGAGGTATTTGGAACAGAGATACGGATGTTGAAGTATTGTATATGTATATTGCTTTATTTGAACAAAGATCACCATTTTAAAGAAAAAAAATTCTCTAGGTCGAGTATTTGTTTTCGGTTTAACTTAACCAAATAATAAATATATAATTTTTTTTTATTCTAATTCAGTTTATTAAATTTGAAATCGCATTTTTTAATTTCAAATATTTCTTATTTAAATTAATTTCAAATCAATGCTTTAAATTTAAATTTATTTAGCTTCTAAAATTGCAATATATAATAGCTAAAACTTCTGAAAAAGAATCAAAAAAATCCCGGGAAATCCCGCACAAAATTCCCGGTATTGCGGGATTGAAAAAAGGGGCGGGATTCCCGGGAATTCCCGGGACGGGACATAAACCCTAATGCTCATAAACATGCATTCATGTCCATACATTGATACATAAATCTTCATACATGCATCATATATGTCCACACATGTGCATTAACGAAATTTGAGGTAATATCTACATGTGTGTACATGTAAGAACACACATGAACACGCATGAACATGCATGTAGATATTACCTCAAATTTCGTCAATGCACATGTGTGGACTAGGGTTTGGGGTTCGGGAATTCCCGGGAAATCCCGGGAAAAGTTTGCCGGGAATTCCCGGCAAAATAATATATTTTTCCCGGGAAAACGGGAAATTTTAAAAATATTAAATTTTTTAAATTGTTTTTGTTTCGAATAGGATTTTTTAATTTTAATCATAAAAAACATTTTAAACACCAAAACAAAAATGTCATTGTTAAAATCTTTTAAAAGGGAATACATTTATTTGACAAATAAAATTTTTGCCAAGTAATAAGGAGCATTTCAACTAATAAAGATTTTTCGCATATCTTATTCAAAATTTAAGTAGTAAAACCTAAAAACTTGGTAAAATGTTTAAAAGAAATATGAAAAAAAGCTTTGTTTCTTACAAATAATCGCGCTTACTATCTAAATTTTTCAAATGTATAATTTAGGTAAAGTCGACTTTAGTTAAAATATTGGGTGGCAGTATACCTTGACTTGGTTTATTTTTGGAGCATTCTTATTGGTTAATTTATTTTCAACCAATCAAAATATTTGAAAATATAAATATTTTTGTAAGGTTTTCATACACAAAATGAACAAAACCGTTTGATTAAAAATAAAGTCGACTTTAAATATAAAATACGCCTTTATATTAAGGGTCAATAATTTTATAAGTAACGTTTTCATTAATAAATGTGAAAAGAAAAGACTAATGGTTAACGGTGGTATCTAAATTTGGTTATCCGACATCTAAATTTGGTTCACAAAAAAAAAAAAAAATGATGGTCATGCAACTTCTCTTGAAGAAAACAACAAGAATAACATTTCAGCTAAAATTAGCAAAGTACCTGAAGAAAAAAGTGTAAGCTGAATAGGCATTAAAGGTTTTATGGTAGGGCAAACATTTCCTGAAATGATATCCAAATTAGCTGCAGTCAATCCGCACCATAACTAGATCTTCGTTTATTCGAGAAAGTTTTTATAATAAAAACCTGGCATTGGAAAAAAATGAAACCGATGTAAAGAACATTATATTAAATTACTACAATCATGTAAAAGATATCATGATAAAAGAAATATCGAGCAATATTTCTAACAATAGGAGATTTACTATAATCTTAGATGAATGGACAAGAATATCACAAAAGAGATATTTGAACATATGTATAAACGGAAATAATTCATTTTATAACCTGGGGTTGGTTTATATATCAGGAAGATGTAATGCTGATGAAATAAGAAGAATTGTAGAAATATGACTAGAAGAGTTTTATTTGTCTTTGGAAAATAACATTGTGGCCACCATATCTAATGGGCCAAGTGTGATGAAACGGTTTGTTTCCGACAGTCCAGTAGTAGGTGCCTGCTGGAATCATGCAATTCATTTGGCAGTGCTGCGAGTAATTTATGTGAAATCAAATGTTCAACATTCTGATATTTTTACTTTGAATTCTCACTACACAGACTGCATTTGTACTGAAATAGTGTTTTTTTTTAACAAAAATTACTTATATAGGTGGTTTTCATTACCAATCCCGGGAATCCCGGGAATTAAATTTTTTCATTCCCGTTTCCCGGGAAATAAAAAAGTCCGGGAAATCCCAAACCCTAGTGTGGACATATATGATGCATGTATGGAGATTTATGTATCCATGTATGGACATAATGCATGTTTATGAGCATGCATGAACATACATTTAACCTGTATGTATTCATATATGTCGATTTTTAGCTGGGTTTTCAATAATCGATAACTTAACGCTTTTTGGTCAAAACAAAAAATGCTTTCGACTGAGTGACTAATTTTTTTACTTTTATCAGACTCTGTTAAATTATTCAAGATTCGAATATTCCTTCTAATTTTTTCTTTAGTTTTTCAATTTTTCTACGTCGTCGACTGAAACCCACCCAGGTGACTTGTTTCAGAATATTGGTTTTTTAATCACTATTTAGTAGAAAGCATAATTACGTTTTAAAAATATTGTTTTTATTCATTTATTATTCAAAATACAATAACATTTTGACAAATTTATCTAAAATTTATTATTCATTGTTATTCCTTTTTTAAACACTTTGTTGATACAAATTGCAAGAAGTTTGAACAGAAATTATGCACATTTATGCTTATGCTTCACGGTATGTATTGTTAACCGTACTTTCGATAGTTTTTTTCAAGGTTGGTTACCGTTATCGTTATAATACCGTTATCGCTAAAATACCGTTTCAAATTGAATACCGTTACCGTTACCAATACCTCTAAAAGTTTTTCCAAATACCGTTATCGTTACCAATACCGTTATTTTTAATGGCAGTTACCGGTATTTTACCGGTATTTATTAATTCATATAAAAATGCAAATTTTTTAAACTTTTTTGTAATAATTTTCAGTTTTTTTTGTATAAAAAAATTTATGGATAATAAGTTTAGTTATTAAAACTACCAGCATTGAAGATAAAGCTTATAATATGTATTTTTAACACGTAAAATAAAATATATGTTAAGTTTTTACTTATTTTTATATATTTTCAACATAATTTATAATACCGGTACGTACCGGTATTGCTGTTTCGATAACGGTATACCGTTACCGAAACAGTATTAAATACCGTTACCTTTACCGTTACCGAAACAATTGAAATTTAATACCGTTACCCTTACCGTTATTCGTTTCGGTAACCAACCTTGGTTTTTTGTTTTTATTCTTTTGTTCATCTCTTCTTCATTAACCCACTTTTTTACCCATTATAGAACCCACCTGGGTGGGTTTCAGTATACTACGTATATGAAAAGCTTTAGGAGTGCGAAGGTTAAACAAGCGTTTGTCAAACAAAATTCGGTGGTGAGATGTGCGTGACCGCAGGTGTATATACCTTTGTTTTAACTGTCATTTTCAGTAGATTCTATCGACAAACTTTTTTGAGTGTATTTACAGTTCGAAACCTAAGCAACTTCTCCTAATAAACTGTGTGTTCGTTTACTCGAAATTCTTACTACTTTTACTACAATTGGAAAGTTTTGTTTACTTTTTGTATTGAATTTTTCCAGCTGTAGTAGAAGTAGTAACTTGTAGTAAGTATACGAACACGCCTAAAGTAATCAACGTCTTACATATTCTTTTTCAATTGGTTTATACAAAATAGCACTTTTAATTTTTATTATATTATGTACATACCATCTAATATTAACAACAAAAATTTAATTCCATTTCCTTGGCAATAAAAAAAAAAAAACAAACAAAATTAACTCCATATATTATTGTTCGAAACTTAACCCATATTCTCCTGAATTAAGAAATAATTGTGCCACTTGTTTGAAACTTACATAATTTGCTATTGTGGGCCCTAGGAACACGAAACTGAATTTGAAATAATTTTTTCTTATATAGATCCGTATTTATTGCATGTCCTCATATGACGACGTTAGGAGAATATGTGTACAATTGTTACAAAAAAAAAAATCAAAAAAATTTTTACGAATAACAGGAATATTTATTAAAAAGTACATTTTAGAAAATTAGAATTATTTTCCAAAATAATTTCAAATATACTTCAATTTATTAAATAAACTAACATTATTTCTGAGTTTATTTTGTGACCAATACTTTATTTATAAAATTTTCTATCCACGGGCTAATTATGGTCAATTAAATGTTAAAATGAAATAAAAATCAAATTATTTCATCCTTTTCACTCGACGTTTTGTTGACGGTATTTCAACTTCTGCTGGAGTGCAAATTTTATTAATTTGATTTTACTTATTTACATTGTCAAGTATTTTATTTAAAATTTAATAAAAATTGGACATCACAACACGCAATTTAATAAAAACCTTAAATAAATAATTACAACTTAAATAAATCACAGTTTAACCTAACGACTAGTATCACAGAATTTTCTTATTAGAATAAGCGAGAGAAAATAAAAATTATAACTCTCGTAAGTGGCATATATAAAAAGAAGAGCCAGCATCGCATTTGAAACACTCCGCCCGACCTGTCGATTTGATATCGAGGCCCCGACATTGTCTTTGCTTATCGTTGCTTCTTTTTAGGAAGTGTTGTATTCGTCCATTACGTCAAGTATCTACTACGGGAAGTTTAAGACTATTTTCCTGTCGATTTTGGTAGATTCCATTCTGAGGTAAGTTACGAAGCTCCAAACCTTGTCAAAGACAGCCCAAAATCATTATATTAAAAAAAAATAAAAATTTTGTACATTTTGTACACATATTCTCCTAGCGTCGTCATACGACGACACCCAAATCCATTCAACTATATAATTTTTCCAAATTGTGATGAGTACATTGTAGTTCTGCCAATATGGAGCAAATTTAGTTGGCTTTTAGAAAAACCAAACAAGAAAAATATATTAATGTAATAAATTTAAATTTTTTCCTTCTTTATTGAAAGAAATCATAATTTTTGGAGTTTTAGAATTTTTGTGATTTTTGGTTATTCACTGTGTTCAGAAGCAATAACCAAAGTGGATAAAATAAACACAGAATGATTATTTGACATTTTTTGTTTACAAAACTCTTAACAGAAGTCCTTTCACGTTTAAAGTAACGGTATTTCGCACATTTAAAAAGAGGCCTTTTCATGTCGTCATATGACGACGCTAGATAATATGGGTTAAGCAACTTTCAGTACTTCCTATGATACCCTTTTTTTCATATGACCTCCGCACATCGCTTTGCCATAGAATCTATAAGATTTGATAGTGTTGTGGTTGGTATTGATTCCCACTCTGATTTTAAGTAATTTATCAGCTCTCGCTTATTACTAAAACGGCGCTTCAAAATGCCGAATAGGTTTTCTCTGAGAGTAAAGTCTGAAGATTGAGCTGGTCAATCCAATAATTGAATCCCATTAACAGGTAACCATTCTTTGACCCACTTTGACGAGAGTTTGCGTCATTATTACGCTGAAACACTCATCGAAGTGGTATTTCCAATTCGGCATATTGAAGCATGTGTTTGGCTAAAATATCCATATAAACAAAGCGATCCATTTTTATTTGTATTTCAACAAAAGGCCAACTCCACTCGTCAAATAGCAGGTCCACACCATTAGATTTCCGCCCCATGCTTTATTGTTCCTTTACAAAAACGCGGATGAAATCGTTTTCCCTTCGGTCTTCGAACGTTGCATACTTCATCTGAATTTAACAAGTTAAATTTAGACTCGTCGCTGAATAAAACTATTTTCCATTTCCCCACAGTCCAATTTGCGTGAGCTTCTGCAAAATCCAACTTTAATTTTCATAAAACCTTTTTTTTAAATGTCTCTTTGTCAGTATAGTTTTCTTAGACGGCATGAAGCTTCTCAAATTATTTTCCAATTATCGTTTTCTCTCACTGCTCGAACTAATATTGAGATTAAGCTCACTCACAACATCTTTGGAAGAAATAAAGGGTTTTTTCTTAATTAATCGGACAATTTTCAATCTGTTCGATGTGAAGTTTTTTGGCTTTCTCTACTATTCCAGTAGCTTTGTACTTTTTAATTAGTAGTGAAACTATTGATTTGTTAATGCTTAATTTGTTAGCGATTGGCCCTTATTAAATAGTTCAACAATTTTGAGCTTAAAATCGATTCCATAACGTGTACGCGTCATAGCTGCACTTCTAAGTAATTGATTCTAAATCTACAGAAACAAAAAAAATTTAATTTTCTTTGTCAAACTAAACGGGAATTAAATAAATGTTTCAAAATTTTTGTTTATTTGTTGCAAAAAATACAACAACAAAATAGTTGCTTAAGTTTCGAACAATAATATATGGAGTCAATTTCGTTTTTGCGTTTTTTTTACTGGCAAGGAAATGGAATTAAATTTTTCTTATTATAAAAAATCATAATAAATAAATTTTTCTTATAATTGTATAAATAAATTTAAAAATAATATATAAGACTTTCATTACTTTATTAGGAGAAATTGCTTAGGTTTCGAACAATACTGTAGAAAGGTAAGTATTGCGCATAGTTCGCGAGCATAGCCCAAGAAGTGCCTAAACTATGCTTTATATTAGTCAAAAATATCTTCAAAGTATAGAAATATGGCAACTCTGTAATTGAGTCTTAGAACATTTGTTGCACGCCTTCCAATGGGGAGTTAGCAAACTTTGTTGAAGGTGTTCTAGTGCATAGCTCTATTATATTAGGGATAGAAAAATTACACATATTATTTTTTCCAAATTGATGTTGCGGTCGCCTTATGTGTAACAGTCCAAAGCGCTAACCATTACACCAAAGCGTCCACTTTATTTATATTTAAATAAATTTTCCATACAAATTCTATTTGAATTCGTTTTTTCATTAGTTTTATTAGTTTTTAATAAACTTGTCGTTGTTAGTTAAAATTAAATAATTTTGAGTTAAACAATTTAGTTAAAATATGTTTTATACTGAGTTCGATTAACAGCAGAAATTTTAACCATAAGCGGTTAGTTAAATGCAAACTCTAATTCAAATTCTTAAAGCTGGATTCACAATGCTGGAGTACTCCACGTTGCAGAGTAGGTGTATCATACCACCTACTAAGATAGAGATGGTATGATAAAAAATATATGTAAGTGCACAAAAAAAGGAACAAAATCCATTCTACAGAGTTGAGTACTCCAGTATTATGAATCTATATTACACTAAACATTTTGGGTCATATGCACAATCACTTTTTAAATTTATAAATGTCCTATAAACAAATGTTTCCTACAAAATTAATTTTATAAACGTGTTATAATGTTTTCAAGTTATTATGCGTAAGCACTTTTGTTTTTATTTAGAAGCTTAAATTACTGCAACTTTTCTTTATTCTATTTCCATAAAGAACGATGTATAGTATTTCTTATATTTAAATAGAATAAAAGAAGATATCTTCTAATGTTCCAAAAAAGTAAATGATTTAATTGTTTCTCTCATTGTTTAGATAAAAAGTTCAGACGCTCTAAATAAAACTAACAATAATAATTTTGCAATTCAAGCAAATAATTCCACTATCGGTTTAAATACCGCTATAATGCCTCCATATGATGTAACCAAACTCAAAGAAGAAAAGCGTTTAACCATATCACCCACCATAGTAAGTTACAAAATGCCGCACAAATATACATTTTTAAGTTAAATATTTTCTCTACTACTATTTTTTTATTTTTTTTTATAGAAAGATAATATTAAAAAAATTGAAGAATCTTCATCACCATATTTAAATATTAAATCGTGCGGTGTACTCTTTCCTAAAACGTTAATGCGATATAATGAAAATCGTTCAACTCAAGGTTTACTAAATACAGCAAAATTAAAATCTATAAATATATCACCAACCAAGAAGCTTAATTCGAATAGTGGAGCTATACGTAAAACCAAAAGTGGTTTAAGTGAAGAGGTAATATTGTTTATTCTAACAGTCCGATTTTAGAAATTATATAAATTTGGTTGACCATCAAACGAATGGATGATAAAACGAAGCACAACGATTTTTTAGTTCAGTTTTGCATTTTTTTGTCAAGCTTCTTTAATTTTGCAAATCAGGCTATTCATAAATTACAAAAAAAATTGTAAATTTCTTTTTTCAATTTCAGTATTCAATTTTTAAAAAACGTCGCTTAGGTTTAGCAGCAGGCAGTTCATATGCAGCAACTTCAAAGCCATTAGCTTCTAATTTTGTATTTAATGGCTTTGGTGGGTCCGAACGTGTTGATCCATTTGATCTTAATTCTGATAATGAGGATTGCTGTATTGTAACTGAAAACACCAGTGATATAAATAAACCAACAACAAAACAAAAGTCTTCATCAACATCTAGTATAAATAGCCGTTTGAAATCTGGAGGTCTACGAGATGTAAAAGTAACTAAGTGATTATTAATTATTTTATTCCTTAAAAATTACACATCTCAATAGATTTTGTGTAAACTTTAATTTTGTTTTGCCCCTAATATATAGTGTGTTACAAAAAAAAAAATTATTCGCCATAAACTCGAAGACGACAAAGTACTTAAAAGTTGTGCAATATGAATATTTTTTAATACCTTTATATATTTTACTATTTCATAAAAAAATTATTATAATTTTACGGGAATTAAAGAGCACCCATATTTATTTGACTTACTAAAATTAGAAAATTTTCGCCAGATTTTCGAATTTATTTTTTGTTGTTTTATTTTTTTTTTATTTAATAATTTTTAATTTGTTTGTTTGAAATGTTTTAAATTTGATTAAGTGGTGTACGATGAGTTTCGATTGAAAATTAACCGTTTTTGAAATTCAATATGGCGGATACTTTTTCCAAAAGTAATCGGATTCTCTCAAAATTTGTCACTTACGGGTTTTTTGGGTTGGCAAATAAGAATCCGAAGTTACCCAGCCAGAAATTGACAAACATAGAAGCGTTTTGAAAGCACCACCATATAGGTTGAAGCGTTAACTAAGCAATATATTTTTGGTTATTATATTGTTCTCAGAAGACTAAAATGGTAACCATGATTTACGGTCTCATATTTGTATTTAGAGTATTTTAGAAACGTTGCAAAAGCAAAAAAATAAAGTGACTCTAAAGCGTTAGGATTTTAGTTTATAAAACGTTCTCAAAACATTACAAAAACTAAAAATAAAGTGATTTTAAAGTGCATTAATACAAAAACGGAGTGTCTTTCCAGATTTTTAAAAACGAAAAGTAGAACAATTTCCAAGTACTCTAAATACAAAAAATAATTTCCAACACTATTTTTATACTGATTTTTAGTACAATTTTTATTTTCAGTAATCATTTTTGCTATTCTCTTATTACAAATTACGCATTTTTTTACTAATTTTCGCTGCTGATTTCAGCAAAACATTTTACTAATTTTTCAAAACCGAGTGCTAAATTTAACAGAGAAATATACTAATTAAAAAAAATTTTTTTTTTGATTTTTTGACAATTCTTGTTTGGTTTATATTTGTTACTATTGATATATTCTTAGTTTGGAAATAACTCCCAGAATATTTTATTGTATCTCCAATGCATAACACAAACAACAACAAATATTTTTTAACAAAATTTAAGGATTTTTTTTTAAACTTTGCGAAATTTCGAAATTTCAACCGCTTTGCGGTTCACCTTGAACGTGAACCAACTTTCAAGTTTTTATTTTTTACTGTTTACTGGACGCATACGCAACTTTTTATCACACAATTACAACCAACCATTACAACCATATGGCAGCCAAACTCAAATCCCTCGAAATCGAAGCTGCAAAAGCTGGCCTAAAAATAAATATAAAGAAGAGCAAAGTGATGCGTTGCAACACCTTAAACACCAGCAAATTCCATATACAGAGCGTTGCGCTAGAAGAAGTAAAATCATTTTGCTATCTTGAAAGCATTTTAACTCATACGGGCTACTGCAGAGACGATGTAGCTTATCGAATTTCAAAGGCTAACCAGTCTTTTGGTATGCTACGGCCTATATGGCAATCTTCAGTTATTTTGAAATACACTAAAATCAGGATCTTCAATTCTTGCGTGAAGTCGGTGCTTTTATACGCCTGTGATTCTTGGAACACGTCACCATACGACATAAACGCGATCCAAGTATTTGTTAACCGATGCCTAAGAATGATCTTAGGGATATTTTGGCCGAACACCATAACCAACACGCAACTCTGGCGAGAAACTGATCAACGTCCAATCCATATCGAAATCCTTAGCCGCAAATGGCGTTGGATTGGTCACACGCTGCGAAGACCTCAAGATGATATTGCTAGAGCTGCTATTGATTGGAACCCTCAGCGCAACACTCGAAGAATTGGCCGACCATCGCACACTTGGCGTCGTCAACTCGAGAACGAAGTCAACCTAAGCGGTCTAAGCTGGAGACAAATAAAACATACCTCATCAAACCGAACCGAATGGAGAGAGTTCGTTGTGGCCCTTTGTAACTAATGGAACCATAGGACATAATATACACAACTTTTCCGCACCCCCCCCCCCCCTTTTGAAATTCGTAACTCGGCAAAGTTCGGCCCACTCTAACGTATATGCACGACTTACTTGAATAACTTTAATTTCGCTAAGAATCACACAGTTTATCAATTAAGAAAGTAAAAAACCGCGGTACAGCGCGTAAAGCATAACTTTTTAAATAAATTAAAAAAAATTATGTTCATTCGCATTTATAACATACACCTAATGGAATTAATTCTAATACTTCTATAGTTTAATAAATATACCTTAAATTTGACGCTTTTGGCGTTCCGCGATTCGAAAAACTATGTGATTCCGTATTCTATATATTTATTTTCTGGTTATTTCGAAATAGGTTATTTTATATTATATTAGCATTTTTAGTGCTACTTGTATCCAGGGATGGGCTAAAATTTTTACCATTACATTTTCATTAGAATTACTTTATGTAATGGTAATGAAAGTTTTATCTTCATTACTATTATATAAAGTAATGGTTTGATTTCCATCTCCATTACTTTTTTGTAATGTAATAAAAGAAAATTCATTAATTGTAATGAAATGAAAAAAAAAAAAAAATCATTACTTTACTAAAAGCAAAAGTTTGATTTTTCTATAGTCGCACCTTTATTGGAAAAGTTATAAATTTTCATATAAAATATTGTGATTGAGAAGCGCTTTTGGGGCATTTTATACCTTAAGACCTCAAAATTGAAGCTTATTCGTTATTTGGGCTTTAAGCGACGAATCAGAATACCATGAATTCAAATTAAAACAGACGAAAAAAGAAAAATATTTACATTTGTATAAAAGTAACGGAAAAAAATCCATGTCTAATTTTGTAATAATTAAAATTAATTTCATTACAATTACTTGAATGTTATGGAAATGCAAAATATTTCATCACAATTACGTATATGTAATGGTAATGAAGGTGCTTGTAATTTCGTTTACAGGCAGAGCCACAAAAATGTCTATTTTTTGCTAGGTTGATATTAATTAAGGAGTGAGGTCATAAAAATGTTAACACACATAAAGTTAAATAAAAAAATAACCACTGAATTTTAAGACTTCCAACTAAATTTTTATTAAATAAAATGTAATACAAAATCTAACAAAAAAAACCGCATGGAATTCTAATCACTACGAACAAAGTTATACACTTTTTCCGGAAACCCTCCCATTAAAGCTTTTAGGTAGTTTCTGTCACCTTTTTAGAGCAGGTCCATCTACGTTTGAAATATTGCATGTCCTGAGAGACCTTTTTTGTGCCCTTTAATTCTCTTTTAACAAGAGCCCAATATCTCTCCACTGGCCTGAGCTGTGGGCAGTTTGGTGGACTTGCCTCTCTTGGTACAAAAACCACATTCTTATCATTATACCACTCCAGCGCTTTCTTGCTGTAGTGACAAGATGCTAAATCGGACCAAAAGTAAGTGGATACATTGTGCTGACTCAAAAATGGAAGAAGTCTCTTCAGCAAACACTCCTTGATATAAATTTCGCTGTTTATAGAGTCAGATGTCACAAATGACTGGCTTCTTTGGCCGCAGCTACATATGGCTTGCCATACTAGGAATTTTTTAGGGAATTTCGTTTGCTTTTTCGACCTAAATTACACAACAGTTGTATTTTTGTATAAAATTTGATTTCAATTTTCAAGCTCTGGTTTTGACCTCCAAATTTTTAAAAATTTTTCTATCGGGATCTTTTGAACTTTGTAGGACTTTAGTCCTGCCTTACGTTTCATTTACGTACAAAAAAATCCGAGCATTGGGCTAACCGAGCTGTTTTTCTGGCAGATGTGTTAGGAGCTCTCTTAAGGATGCTTTTAACTTTATATGCCTTAGCAATGTTACGATAACGAGTCGTTGTTCCTGTTCCCGGCTTCCTTTCAATTGTTAGGTGTTCCAGATACCTTTTCACCACTTTTGAAACTGTTTGGCGGCATACATTAATTTCTTTGGCAATATTTTTGTATGTCCATGTTTGGTTTTGTTGAAAATATTTAATTATTTTTGAACGCACTTTTCTTTCATCGTCCATTCTGTAAAAATTAAACTCATGATGTAAATTAATTTATTAACTGACATTTTTTTAAAATATAAACTGCCGAAAAAAAAATATGAGATGGTTTAAACCAAAGCTATAAGCAAAAATGTGTGTTAACATTTTTATGATCTCACTCCTCACTACAAACAAATTCAAAGGCACGAAAAAATTAAGTAAATACCTAAAAAGCGTGAAAAACAGTCATTCATAAATGTTAATTAATGTTGAAATTAATACAATTGAATTAATTTGATGCAATTGAATTAATACGATCTAATTGGATTCATTTTATTTGCACATGTAGGGTAAAAAATTATGTAATTAATTTTAAGCACTAAGCCATTATAAATATTGGCAACTTATTTTTAGGAATTTCGCGATTTATAAAAATTTTAGTCGAAAAATCCAGTATGTACACTGAGAGAATTTTCATCACTTCAGTAATGAATTTCTTCATAGTTTCAATGAAAATTGTCACTGGAACTCGTCCATTGAAACTTTTCATAGAATCTATGAAACAAGTTTCATTAAAATCAATGTTTATGAAAAGTTCATAGAATTAATGAAACTCTTCATAAAATTAAATGAACTCTTCATAAAATTAATAGGCCACTCGTCCAATGAATAAATCATTCAGCCAATGAAGAGCTTCATAAAATCTATGAATCAATTTCATTTACTATTATTATTATAGTTGGTTGTTGTCGTTGCTAAAGCGGGGTTTACATTATCTGATTTTGTATCTGATTTTACGTCTGACAAATCAGATAAAAAATCTTACGAAACAACGCGATTGTCAAAAAGATCTTGTATATTTGTTTACACCATTAAATGCAATCAGATGAAAACAGCTGTTACCATCGGATTCTCATATTTTATGAAATATTTCAAAATCAATCTGACTGTCAAAACTTCAATCGGATTTTCTGTATCAGACAAAATGTGTTTACACTATAAGATTTTTGCTATCTGACTGATTTTTTTGACAGATCTTATGACTTATGGTATAATGTAAACCCCGCTTAAGCTGGAGGGAATAAATAAAAAGTACTTAGCAAATGCAAAAGGCGTAATAAAATCGTAGCATATTTTACGGATGTACAAAATATATCTAAAGAAAGAATTCATTAAATTAAAAAATTTCATAAAAAAAGTTTCGAAAAAATTAATATGATTTATAAATAAATTTCATAGTCCAAAATTAATAATAAAAAATTAATTAAAAAAAAAATTGTAAAAGATTATTCTCTCAGAAAATGACGATATTTTATAAAAAAATTAAAAAAAAAGTAAATACTATTGCACAACTTCATAAATATAAAGAACATTTTCATTAAATTTATGAAGATCTAATTTATGAAATTCAATGAATTTTTTTAATGAAATTATGAAATTTTATGAAAGAAAAGTTATGAAAAATTTCATAATATTAATTAAATATTATATACATAATGAAATTCTTCATTGGCTCTACGAAAAAAATTTTATGAAATTATATCATTAATATCATGAAGGATAATTCTATCAGTGTATCAAAGCAGTGTTAATTCACTAATTCACTATTAAACGAGAGCCATTGAATTTAATGCAAACCCCAGTTCCTTATTCTTAACCCATGTGAAAATCGAAATATATATGAACATACATGATCATACATTGACTAGTATATGATCATGCATAGTCATACATGATCATATACGTCAATGCATAGTTCAATGTATGACCATACATTATCTCATATGTTTCCATATATCTTCGGATCCGAAATTTTAGGGTATATGGAGGTATATGGCCATATATGATCATATATGAGCATACGTGAAACGTATGTGAGCATATATGGTCATATATGAACATGTATGGTCATATACCCTCAAATTTCGGATCCGAAGATATATGGAAATATATGAGTAATGTATGGTCATACATTGAACTATGCATTGACGTATATGATCATGTATGACTATGCATGATCATATACTAGTCAATGTATGATCATGTATGTTCATATATATTTCGATTTTCACATGGGAATGTAAATTTTTAAGAAATTTGCACTAAAATACATTTCTTTAACGCATTTTGATATTCAATTTTTTTACTCATCTTTTACCTTATATACAACTTTTTTTCTGTTGTTAACAATAATTGTCGGAAGTTAACGATATTATTTAACGACAAAATTCGGTAGAAAAAGTTACGGAATCAGTTTAACGACAATTGTAGTTAATAATCGAATTTTGACAATCTAACTACCGATTTTTGTCGTTAAAAAGTTACAGAATTGAAAATTGAAATAAATATTGAATTATTTAAAAGCTCTGTGTATACTTAACAAAATGTTTTAAATCCCTTTTAGAAATTGCACTGAAATGTATCAAAAAAATGTTTATAGCGACCAAACACCTTGCACTCGGCTAACTTTGTAATTAAACCATGATTCTACTTACAAGGAAATTCTGTTGATAAAAATTTTTATACTGTTTTAATATATATTGGGAATGTGAGAGTGTGGATTGGTAGGTACACTTTATTTTATTGACCTACTTGAGTTACTTTAGGCAAATATAAAAAATCATGGATTTTATGGCAAATAAATTTTTAGTAAAATGTCCTATACGAGTATGTATCTAAAATAATGCTCAAAGTTTTATACGCTTCCCCAGAAGTATCAACTTATTGAGATGTGTAATATTTAGTTATTATTATGGTTGTACATTAATTCAAGATACCTCTTAGGTTATGTTAATAGACATTAACCGCGCCAAAGCTCGACGACAGTAGAGCTGAACCGATTTCAAGTTTGTTAAATCGGACCTTCCTTAATATACGAATTTGTCATCTCCAGTTGTGTGGCCATTATTTTTTAAGCTTTCAATTTTGTGAAGAACCAAGTGTATAATTAAGAGTATTAACATTTGTAATACATACGTATTAGTTACACCTTACAAAATGCTAAGTACTAAATTTAATACAATACAATCAACACATAAGGCTTGCTCACGAAATGACTAGTGCACGAATTAATCACAATAACTTTTGAACTTAACATCATATTTAAATAAAAATAACATTTTATTGAAAGGAATTTCATTTGAATTTACATTTTATTAATAATTGAAATATACTAATTGTTTTGTATGAAAGTTTTAACTTTATCTGAAATACCACCCATTAGGGTTTTAAAGGTATTTTCAGTGATCTCTATTTCCGAGAAAAATTGTTCACGTTATCTGGGACTTGCTTTGTGCTCTTCATCTCTCTTATTACCAATCTGTCCACTGGCCTGAGTACTGGACAATTAAGCGGATTTGCCTCTAGGATTTTCATTCAAAAATCCTATTATATTTTCACGCATTCTTTGTTGACTACCCATTTTAAAGCAAAATAAATTATGCAGTGTCGTTAATATTTGGACACAATTATCCATTATATTTTTCAATAATAAAGTGATTAAAAAAATTTTTTATTTACTTAAGTAATAATTTACAAGTGAAAATGTATGCACTAGTCATTTCGTGCGCAAGCCTTAGGAAGTAACAATTTAAACAATTTTTATTAACATCGAAAATTAAGTCACATTTTCACTTAAAATATGATACATTTTTTGATTGAGGGCAAATATTATATTCAGAACTTAGTACGATTGTTCAAAATAAATTCTAATAACAATAAGCGCCACCTTGTAAGTGAAAATGTATTTTAATTTAATTTTCGATTTTGATAAAAAATTGTAAACAAATTGTTCGAATTGATCATTATTATTTAAAAAAATTTCATCGGAATTGTTTTCTGACTATTTCGAATAACTTATTAGTTGAAATATTTAATTTATTTAATTTATCTAGATACTGTATACCAAATTTTCAACTGACAAGGAAGATATCCCAAAAGGTTCTCTCGAATATGTAATAGAACAGAAAAGAATAATGTATACGCATTTTTTTAGCGACCCAATCTGATGTTTAAGGATTAAAAAGTGGGATCAAAGGTAATAAATAAATAAACCCGAGCGTTATCGTTCGGCTGCACGACGACTTTTCCCATAGCGCCTTTTTCACTAAATTTCAAATATTCCAATTAAGAGGCAACCCTAGTCCACAACACGGACAATATGGATACAAAAATTTTTATTTCTCAAGTATTTAACGCTGTGTACAAATAAATCTAAATTTCATACATGTTTTCATATCAAAATAGACTAGTTTTTAATCCAACTTTTTATCCCTGAAACGTGAGATTGGACCGCTTGGGAGAGAACCCATTGTTATACCTTCCTTCTGAGTCTTATGTGAAATATCCCAACTTGTTGATCAGTTGAAAAAATTAATTGAAAATAACTAATACTTTTTCGAGCAAACAAACAATTAAGAAACGCTAACTTATAGTTATGAATATATATAGTTATGAATTTATATGGAAATATCTGTGGTTAACGTTTAACCTTGGTTGTGTTGCAATAAAGTTATTCACCCGAAGCCTCAGTTGAAAACAATAAATTTGTTAATAGTTTTAAAATAAATATTAAATGCAGTTAATAACAATTTAAAAAAAAATTAATAGAACAATGTAATTTAATTCTGTTTGCCGTTCTTTTTTATTTCCTTTATTAAATTTAAAATTTAACATGAATTAATAATGTTGATTTCTTTTCAAAATTATTTGCTCTGAATCATTTACATTGCATCTGCTTTAAAAAATTCAAAATCCATATATATATGTACTAGGGGATTCAAATTACTTGGGTTTGGCTTTTTTAGTTTTAAACTTACTCGATTAATCGAGTAAGGTAAATAACTCGAGTAAATCGAACAACTTCAACAATTTTATATCTTTACTTTTTCTTAAAAATTAGACATTAAACCAGAGACATATAATATAGAGATGCAACATCGATAATTTTGTAAACAAACTGTAGATGTCGCTAGCATGTGGGAAAATTTGTCAAAGGAGGATTTTATTTTGGGAAATTTTCTCAAGGGAGGATTTTTTTATGTCAAATGAGGTTTTACAGAGTTGTTAGCTAAGGGGATTTGGGTCCAAATTAGGGATTTCGACTTCGTTTTGGGGACAGATTAAAAAATTTGTAAATTTTAAAGTTTTAGGCCCAAAATAAAAAGAATTTTGGTATAAATTATATGCGCCCGGCTAAAAATGTTCATATATGATCATATATGACAACATATATAAGCGCATATATGATTCCATATATGTTCGGATCCGTAAATTGAGGGTATATGGACATATATGCTCATATATGGACATATATGAAATTCATATATGCGCACATATAAATATTTTTTGTGTATGCTGGTACATTAAAAACGTATTTATACCCTACACCACTATGTGGTCAGGGTATTATAAGTTTGTGCTGATGTTTGTAACACCAAAAAATATTGGTCGTAGACCCACCTTATAGTATACCGATCGGTTCAGAATTTTTTTTATTTCGATTTAACGATGTCCGTCTGTCCGTCCGTCCGTCTGTCTGTCCATGCAATCTTGTGCGCACTCTACAGGTCGCAACTATTAAGATATTTTGATGAAATTTGGTACGCAGACCTATGTTGGCCCAAGGACGAACAAGTTTGATTTTTTTGAACATCGGTCCATGTTTAGACCTAGTGCCCATATAAGGGTCCTACCAAAATTATACTGTTATATGCTGCAGGTCGTAAATATTAAGATATTTTGATGAAATTTGGTACACAGACCTATATTGGCCCAATAATGCAGCCTATTGATTTTGGTGAACATCGGTCCATGTTTAGACCTAGTGCCCATATAAGGGTCCTACCAAAATTATAATGTTTATACGCTGCAGGTCGTAAATATTAAGATATTTTGACGAAATTTGGTACACAGACCTATATTGGCCCAGTAACGCAGCCTATTGATTTTGGTGAACATCGGTCCATGTTTAGACCTAGTGCCCATATAAGGGTCCTACCAAAATTATACTGTTTATACGCTTCAGGTCGTAAATATTAAGATATTTTGATGAAATTTGGTACACAGTCCTATATTGGCCCAATAACGCAGCCTATTGATTTTGGTGAACATCGGTCCATGTTTAGACCTAGTGCCCATATAAGGGTCCTACCAAAATTATAATGTTTATACGCTGCAGGTCGCAAATATTAAGATATTTTGATGAAATTTGATACACAGACCTATATTGGCCCAATAACGCAGCCTATTGATTTTGGTGAACATCGGTCTATGTTTAGACCTAGTGCCCATATAAGGGTCCTACCAAAATTATACTGTTTATACGCTGCAGGTCGCAAATATTAAGATATGAAATTTGATGAAATTTGGTACATAGACCTATGTTGGCCCAAGGACGAAGCCTATTGATTTTGGTGAACATCGGTCCATGTTTAGAACTAGTGCCCATATAAGGGTCCCCCCAAAATTATATTGTTTATACGCTGCAGGTCGCAAATATTAAGCTATTTTGATGAAATTTGGTACATAGACCTATGTTGGCCCAAGGACGAAGCCTATTGATTTTGGTGAACATCGGTCCATGTTCAGAACTAGTGCTCATATAAGGGTCCCCCCAAAATTGGCTTGGTTACAAACTGCAGGTCGTAAATATTAAGATATTTTAATGAAATTTGGTGCGTTGACTCACATTATAGAAAATTTTGACATAAGCCCCATTATAACCCATTCGAATTTCGGATCCAAACAATACACCAGACTGGTGTAGGGTATTGTATAGTCGGCATGCCCGACTTTAACCTTTTTACTCGTTTTTATTATTTTTTTAAGAAAAACAAAAGTATTCCCAATTTGTCCTATAAAAGAGTACTTTGCCTTGTATTTTAGTAAAAAGTACTTAGAAAAAACAAATTCAAGTACTTTTATACCGCAATACCAGACCGTGTACTAGGCATATTGTGAATACCACAATTGCTTATTTTATTAAACTAAATTAATATATATTTAAGTGAAATGAAGAAATCTTTCGATAGCTTTATTGTAGAAAGGCCCCAACTTAATTATAAATTTCTTTAACGAAGGACAAAACTTTATTAAATTTTAAAAGCTTTAGATATACAATTTCTTTAAATTAAATTTTTAATAAATTTTGACAATGAAAAAAACAACTGCACTTAAAGAATTTTATGTCCAACGTTATAAATTTTATATTAAGAATTTTCTTTCTCATCTAAAGAAATAAAAAATTGAGTTAGTGACTTTCTACATTAAGCACCCGATTTTAAAATTAAAATAAAATTACTATACTTTTAGTGCTCATGACAGATTTTTAATTCATTCTTTCCGAATTTAATAAAAAAAAACAATGGATATGTCTCCTTTACATAAATAATTGTGTAAATTAAATAATTGGTCGTTCATTTATAGAAAACAGTACTGAGAAAGCAAGTTACGAATAGTACCGGCATTTCGATAAAAACCGTGATTTCCCAGTACAATTTTTTTGTTACGTCGGCAATTTCTAACTGGGTAGCTTCTAATTCATCTTTTACAAATAATTTCAAAATGATTTTTTTTATTTTTAAAATATAGATGTAAATGGTATTAAATTATTAAATATTTTCATTGATTAAATACAATATCCGATTTTTTCATTAAAGTGAAAAAGTACGGACATTGATAAAAATAAGCATATTTGTATCATAAAACAGTTTACTTTATTTGAATTTCAATCAATTGAGGAGATACACCCGCTTAAAGTGTTTTTCCTCCAGTAAGCGTTGTACGATAAGAATTACTGAAAAATCGTATTGGGGTTAAAGTCTATGTTCGTATCAAAATTCCTTCCATGTTTGGGATAAGTCTTAAATTTAGAAAAATATTTGCCTCCATATATGGACATATCTGACATTAAAATCAGAAAATTCGATTCATATATGGAATAATATATGAATTCATATATGAGGATATATGCCATATATGGAACAATATATGCAATATATTATCATATGGTGTCACACATCTCCATATATGACCCTTAACTTTGAATGTATTAGCCCATATATGCTTCCATATATGTCAGATATGTTCATATATGACTCATATATGTTCATATATGCAACCATATATGCTAATATATGCAACCATATATGCTAATATATGCAACCATATATGCTAATATATGATCATTTTCAACCAGGGCGTATTATTTCAAATTAAAGTCGATCAAATTAGGTTTGTTAAAGAATTTAAAAATTTCTATAAAATATTTGAATTATTGAAGAAATGTTCTCCTAATACTTATAAATCTTGAGATAACGAAAAGCAACCAAGCTCAATAATTAATAAAAAATTTTCTATTTTCTAAATACTGAAATTGTTACATGCAAAGGACTCGAAAAAATAAATTTTTTGTAGGCCCAAAAAGTACCAGGGGTTTTCATATATACTTTTAGGTACCTTCTGAATCGTGTAAACACGACTTATGCAAACTTAATGTTCAAAAGAGTTTACAAGCCCTAGATCTAACTTTACTAGATTTACAAATTTTAGAAAAAAAAGACTTTTCACCATAATGAAGTTCGTGTGAAAATTGTGTAGAATTTTTTCTCTAGAAAATTTAATATACGACTTTTATTTTGAAACGGTGACATTTCAGCTTAATTGTGATTTGTCTTACGTATAATAAAATTTTTTTAGATTCACAATTTTAAGAAAGATTTGAGGCCTGTAAAGTTCGATTAAAAACGTAAATGTTTCTTCATAAAATATTCAATTTTATTTAATTTGCTCACTCATTTCTTAATAATTTTCTTAACTTAAGAGCGATGCTAACTTAGCTCCTTTTTTTGAGTTTTTGTTTAAATTAAAATTAATTGGGTATAACATTAGGGATTTAAACATTTAAAATGGGAATAAGCTAAAACATTTTGGGCAACACTGCTCCCCAATAAAATGGAACAGTATTGCCAGAAAAAACAAAACAGCAGTCAGCGCCATCTGTTGCATTAAAACCCAGTGTTGCCATTCATCAGGACCATGGGAGTCCCCTGCATTAAACACAAAAACTCAATATACTCGTTAAAAAATAATTTGTAATAAATATTAAAGCTATGGATATAAAATTTATGTAAGTTTAATTTTCTATTAATAAAAAAATTCATTCACAGAAATTTTAGGTTCAGAGTTATTGTATCCCGAGTAAAACGGGTTATACATTATTTTATATTATTTAATACAAATATGTCTCGTTATATATTGCTTTGTATAGAGATAGGAAATCAAAACTTACACTACTAACCGATAGAGGGCGCTACAATTTAGTATTGCCTGAGCAACTATTTAGTATCAGGTTAGTATCAGCTGAGCCTATATTTAAAAACCCAAAAACTGCTGAAAACTGCTCAAAATAATGAAAAAACCAGCGCGGAATATATTTAAATAATAAAATTTGAGATATCCGTTTGTTTTTTTTTTTGCTTTCTTGTTTATTATTATTTAAATTTAAATAAAAAAAGAAAATTGTCAATTTTTTGAATAAAGTGCCATCTAGTGATAACGATGTTTTTATAACTTATTTTTTTGGTGATGCCATACCCCTGCCAAATATATCTCAGTTTCAAGTTTAAGTGGGTTATTTTGTAAAACACAACGCCTTGCGTTGCGTTGATTTGTGTGTAGATTGTTATCGTTACAAAAACAATTTGTATGGAAAACAACGCAACGCAAGACGTTGCGTTTTACAAAATAACCCCCTAAATTTAAAAAAGATTTTATTGAAATCAATTACAATCCATTTTTAATTTTAAAATATTTTTTAGAAAAACAAATTTTGATATAAAGTTCAAGTGATTTAAAAAATAATAACATGAAAACGAAAAACCAGTAAAATATTTTTGTATAGAATATGAATGAGATTATGTGACAGTTACCCATACATTATTGACGTTGAAAATATTGTGTTAAAAGAGTTAATACTTAGCATACGCAGTCAGACTTTGCATGGGATTTCGTACCAGATATGTATAGCAGCAAAACAAGCCTATTGATTTAAAAAAGAAACATTTATTTTCCGTATATAATCTATGGTATATTCTTGTTTCAAATGAAGTCTTTATTAATATCTTAGTATATTTAAAATTACATTAATTTTCATTTAAAATGATTCAGATTTTTTATTTTTAAATTGAATATTGGGTCATATTAATAAAAGTTAGCCAATTCTTCGAAGTAATTATTTTGGTTTAGGAATAACGCAGCACCAAATTTATCCATAGGCTTGAAGGATACCATAAAATATAAATGAAAATTAAAACAAACAAAACTTGTCTACCCGCAAGCAGACTAAAATTGTGTAATAATAACTTAAAACCCTAATAAATAATTCCTAATAGTGAAATCTAGTTTTTTATTCATACGATACATTATTTACAAATTTAAAATATTTTTAAACGATTATTTCATGTCATTTAATTTTATTAAAAACTGTTTCATGTCAAATTTGTTATCATAATTTTAATGTATTTTTTTCTTTTTAAAATGAATAGCCCAAAAATTAATGGTTCATTTGAACTTTTCTCACTTTCAAAATGAAAATCTCACCTTTAAAGAAAAATCCAGTAATGATTTATGGAAAATTTTTTGAAATTTTATTTTTAGATTTTTTTATGTTATGGATTATTTTTGAACTATACTATAGCTCGTATAAGTACTGATTAATGTGTAGATACTTTTTATGTATGCAGTTTCACATAAAGACTCCCAAACTTACTAGATTTACTTAGTTTACACCATACAAGAAACCTTACGTGAGGGGGCTCTTTTGGACGGACCACTTTCATAGGAAAAAGTGGAAAAATGTTTATGTTTTTGGAGCTCATTTCTGTGTCATTAATGATCATCTTTGTTTGCTGGGATATATAATTTATGTGTTTAACGTTTTATACCCAGCAAACAAAGATGATCATTAATGACTCAGAAATGAGCTCCAAAAACATAAACATTTTTTCACTTTTTCCTATGAAAGTGGTCCGTCCAAAAAAGTGGTCCGTCCAAAAGAGCCCCCTGTGTAATCAGAAATGACTCAGAAAAAAGAACTTATAAAATCGAAATTTTCCTCATAAATTTAAATAATTTTGGAATATTTTTTGAGTCCGAAAAATGAACGCTCATTTTGAGACAGCTTTTTAGATTGTAGAGACAACTTTTTGGATTGTTTTTTGAGGGTTCATATTTTCTGCCAAAAAAAGAGTGTTTTCAAAAAAACAATAATCATTTCTATGAGCTATTTAAGAATCTTATATATGAGCGCTCCAAATTTGCTGGCTGGGTATACAATAAAATACAGACCTTTAAAAATATAATTCCTTAATTCATTTTTTAAATCTGATTCAATTTTGAAGAATCGATACACAAAAACTATTTTATTTATTAAATTATTTGCTACCTTATTCAATCAATATCTTATTTAAAGGAACAATTTAATTTTTTTATGCTTTTCATAAAATCGAACGAACTGGTTAAAATTTAGCAAATCAATTTAACCAACAATGGTTGCGTTGAATCGCGAATCAAATCATAAAACAGATAAGTCAATCCAATCAAAACTGAATCAATATACATTTAAATAAATCATATCTCACTATATTCAATTTCAAATCGTTAATTTAAAGCGATTTTATATCCATAGCTTTAAAGCGATTATGAAAATTATTCACTGGTTCATAAAATTAATCAAATTTAATGCGAATTGATTCAAAAAGGAATTATCTTTTTTAAGCTCTGATAAAAAATATCTACAGTGAAATTTTAAGCACCGTAAGTTGTTTTTCACGTGGAGAAATTTCACTCAAACTTTAAATGCCTCAAATTGCAATTAAATTTAAACAAATGAACAATTTTTTAATTTTATAACAAAAACACAATCAAAATAAACACAAAATGTCACTTTTTCCCAAGAAAAATAATAGTCTTTCTTGTACATTAAATTTGTGTGAAAACAAACTACACAATTTTCACGTGAAACTGATTGTCGTGAATAATCATTTTTTTTATATGGAGTATAACTAGGGTATTCAGTCGATTAATCGTTATTCGATTAATCGAACAGTTTTGCTCAAAAATTGTTCGAATAATTTAAAATGGCCTTATTTCGATTAATGAATAATTCGAATAATTTAATACGATTAATCGATTAATCGAAATTGGTAAAAAATTAATAAAATGTTTCAAAAATATATGTTTTTTATTAAAGTAAATATGGGATTTTATTAAAACTTTATTTAACAAATTGTGAAAAACATCTTAAATATCAAAGAAAAAACAAAAACATCAACAGTTTGCATTGTCATCTTGCAAAGTAGTGAGCACTCTGCATTCATAATATCCTTTAGAAAAGGATATTAGCCCAAGCGATAGGATTCGAATTAATAAATGGTTAATTAAAAGACAAATAAACATATCTATGTGTTTTTTATTTGAAAGGTAAAAAACAAAGTAATTTACAAATAAGTTGTTAACAAGATTATAGTATTTGATGCCCATTTTGGAGAGAAGTGAGAAAAAAATATATTGCCATTTTAGTATGCATTATTATTTCGAAGTCCTTTAAAAAGGACATCTGACGTAATGGGTATATGTATATGTATATTGATTCTTTTCGTTCCTATAAGGAGCATAGGGCCTCGACGTGGTGGGTATGCAGTTCATCTATAAATGATGTCTACCTTCACATATATGTATTCTTCTATGGGTGGGAGCAAAATTTGAAAATGTTGCACGGTGTAATATATAACAGCAAGAATAAAAGAACTAATCAGCGTCGATTTTATGCACCACCAATTAATATCACCAGTATACTCTGTGCCTCTTGTATCAAATATTATGGTTCCGCCACGATTTGAAGAAATTCGGATATCACAAACAATGTTCGGCAACCAAGCCGTCACGATCCATCATATGATCGAGCATATAAAATTCAACCAACTTTGAAAAATTACAATTCGTCATTTGGTTGAGCTATGAGTGAAACCAAACGAAAGTCAATCGATATATCTTCACCTAAATTGCAAAAGGGCGTAACAACACTTTTTTTGCATTAAATTAAAGGATATATTTATTCTCTTGACTATAGACTTTTTTCTGTATATAAGTTTAAATTTTTGTAGGGACATGTATTTAGTCTAGTGCATCATAATCAATCAAAACGCGATTTCCAATTTTTTTGTTGTTACGCCCTTCTGCATTTTAGGCGACGATATGTATACTTAAAACAATTATCTTAGTCTTTTTATATTTGGTCGAATGAATAGTTCATTTAATTTTATTAATTTTTTGTTTAATTTAATGAGAAAAATAAAACTATAAAACATCTTCTTTGTTTACCTTTGACGACCAATGGGACACATATGTCCCATGCTGAATTTGCGCCCTGTAAGTAAGAAAACAAAACTATTCCTAATGTTCTGGTATTTCTAAAAACAGGAGGCACATGTCCATGCTATATCAAAATTTTGGTCTTGCAAAACCAATAACATCTGAATAAATGACATGCAAAAAAGATGAACAAAAAAACTTATTTTTCAGATTTTGGGGTCAATTAATTAGGCGCTAAGAACACATGGGGCCAATTATTTGGTAAAATCTAAAAGAAAAACTTTCCTCTATTAATGCAAGTCAGTTTAAAAAAAATCGGTTGGAATATGTGGAAAATATAACAAAAAATAAAAATGAGACATATATCAACCATTGGTCGTGAAAGGGTTAAACAAATGAAAAAAATTTATTTGAAATTTTAACTTTAAAAACATTTGAAAATGTCGAATTATTCGACACGAAAAAACCGGGGTTTCGAATAATTCGAAAACCGCCCTTTTTGAAAAACCGGTTTAAAAAACCCGGAAATATAGAAAAAACTCGGTTTATGGAATAACTCGGAAACCGGTTTTGACAACTCTAATTTTACAGTTGTGGCCACGAATTTAAGACAATTCAAGGTTTTTCTAATTTTATTGTTATTGCCTTTATTTTTAAAGATCAAAATAGTGGCTAAATTCGCCACGAAAGGCAAGGAGATGGTTCAGAATTTTAACGTAATGTTTGTTTTTTCATTTTGTCACTTGTTTTAAGTGGGCGTGGCTTTTAACGAAAAATTAGCGATATCAACCTTTTATCAAATTACATAGTAAAATTTAGGCAGTACTGATCGGTTCTGTACAAACTATATTTTTGGAAATCCTATGAAATTTCCTTAAAGCATTAAACACATAGACGACTGCAGCTACACGACTACAGTCTGTCAAAAATAAAATACACACGTTTATATGAAAACGATTATTTTGACACCAACACAGCTACACGGCCACACGACTACTTTTGCCGCTGTAGTCAACTTAGGATAATTTCTATTTTTGTTGGCTACAAAACAAAAATAGTGTTGACAATATAACAAAATATGTAAAACAGGACAATTTTTCCCGCTAGAGGCGAAATAATATCGCTAGTTCTGACTAGAAAATCACCGTTTTGGGAACACTGAAGAAACAGCTGTTTATATTTTACAAATTGTTTGAAGGTTTCATTAATTTATATTTGGAAATAACTTTATTGTGATGTTTTGTAAAAAAAAATGGATCTTACAAAATTAACAAAATATTCCTCAGCCATTATTTTAGAAGCACAAACCAAAAAAGATTAATATTTATCAAAATGTCAAATATTTAGGATTATCTGTTTACATGTTGCTGTCGTTTTCAAAAAAATTAAGTAGCTGACTACACGACTACAATTGCAGCCAGCAGCATTTGTAGTCGTGTAGCTGCAGTCGTCTATGTGTTTAATGCATAAGTCTTGACAGACTTAAAATTGCAGCACTTTAAACATGACCAAATTTTTCTTTGCTCTTAGCGATTTTTAATAAAGTTAACAGCACTGTACATTACTCGTACAATTATTTGAAAGAATTTCATCGATTAATCGAGTAACAGTTAATAGAATAGTTTTTGTTTCAAAATTTTTACACAAATTTGTTAGGTCATCTATGTAGAACAGATACGTCTAAAAAAATGTTAGAGAAAAATCCCTCCGATTATGGAAGGCGTTAGCGTATTTACTAGAAGGCCTCCTCCATACAGATCGTATTTTTCAAAATCAAAATTAAGAAAAACTAAAATTATCTTGGCGAATATAATACAATTTTGATAAAATATATACATATAAAGGGTTCTTCAATAAGAGCGCTACAAAAGTTTTTTTAAATAAAACAAAAACGGTTTTGGATATCAATGAAACTCTTTATTCCTGTGAAAGTACGTTCGATTCCATTATGTATGGAAATCGATCTCTTTTGCATGGCCACCACGGGCACGTTTGCAGAAGTCCAGACACTGAACCCAATTTTCGACGGTTTTTAAGCATAAATCGGCCGATATTCGTACAAAGTTCATCAATCGTCGCTGACTTGTTGGCATATACCATAGATTTGACGTAGCCCCACAGGAAATAGTCCAACGGCGTCAAATCGCACGACCCAGGCGGCCAATCGACTGGACCATTTCGTGAGATAACACGTTGGACGTAGCGCTCTTAACGTTGAGGCCACTGAGTCCGAATTTCGGTAGTAAATTTTAATAATTTCGACTCGTTGTTGGCTCCTATATCTTTCCATCATGAAATGGCAAACCTTACTGAAGAGAAATGTCAAAAGAGCGGCAAGAAATATGGCGTCGTTTGCTGTCCCTGTCTTTCTACTTTTGTAGCGTCCCTGTTGAAGAACCCTTTATATGTTAAATGCTGCAGAAATAGTCATTATAACGATTTTACTATAAAAACGTTTACGCCTGTGCCTTACATAATCAGGGGAAATGTTTTCAAAATTTGTGTTTTTCACACAAATGTTTTAAAGAATTCGTCTGATTCTTTTTATAAAAACATGCAGTAAATATAAACTTTTGTGGCAAGTAATTTTAATTTTCTTTTCTATGTTTTTAGATTTGCCCCTCAATTCGTAAATGCTTTGTAAAGTTATATCAGGTTTACAAAACGTCATTTTCATACCAAATTTGTTCAATAAACCGCTTATAATTTTACAAAGCGTTTATGAATTTAGGAGTTAATGTTTGTTTTGAAAAATCCTTGATAGTTTCAATTTCCTTACAGTAAGTACGTTTTCAATGACGACTTGTTGACTTGTTCTCTGGGGTTTATATAATTCGATTAAAAAAAAAACGCTGTCGAACAGAATTTTTACGTTGAAAATTAAATAACAAACTATAGTTTTCAGTGGGTTTAATGTTGAAAACATGTAGACAAGCAAAAGTCGTAAGAAAAGTGAAAAGAAAAAAAGTTGTACTTTTAAGTACGGATACCTCCCTACAACAGTTTTAAAATTTGCGAATTCGAACAATATTTTTCGAAACCGCTTACGTAATAACCCCCTGTTTGTACTACTGACGTTTTCGTTAAAAACACATTATTTTAGTTGCCCTACCCTTTTAAAAAATTTTTGTTTAATTTTTCCCATTTTTTTTTTCTGTTTACTGGGGAAGCTTATAAAACTATATGGGTGATATCAAAAAATGTGATAAAAACCGTGTAACCACCTAATTTCTAATGCATGGATTACATTTGAGTTACATATTTCGATATATATCAGCGCATTGTCACGTGTTTTACAAAATTTATAACAACCTGACCAATTTTTGGTTAATACATAAAATTTGTGACCACTTTTATAGGCCAAATGTAAACTCCGTAACACGTAACTCATACGGTTTTTTAACTTTAATAGCTTATATTTTAATAACCAATAAAGCTAAACACTAACGGTAAGAATTTTTATGAAGAGGAAAAGTGCCGTTTTTAATAAAAATTAATACATTTTACAAACTTTTTCGTATATCTTAGCTATCACGACTTCAACTCTGTAACGATTTTTCGTCATAATTTTTGATAAAAATGCATATACCAGAATTTAGGAGTTATCTATTATTTATATTGCGAAAAGTATAATGTTATTTATACTCAAATGATCGTTGGACTGTAGGTAATCATCCAGTATAACAGACTTGAAGATTTTCTGCAGCATGTAACATTCTCGACATGAAAAAGGATGTCTTTAATAAGATTTGAAAAAATGTTGTAAACTCCGTTCCTAATTTTTACACCAAACTATTTAACGAGTAAGAAAAACAATGTCATATTTGGATTCACCTTGTAGGCATCATGCGATTTCGTTTCGGGAAAAAATTCTGACAAAGTGTTTCTGAAAGAAAACGAAAAAAGTAACCAAATGTAAACTCCGTAACTGTAAACTCCGGAACCACAATTGTTTGCATCAGATTTCATTCAAATAAATGTAGATAAATGTTTAAAATATTTTAAAATAACCATAAACAGAGGTGATTCAACTAATATTTATGCGTCAAAAGACGATTCAACTAATAATTTTGCGTCAAATCAAAAAAAAGTTATCAGTTTTTTACCCTAAGCTGCTGGAGCGAAAAACGATTGATTTTGCATTTCATTGGTTTTGAATCGATATTTCGAGTCATTACTGACATTAGTTTGACAAATTAAATTTGCTTCACACAATTTAAGAATTTTTTGATCGCGAAATGTTGTTTTTAATATATTATTTTGTAACTGCGCAACCGCTGTTTGGATCAAAGGACCAAAAATACAAAATTAAAAAAAAAAATAAAATTTTTTTTCGCGGAATAAATTGTATTTTTATTTGCGAAACCGCCAATTTGATAAACACAAATTATATATCATTGGAAAGCAACTTGAAAAACCAAATACGAAAAACTAATAAATTGAAGAAAATTCGTACGCAATTTTTTTTTGTTATATCTTTTGCTTGCAGAAATGTAAACTCCGTTACAACAAAAAATATTAAAATTGTGCAAAAAAAGTTATTGCGACAACTTGTAGAAGAGATTTTTTGGAATTAGGTTTATAATGACTAAACTTACTGATTCCATTAAGAAAAAACCGAAATATTAACACTTTTTGCTTCTCACAAATTTGGCCCAAAAATTTATCAAATTTTTTGATTTCACCCATATACACAAAAAAAATGTATAACCTTCAAAAAAAAAATATGTTATTTTAAGTTAAGTGTACTCCTTTCAGTGGCGGTTCCAGCTTTCGTTTTTGGGGGGGGGGGGATTTAAAAATTTTGTTTATTACTCATACGTCACGTTTAATCCATAGGGTTGCTATATCAGTCGAAATATTTATAATTAACCTGTTAACCAATTTTTGCCCACTAATTGTTCTACCGAGAATTTTGTGACTACCTTTGTGTGAAAAAAATACATGTTACATTTTTCAAAATTCGAAATTGGGTTTAGACCAGGGATCGGCAAATATATACAACCTTATTTTGTGCTTGTATGAGTGAGTTACAGCCTCTCATTCTCAATGCACTGACAAAGAACGTTTGTATAATAATTCGAAAATTTTAAATGTTTATAATGGGAATATAAAAATTTAAAAGCAAACAACAACTACGAAAACAAATATCAAAAAACAACAACACGAAAAAAATAAAAACAAAAAAACTTAAAAATAAATTACCGAAAAAATGTATCAATAAACATTATGCAGAGTGTAAAAAATCTGGCAAACAAGCGATGTGACAACCTACTTCATTGATATCTTGTATGCGACTGATTATTTTTTTGTTCTATGTGTGAGCTTATGTAGGTGTGAGAGAGCGCCCATGGGCATAGGTGATGCCGACCTCTGGTTTAGACGGAAATTGAGTAATTTTTCGGAAGTAACGAAAACCTTTTTGAAATTCTTTTAGAACAAACTATTATGGGCGAAAACTAAGAATTAATTTTTTCTAAAATTTGACAAAGTTATAAAATTTTAAACAAAATTTCTTAAGTTGCATTTAAGACAAACATCGTTTTTAGTTCTGATTATCAAAATATTCATTTTACTGAATGGGGTAAAAAAATTATGGTTTTATTTTTTAAATAGGTAATAAATAATATTACTAATGGAAGCTTTTCATCTCTCACCACCTTTTATCTGTCCTCTATCATCTTTCCAAAGAAGGTACACCCAGAAAACAAATTCAGTTCTGATAACCGCATTTGTAGCCAATCGCATGGTTCGGTTGTGGTAGCCGAATTTTTCAGTTGTGGCAACAGAAAACCAATTGAGACAGGACTAGTTTGACTGTTGCAACGGAATTTTAGTTGTATGTAAATGGGGTTGTCAGCACCGAATCTGTTTTCTGGGTGTAGCATTTTAATTAATGTAACAAATTTCTTGAATTTCTTCTCTTTAAAAAAATAAAAAAAGCAAGCATTCCTGAAGAAAAACCTAAAATTTATTCTGAAGATTCAGCACTACACTAAGAGAATTACCTGCATGATATTAATGAATTTTTCCATTAAAGCACCGTAAGTTGTTTTTCACGTGGAAAATTTTTCACTCAAACTTTAAAGGCATTAAATAGTAATTTAAATTCTGAAAATGGAAATTTTTTTTATTTAGTTAGAAAGCCACAATCCCAATAAACACAAAATATCACTTTTTCACAAGAAAAATAGTAGTCTTGTATATTAAATTTGCGTGAAAACAAAGTCTACATAATTTTCACGTGAAACTCATTGTCGTGAAAAATAATTTTTTTTATATGAAGTAATAACAGTTTTTTCACGTGAAACTCAAACAACTTACTATGCTTAAGCCAATGAAGTTTCACTGGAACTCGACCTTTGAAACTTTTCATTGAATTAAATGTTGTGACAAATATTATTTTTATTATTAAAAGTTTCATACACTCAATCAAAAAGTTTCATTAAATCGGGATTCATAAAATATATAAATTAAAGAAATTTTTCAATTACTTTGTGAATAAAACTTCATTGGCTTACTGCAAAATTTCAAAAACAAAAAACTCGTCCAAAAAAATTTCCCTCTGTGTATTTTTCTTAGTATATATTGGGAGAGTATATGCCGAATAGTATCTTATAACGTGTGTAATTCCAAGATTATAGGGATTTACTTTTATGAAAAATATTTCAGATTCTGAGGACTGTTTCATAATGAAATCTCTTACAATTTCTTTAAAAAATTGTAAGATTCTAACCGCAATTTATTACGATAACTTTAAGATTTTGAGAAATTCATCCCTAACATTTAAAAGACTCTTTTATGGAAATATTACTCGAATAATGAGGACTCTTCCATAGAAAACCACTTAGATTTCCAGGATATTTATTTTACAGAACTCGTTTAATTCTGGAAACTTTGCCGTGCAGTAAATCCTCCTCTTTCTTAAAATACATAGATATTCCTATATAGAAATCCTCTATGAATTTCTACATTAAATTAATGGAGTTTCACTGGAATTTGTCCATTAAAACTTTTAATTGATTTAGGGCGAGTAACTTATTTCCAACATAACCAAGGTTAAACATTAACTACACATATTTCCATATAAATTTGAAATTCATAACTTTGGTTAAGAACTAAAGTCAGTTTATTTTAAGATAAGTTAGCAGGTCTTTTTTTCATAAAGTTTTAACAGCAATTTCATATTATTTATTAAAAATATCATACACCCAATGAAAAAGTTTCATTAAAAGGAGTTTCATAACAATCATGAACCTTTTAATAAAATTTAAGAAATTTTTGAAAAACTTCGAGAACCAGGAAATTAATTAGAGATCTGAAGCACATAACGTTCGGATTAACGGCATTGAGATTGTCGAGTTACTGTATATAGAATTTTCTTTTTTTGGAAAGTGGTTCGTGTTTCATGTGAAACAACTATTACGCTCCATAAAAGGAAACTTATTTTTCACAGTGGGTTTATATTTTGTCTTTAGTAAACAATATTTTGTATTAAAATTGTGTACCTAAACGTTGAATATGCTCTAAAATATTTGAATAACAAATCAAAATTTTAACATAAATTTTAATGATTCTTTTATTTATATGAAAAATAATTTTTAACTGTTAAAAGAAACACTGTTTTTCATCTAAGAAAAACTTTAACTTTCATGTAAAGTTTGGTGGAAATTTCGATTTTTTTTTTAATATTTTGAGGCATTTTATTAAATGTTTATTAAATTATCTAGTTTTGTAAAATTTAAAATTGTAAAAATGATAATTGAACTAAAAAATTACAATTTTTTTATTCCTGGAAAATCTTCGTACATACACAGAACCAAATTTGTTCATAAATAGTATGAACAGCCTTCATTGATTTGAGTTCATACTATGTATGAACAAATTTTTACTATTAATGTGTAACGACACGTTTTTTCGCAGTATGCTGGGGCAGAACTCAGCGATGTCCAGGGTTCGTTACAATTATTTATTAAAAAACAAAGAGAGAGAACACGGTTTGTATTGCTTTAAAAAATATATATTTTTTTTTATTGATATCTTTATTTTCTAATACTTATTACTATCGCACAATTAATTTTACACCGACAGATTCACACCCGACGATTTTCCACTGTAGCCTGTAGTCAAATATGGGTTTATCCTGGCCGCTCTACGTTTAAACCCACGTCAGTAGTTTAATACACCACAAGGTAAAATATCAGTTTGCGAGGACTATATCGAGAGAGAGAGAAAATCTAAGGGCTAACCTCAGTTTTCTCTAGCAACTAAACACGATATTTCGTACCGGATAACCAAAAAAAATAAATAGAGAAAGATCTAAGGGCTAACATCAGTTTTCTCTAGCAACTAAAGGCGGAGAGAGAGCAAGTTTCGCACCGAATAACGAAAAAAAAATAGAGAAAGATCTAAGGGCTAACCTCAGTTTTCTCTAGCTGCTAAACGCGGAGAGAGAGCAAGTTTCGCACCGAATACGGAAAAAAAAATAGAGAAAGATCTAAGGGCTAACCTCAGTTTTCTCTAGCTACTAAGCGCGGAGAGAGAGCAAGTTTCGCACCGAATACAAAAAAAATAGAGAAAGATCTAAGGGCTAACCTCTGTTTTCTCTAGCAACTAAACGCGGAGAGAGAGAGCAAGTTTCGCACCGAATACAATAAAAATAAAGAAAAATCTAAGGGCTAACCTCAGTTTTCTCTAGCAACTAAACGCGGAAAGAGAGCAAGTTTCGCACCGAATACAAAAAAAAATAGAGAAAAATCTAAGGGCTAACCTCAGTTTTCTCTAGCAACTAAACACGGAGAGAGAGCAAGTTTCGCACCGAATAACGAAAAAAATAGAGAAAGATCTAAGGGCTGACCTCAGTTTTCTCTAACAACTAAACGCGAGAGTTTCCTTTTATCACAAAATTAGATTTTATTATTTAGGGAATTGGCAAACTCCTCACTAAATAGTAGATTTTACCTTGTGGTCGTCTACTGACTAACTGCCCCAAATCCATCAACAGCACTGCCTTTTATACTTGCTGATCAAACACACACAAACATTTTAATACAACTTATAATACAGTAGTACCAATTACACATTAGTAACATTTAGTACAAAACATATGTGACAGTGTTGTACCATCTAGTAGTATATGATTAGTGATGCAAGTATTGACAAATAGATGGCGTTATTAATAATTCCGTTAAATTCAAACAATGATAATATAATATTACTAAAAATGTTAATAATTTATGTAGACAAAAACGAGAACCGACTTTTGTCGTTACATTACCTCCCCTCTTCGGGAAGCAATAGAGATGCTCAAACTCTTGAAACTTAGGCAGTTGCAATCGAAAGTATTGAACATTCTAGCTGGTTCTAACTGAACTGATGACGTCGAAGATGATGAACTGGATCACGATTTTGTCGATGATAATTTGAAGACCATGCCAAGGTGGATGATGACTGGGATAATAATTGGGATGCTTATGACGATGGTTTTGATTACGATGATGGGAATAATGTTGATTAGCCTGATGATGATAAAGTCGTTGAAATTTACGGCAATTACGTCCGGGTGGCCTTGAAATGGTTGCGATGATGACGACGATGATAATGATGACATAGCATGGACCAACGTATTCTGCTTTTCTGGATTGTATGTACAAATTCTTTGAAGGAAGTTTTTGTATTTTGGACAACGTATTTATTTCACGTTTCTGGTCCAGGTAGATGATGGAAGATTTTATTGTAGGGCGGCGTAATTTTTTTATTTTGGTTTTATAAAGATATTTCCATTTAAATATTTCGATTGGACAACGTATATAAGCAACGTTTCTGGTCCTGGAATTCTTTTCAGTATTGATTTCACGGTAGGACACGTAAAGAATACGATCTTGGTCCTTGTAAATTTTTTTTTTAATTTTATATGGCATGTCGTTGTTTTCTTGGTTCGCGATAATTATCGGCATCTCGATCGGACAACGCAAATAATATCGTTTCAGGTCCCGAGAATTTCTGAGCCGCCTGTCTTCTCGCAATTATCAACTCTGTATTATATTCAGCTACTTTGAAGCAATTTGAATTTGTACCGTTATTAAATTTGTCGTAAAGTGGATTTGCCAATCGATGTCCATGTCCGCGGGAAAGGGAGATCGGAAGACAAGATTTCGATTTGGAGAGCTCTGGCTTAACACCCGTGAGCTTCTTCTTCCACGTTTCGCGTCTATGATTTACGTTATGGTTTCGGCAGGATTCACATCGATGCACATAACGTCTTGCGTCACGAGATATTCCGGGCCAGTAGTAGTATTTGGAAATATTCTCGATAGTTTTTCGTATACTTGAATGTTTGGAATTGTTGTTTTGATGATTTTGTCGGAGTATTGTATTACGTGATGGACCAGGTACACAAATTTTGAAAGGAGAGCTATTCTCATACCTTAGATGATGTGGAAAACGACGATATAATTTACTTTCAATAACAGTATAATCAGGATATCTTTCAGGGCAATCATGTACTTTTTGCATTCTTTTCTGCAACCACTTGCATTTTAGTGTCGGTGTAGGCTTCACTTTACTATCTGAAGAACGCTGTTTTAATGCGGTTTTCTTCTCAAATACTTTTGAATGACGTAAATAACAATTAATTCCGCTGGCTTTTATTCGAGTTTGGGAATTATTAAATGGGCGTGGATTATTATTGAGGTTACTAACACACTTTTCCTTGGAACGACAACGATTAACTGAATATCGGGTATGGCCGTTGAAATTGGTTAGGTCAGTCAGCGCTTTAGTATGTTCTCCTCCATTTTGTGGTGATATTGTAATATTTTCGAATTCCTCGGCTAATAAAATCAGCTCATTCAGGGACGAAAAATCTTTCCGTCGAATGTACCAATGATAGTCTGTGCGAGTATTGCGATAAATCCTTTCGAGTTTTTGGTCTTCCGGTAAATTGGCATGTCTCATTAGATTTTGTAGAGATAGCAGATAGTCCTTAAATGTTTCCTTTGAATGTTGAGTCCGCTTACGAATTTCGTCTTCCAATTTTTCAAAATATCTTGAAGAAAGGAAAAATTCTATAAAGTCAGTTTTAAATGATGACCATAATTGCAAGTATTTGTTGTTGTTTCTAAACCATATTAGGGCCTTATTTCACAAAAGTAGTGGCATAATTTGTGGAAGCTGATGTAACACCACCCTGTATATTTCAGCCAATTCTTCAACACGATCGATAAATTCTAAGCGGTTTTGTAATCCATCATAACTAAACCCCCATTCTCTTACCTAATTCACAAGAATCAATCTAGATTCAATATGCGCCGAAAGATAACCACCATTTTCAGGGGATAGCAACATCCTGGATGATAGCTTCTTAGATTGACGGAGCACAATAGTTGGTGAAGTAAACTTAGGTGAACTTAAAGATGTTGATGACAATTTTTAATGCGTTTACACTTTTTTTTTGGTTTCTTTTTCTTTTTTTTCCAAATTTTTTTTTTTTCAAATCTTTTTTTTTTTTTAAGTCTGTTTTCCCGACGGCTGTTAATTCTCAATTTTTTTTTCTATATAATTTTTCAATACCGCGCACAGTTTTTTTTTTATACAATTTCAAAAATTGACAACACATTACAGTCTCGACATTTTTATTTTATTTCAAGTTTGGTTTTAGCCAGTTTTTTTTTCCGACAGTTTTTTTTAACTTATATAGTTTTTGTTTTCTTCACAGAGTTTTTCTTTCACACATTTTTTTTTTAATCAATTACTATCACAATTATTATTTCGATGTTATTTGTTCCCACTTTATTTTCGCGCGATTACTATTCCGTATTTTCCCGACTCTCTCATTTGTCTGCAACAGTCTACTACTGTCCCTGCTCGGGCGCCATTGTAACGACACGTTTTTTCGCAGTATGCTGGGGCAGAACTCAGCGATGTCCAGGGTTCGTTACAATTATTTATTTAAAAAAAAAAAACAAAGAGAGAGAACACGGTTTGTATTGCTTTAAAAAAATATATATTTTTTTTTATTGATATCTTTATTTTCTAATACTTATTACTATCGCACAATTAATTTTTCACCGACAGATTCACACACGACGATTTTCCACTGTAGCCTGTAGTCAAATATGGGTTTATCCTGGCCGCTCTACGTTTAAACCCACGTCAGTAGTTTAATACACCACAAGGTAAAATATCAGTTTGCGAGGACTATATCGAGAGAGAGAGAAAATCTAAGGGCTAACCTCAGTTTTCTCTAGCAACTAAACGCGATATTTCGTACCGGATAACCAAAAAAAATAAATAGAGAAAGATCTAAGGGCTAACCTCAGTTTTCTCTAGCAACTAAAGGCGGAGAGAGAGCAAGTTTCGCACCGAATGCAATAAAAATAAAGAAAAATCTAAGGGCTAACCTCAGATTTCTCTAGCAACTAAACGCGGAGAGCGAGCAAGTTTCGCACCGAATACAAAAAAAAATAGAGAAAAATCTAAGGGCTAACCTCAGATTTCTCTAGCAACTAAACGCGGAGAGCGAGCAAGTTTCGCACCAAATACAAAAAAAAATAGAGAAAAATCTAAGGGCTAACCTCAGTTTTCTCTAGCAACTAAACACGGAGAGAGAGCAAGTTTCGCACCGAATAACGAAAAAAATAGAGAAAGATCTAAGGGCTGACCTCAGTTTTCTCTAACAACTAAACGCGAGAGTTTCTTTTTACCATAAAATTAGATTTTATTATTTAGGGAATTGGCAAACTCCTCACTAAATAGTAGATTTTACCTTGTGGTCGTCTACTGACTAACTGCCCCAAATCGATCAACAGCACTGCCTTTTATACTTGCTGATCAAACACACACAAACATTTTAATACAACTTATAATACAGTAGTACCAATTACACATTAGTAACATTTAGTACAAAACATATGTGACAGTGTTGTACCATCTAGTAGTATATGATTAGTGATGCAAGTATTGACAAATAGATGGCGTTATTAATAATTCCGTTAAATTCAAACAATGATAATATAATATTACTAAAAATGTTAATAATTTATGTAGACAAAAACGAGAACCGACTTTTGTCGTTACAAATGAATGAATTCATGTACAAAAATTTCATTTTAAAACAAGTTAGTTTGAAAAAAATATATATAAATAACATACTTGGGCACACTGCATTAAATATTTACTGCATTACCGATTTCAGTAATCAGTAAACACTTACTGGTAATGCAAATAAAATTTCATTACCAGTAAATTGTTACTGAATACTGAAAAAAAAATCAGTAATCAGTAAACTTTTACTGGTAATGAAATTTAATTTGAGTTACCAGTAAAATTTTACTGGTTACTGCAATTTTTACTGGTAATGCAAACATAATTTCAGTATCAGTAAAAACTATTTTATTGAATTTAAATTTTTATTTCAGCATTAAATTATTTAAAACTTTTATATTTTTAGCCCTATTCAAAAAAAATGTTTAAAAAAGTCATGTCTCAAAATAAAAACAGCTGATTCCTTAAATTTGTTGTTGTAAAGCATCAAAATTTAAAATTTTACAACAAAAGGTAAAAACCACCTAACAAAACAAATATTTATTTTTGCCGGTAAAACAAAGTTTCGTAAAATTATACACTATTAGCTTTTCTTAACACAAGCATTTCAAAATTAATAATTTTTGCCTTCTTGAACGATTAACAAAATTAACAATAGTGGGGTATTGTATTTCAGAAAAACGTTTTTAATGGCATTGTGACTTTGAAGACAATTTGTCGTTGTGTCTTGTTCAGCCAGATATAAAAATGTTTCCGGAAGATAATTTCCCGAATCACTGAAAACACACTGTATACTAGCATCTGTAAAATGGAATTATTTGTAAAAATACATATTTAAAAAACAAATTGAACAGAGTGTAAAAGCTTTACCATTACTCTCCTCCCCGAAATCTAGAAACGACTTTTGAGGTGTAAGAGGCAGAACACGAGTATCGGCATCGGGAATTTTTCCATATTTCACGACATAAGCGTTAAAAACTTTCTTAACTTCATCTTCGGTTTGCGTTGTTGCTGTTTCCAAAAGAGCTTTAACAAATCTCAATTTTATTTCTGCAATTGATATAGCCGCAATAATGGCATCCCAGGAACCAGGTTGCACCAGGAAATATTTTTCAAATCTTTGCAGTAAAGCTTCTTGCATTTTTGAGCTTACTTCAGCTAAATAGTTAAAGCTACTATGGCTCAAACGATTAAATTTTATTCTCAAAGACACTATAGTTGGGACAAAGTAACCAAAAACATGGTCTTTTCACCCTGAAGAAAATCAATCGCTTCTGCTATAGGTTCCATAAGCTTTTTGTATTCTTCTAAGTACTCAAGCTCATCACTGAGAATGGTCGGAATTCCTAGACGAAAACACAATTCGGGTAAATTGGGTTTGTGTTGCAGCAACTTCTTTACGGAATCATAAAGTGAGTTCCACCTTGTTACGCATGGAGTTAATAAACTGGCATTTAAAACTTCATTGATCACTTCTGCAGATTTTGGTCTATTGCACTTGTTCCAAAGTTGTGTGCATCTACAAAAATATAGATGTAAAAATTCTGTGATTGAAATGCAGTAAATTTTTACCTATTGAAGGACCTTTTATGGACATCTTTAACTTCCTGACTTGAAGAATTCATAATTTTGTTGAAATCGGTTGAAGCCAGAAGGTTTAAAGTATGGCTCGCACATGAAAAATGCTTTGACAGTCGCGCTGTTATAGAATGAAATTGAGGACCAGAAGCATCCACCAAATCTTCCGAATCTGAAGCTGAGTCAAATTCTTCGTCACTGTTATTTTCATTGAAAGGTCCTAGATATAAACAAATCAACAATAGAAATCGTTATGTTTGAAATAAATAATATTTATTAATTAAGTACAACCTTTACTCAATTCTACTCCAATTTCCTTAAATGCCTTAATAAAGTTTGATCCATTATCAGTGATGGTATAAACAATTTTTTCAACTTTCAGTTTATATTGCTTGTTAATATCGCATATCATTTTTGTTACACGATCAAAAGAATGGGTTCCCTTGAACCGTCGACAAGCCAGTGCTACAGATTTCCTTTCGAAATTGTTAGCGTCTAACCAATGACAAGTGTAACCAAAAAAGGATTTTTTTCCTCCGGGCCACACATCAGCAGTTACGCACACGTATTCAATTTTATCTAGCTCAATAGCAAGTTGTTCGATATATTTATTTTGGCTCTCTAAAAGTAATCTAGTTATAGAGCGCCGGCTCGGAACACTTTTGGCAGGAAATAACTTTTTAAAACTTTTCTGATCGACTACGGAGAGCGGAGAAGCAGTTTCGCAGATAAAATTTAAAATATCGCGATTAAAAGAGCATTTTCAACCTGCGCTCTGCCTGTATTCTTCCTTTTTAGACCTGAAGGCGCTAAATTTTTGTGGATGTTCCTTTTTTAAATGCTTGATGAAGTTGGAGCTCACACGTAGAGATCCTTTTAATTTTTTCCCGCAAACTTGACAAGCAGCAATCAAGCCACACATTTTTCTTTGATGTTGAGTTGAACTCATCTTCATTTTAACAAAATTATAAAACAATAAATACAAATAGATTTCAACACCAAAAATTTAAAATAAGTGTCAATTTTTTGTGTGTAGTTCAAAATTTTTTAAGTTGAAGTAACAAAATTTTAGCAAATGAAAAATTGTCAAATAAAAATTACTAAAAACAGAATTGCCTCAAAAAATTTACTTAAAGATAGCCCAAATTTTGTTTGTTTTTAGTTACTAAAATTTAAAAAAAAGTATTTTGCTAATTTTTTTTTTGGGTGTACTTCGTTATGAAAATATGCAATGATTATTACCTTCTCAACAATTTTAAAAAATTCCTCACTAAAGAGAATCTTGTTTACACCCGTCAATTCTTCATTGATTAAAAAATGAGATGTGCCACTTGAAGTTTCACTTAATAATTAGACGTATTTTGTTCACATCTTGGAAGACTTTCTTCGCAAACAAAATCAGGATCATTAAATAAGTCGTCACTATCAAAATCACTCATTTTAATTTTATTTTTATTAAAGCAAACTTTATATGTATAAATTCGATACCAGTTCAAAAATACTAAAATTCACGTGCTAAGCCCTGCTCTAAACGTAAAATATATGGGCATTTCCATAGAAAACGTAGTGATATCCGTACGTTTCAATGGGATGCTGTTAATTATAATTAATATCATCTGGAGTGTATTTTAATTAACATCATATGTACTTGACTTTTATTTTAACATTATCCCAATAGGAAAACTAAAAGTTAATTTTTAAAATCGCTTTCTTTAAACCAGCTTAAACTATACTCAATATTATATCATTGCAAAATAGTGCAGAGATAATCTTTGCTGCAATAAAAATGAAAACCGATGAACAGATCATAACCTCAGTCCTTTTGATCTTGATGGAAACTGAGATAAGCTTTGCGCTATTTAGTTGCATAAAAATTAAGTATATTTTTAATAATACATGTCAATCTGAAGCTTTGGTTAACTTTTATTTTAGTCACAGTTGGATCTTTGTGTGGAAGTGACCATACGAATGCAATTCATGGCTGTTATAGGCCTGTACACACTATGCCATCGCGACATTTGATCGGTATATTAGAAAATCTGACAGAAAAGTACATTGTTGCCTTACACGGTTGGTATACAAATATTTCATAAGTGTTTTTAATCGATTTATTTAATTTATGTTCCAAATTTTATTTCTGTTGTTCTCGCCTTTTGTGTTACGGCAAATGAAACTAATGGTGTTTTCTTTTCTGACAAAAATGTTGCATTTTTTTGAACTTTGCTTTTGAATTGGCTTTGTTCTTTTCTAAAAATGTTGTCTAATATAGTGCAAAAGTGCAACATTTTCCGATTTCTATTGTTGATTTGTTTTTTTCTTTTCATCAAAGTTATGTGTATATACTGCAATTTTGTTTGCCAGCAAACTCACAACTTGGTGGCCTAGGGGGAACTATCCTGGCTTCTGATGCAGAAGGTCGCAGGTTCAAACCCCGGTTGGACCACAACATTTTTTTTTATAAATTTTTTTTATAAATTTTTTTTAAAATTTTTTTTTTATAAAATTTTATTTTTATAAAATTTTATTTAGTTTTTTAATAATTTTCTCTGTTTTATTTAGTATTTACTAGTTTTTACGCTACCAATAAAAAAAATTATACAATTTTTTTTTAATATGGAGGAAAACTTCTAAATTGAAAAAAGAAAAAGAGAGTATTATATAAAAATTAATTCACTTTGGCTGGGATTTGAACCTGGCCATCCCGAGCGAAAGGCAAGCATCACAACCACTAGGCTATCATATAGTAGTAGCTAGCGTAAACAATATTGCATATACATGAAACAACAATATATACATACACATGTGTTTTGAAAAATGCAAATAAGTGATTTTATCGTTCTATTCTGATTGGAAAAATGTAGCATTTTATTGGGGTGAGGGTAACATTTTTAAAATTTTACACTTTTACAAGGCAACATTTTTTTTCAGAAAAGAAAACACCATAAGTTTGCTATCGATGCAAATCAGAACTTTTTTGATTACATATTTTAAAAATAATAGAGTACCATCGACTTAACTAAATTGTTTTCAGTATTTTTTGCACCACTCATACAATTTGTTTTTACACAACAATATCGTATTTCAACATACAAAATTTTTAACATGTTTAAAAAGTATTAAAAAGTTCGTGTGAACGGGACTTTTAAATATTAGTAAAGTGAATAGAAATGAAAAAGTAACAAAGATTAGAACAGAGAGAGTAAATATTTAATAAAAACGTAGTATTTATAGCAATAACAATTCAATACAAAAATTAAAATAAAGAGAATAGTAAGAAAAATGTACTATAAACAAATTAAATGATTAGCAACTAAACATATTTTTCAAAATTGTTTCAAATTGTTTTTTTATTAGTTACGTTCCTAAAGGTACGGTCACATTAGTCAAATATTTGACGCGAATGTATTTGACTATGTTTGCCCGATCATTTTTTTTTAGCAAAACTGAATTGATTTTGCAATCAAAATTCTCGTATTCCTTTTCCCTTTTCGTTTCTTCAGACATTATAAGAATTTGGTTTTCCCAAAATCCATTGTTTTGCTATTATTTACTGAAAAGCATTTTGTGGTCAGACTGGGGCAAAGAAATATTTGACGTTTTTTGTCAAATATTTGACATATGTGACCATACCTTAAATATTTTATTTACTAAAATGAAAGTTCATTAAGTTTTCAGTAATCATTTAGATTTTACTGGTAATGAAATTTGACATCAGTATTTACTGCTTACTGCATTTTTTTCAGTAATCAGTAAAAACTTACTGGTAATGAAAATTAAATTTCATTACCAGTAAACATTTACTGATTACTGATTTTATTTTTTCAGTAATCAGTAAACATTTACTGGTAATGAAAAATTAATTTCATTACCAGTAAAAGTTTACTGATTACTGATTTTTTTTTCAGTATTCAGTAAAAACTTACTGGTAATGAAAATTGAATTGTTAAATTGTTATGTTAAAAACATATAAAAACAAGTAAAAACATGGCATATTTTTAATTTTAAGTACTGAAAATACAGATTTAAAGCTATAAATTCAATACTGGTAGTTTTAATAAGTAAAATTATTATCTATAAATTTTTTGTAAAAAAAACACTCAAGATTATAAAATAAAAAAATTGTAATTTTTATATAAAATAATAAATACCGGTAAAATACCGGTAACTACCCATAAAAATAACGGTATCGGTAACGATAACGGTATTTAGAAATTTTTTTTGAGGTATCGATTACGGTAACGGTATTCAATTTGAAACGGTATTTTAGCGATAACGGTATTATAACGATAACGGTAACCAACCTTGGTATTTTATTAAATAAATACATGAAATGTTTGCTTTAAACCGTTTTATTTTGCTAATTTTTAAAAAAGTTCCAAGGTACACTCCAACTGTTCCAAGGTATACGAAATGAGTGTACCTTGGATCGAAATTTAAAAAAATTTACATTGGCGATATTTTTTAAATTTAAATAATACAACATTTCGTTTTTAAAGCTAGTTTTTATCTAAGTTAAGTACCGAGATAATAAAGTTTTTATAAAACAGGACCAAGGTACACGACATTCCCCTACATAAATTTCATATATTTAAAAAATATATTTATATATCTAAGTAGAAAAGGTTCGGAGTTCCTTAAGTCTTTGCTTCTAAGTCAAATGTAAATAATATAAATATTATAAGAAATAAATTGAATTGCTTTTAGCTTTTAGGCAAGTTTTTCTTTTTTATTCTTTTATTCTAAATAATTTAGGCCGGAATATAAAAACACAAGAAAAATATAAATACACTAAATTGCCCCTGTGTAAGGTCAGAAGTCAAATTTTAGGAGATTTTAATTTTTTTAAACATATTAATATAACAGATATTCCTCAGCGGATATTGATGAAACTTTCTGATATTATTTTCCTAGGCCTAGAAATAATATTTTAATTTCAGAAAATTTACCCTTAAAAGCTTTTGGGGCTTGTATGCCCACTGAAAAATATTAGGCTTTTCTACCATAGGGCCAAAAAAGCCCCAAGAGCACTTGAGGGTTATTTTTCTAAATCTAAATTAGGAATATTATTTTTAGTCTTATAGTGTATTTAGACTGGGCAAAAACTAGTAGTTTTTGGCCATTTTTAGTTTTTGAACCAAAAAACCAGATTCTACCTGGTTTTTGCCAAAAACCAAGTAAAAACATCTGAAATTTACATTTTTGATACACCAGGTTTCTTTTATAAGTAATTTTCGATACACCCTATTACAACGAATATAGAAGTAAAAAAAGTGTCAAAAACATATTTTATAATTTTTTAAATGTGTTAATAATTTTTTTAATTTAGTTTAACAATAAAAACATAAAGAAACGTATATAATAAAAAAGTGATGTGACAAAGAAAAACCTTACACAGGGGCAATTGCATTAATTTTCAGGATTGAAGTATTTGATCTTGTGTTGTTATATTCCGGCCAAAATTATTTGAAATTAAAAGAAGAAAAAAGAAAAACTTGCCTGAAAGCTAAATAAATGCCAAGAATCGCCGTTTTCTCGAAATCCGTTAAAATAAAATCTGTGCCCCATCCAAATGAAAAAAGGAATTCCTACAATTTTTGTAAGTTTTAATCTTTAATATGTTCTTTACAAAACCTTAAAGTACAATCGTTGCTTTTTTTAAATTTCTTAAAAAAAAATTTTTTTTTAATGTAAAATTCTAGATTTGAAAACAGTGTTTAAGAATTCCGACCTTTTTGGCACTAATTTAAAACGAGTTTGCAAAGCACATGATAAAAAATACTTTTAATTGAGTACCTTGGAGTTTATAAAATAAGAAAATGTTTTTGCATTGCAGTCAATAACTGACATTTTTTTTGCTCCATACAAGGTTGGAGAACCCTAAAGCTGCCTACACACTAGGGAACATACTTAAAAAAAGAGAGCATTTTTTGTGAATGTGTGAGTGCGTTTGTGTGTGTGTGAGTGTTGAGAGCGTGCATTTCGTGTTTACAAAATTTTTTGACCAACCATGTTCCCTAGTGTGTAGGCAGCTTAACGTACATTCGATTATAACGGAACAATTATAAACATAACCTACTTAGCATTTTTTATACTACATTCGGTTTAACATAGATTTGCTTTAAATACTTAACGTTGATAGGCATGAGACAAAATACAGCTAGTATTTTTAATAAAACTCATGTTAACTCTATGCTAAATTTTCATTTTGAATACAGCTGTTTATTTTTTAGTTGCGAGCTTTTTTAATCTGAGCAGCTTCCGAGCTTTTTAAAAAATTGTATATATTTTTGGCTCGCTCGAGCTTTCTTTCCATCCCTGATTTATTCATTTGATTTGGAAAACGAACGGTTACAATTGAATTCTTTTAAAAATAAATTGAACGGAGCCAAATGTGATTTAAATTAATTCAATGATTGTCTATTTTGGATTTAATTCAGAATTAAAAAATTAAACTGTCTATCACATAGGATCAAACCCATAAGTCCGTCGGAAGGCCTGTTACACAGAAAAAATACTCAGCAAATCGAATACACCAACAAAACTAAAAAGTTCGATCTTGGCTTGGTGGCATGTCTGTCAAAAAGATGTTATTTTTCGGCACGCAATAAGTGTCTACGTATGATAAAAATTTTAAAGTAATCATAATTCCACAGGTAGAAATTGCCGACGTTAAAGCAAAAATTGTACTGGGAGAGCACTGTTTTTTACGAAATGCCGGTACTATGGCCGGTACTACTTAACAATTTTTTAAATTTTATATATTTTTACATAATTATTTATGTAAGAGAGACATAGCCATTCTTTTCGAAAGAATACATTAAGCTGGTGTTTCTAGATGACGTTTTTCGTCACACGAACGAAAATACAATAACAAAATACATGCAATATAGAAACAAAATACTATTACTAAATTTGTTATTAAATGTACTGTTATAACACAAAAAAAATCCCAAGCCTGCGCCAACGTTGCGAAATAACTACGGCCAGGCGTTTATTGGTGTTATCATTTCAACAACATGCCGGTACAAAGTCTGTTCGGGTACTCAACATTGGGATCCCGCGGGATCCCAATTTTACCAAAAAGCGTTTTCTTACTGCACAATTGGGTAAATGAGAGCTGTCATGAGAGAGTAATATTCTTGTTCTTCTTGTCCGAAGAAGCCCAAATTTTTTTTCGTGTAAGTTTGGGTAAATTGTTTTTATCAGCTGTTATATCATCTGCTGCTCTTTTAGTTCAATCGCTCATTTTATTCATTCAGAAAAATATGTGTATCATTTACCAAAATTAACGTAAAAGTTGCAAAGGCATATCGGTAATGTTACAACTCCATAAAATTACCGACAATTTTTTGAAGACGCTTGTTGAAATGTGTTAAAGAGATAAATATGTAAATAAATCGAACCTTTTTTTTAATATTAAAATTTTTTCCAGATTTAATAAACTATGTATTCCTTTTTGTATATAAAAATGCCTGAGAAGGATTTTTTTTTAAATTTTTTATTTAAAAAGCGGTTTAACTCGAAAAGCTATCTAGATTTTTACAAATTGAACAAGAACTAGAAAGAGCGCTCACCAAATCGAACTATAATGCACAAATCTATTGACGTTTGTTTTTCGGGCTTCAAATATGAGGTCCGTTCGATTACTTTTCTCAGTCAAGTCCAGTAAGAATTACTCAGTACAAACTTACAGAGAGTAAGACAAGATTTTCTCTCAAAATAAAATTTTCACAAACATGTACGCGAACAGAAAATTTGCAACAATTTGCAAGTTTGTAGACACAGCTGATTACAATACCAAATATACAAATAAATTTGAACTGATCGCTATATATTTGTTCATTTTATTCCTGCAAGGAGCATAGGGCCGCTATGGAAGAAGAGAATTTTTATATTAAATCTTAAGCAGACAATTTTTAGAAGGTGTTCTTATCTTTTCCATGATTTATTTTGAAAGTTCTACTGCTTTGCATTTCCATAAAATAACATAACTGGAAAATATTTTTTTTTATTTACAATAAACAAACATGTGGTTTCGAAACATATGTTTTTTTCTGCTTGCAAATTCTTACTGGCAAAAATTTATTCAGTAAAAATTTGCAAGAAAAAGAAGAAGACTTAAAAACTCTCATCATAGAACTGTCACTTTATTCTCTCTTTTTTTCTTTCTGTTTACTGAGTATTTGTGTAAACGAACGCCATACAGTAAAAATTTGTACAAATTTGTACAAATTATCCAGTAATCGAATGGACCTATGGTTTTTCGCGTTCGTTTACTTTTGGGCATTTTTGTCACTTCGTGAGAGTATTTCTTATTAACTCTCATTTTACCGAACTTTACCCAAAAAGTAAAGAAACACACCTACAGTGAAAGTTGAAAATCCGACACATTGCCGGTACATCTACTACCGTCTCCAATACAGGGCCGACATTGTGCCGTTTATATTTTTCTACCTGGGTCTGATAAATTATACAATATTTTATTAAAACCTTTTTTAATAGGGGGACTGTTATTTGAATTTTCTCAGCCTTGAGTGTATTTTGTGCAAAACGCCATAGTGAGTACTGTTAATGTTTCTATTGTTTTATTTAAATAGTTATATTTCGAAATGTTACAAAAAAGCTGTGTATAAAACTTTTTGCCGAAATAAAAACATAGATTATATCAAAAAGTGTTAGAAAACAATACTCGTGCTTATAAATTGTATTAATGAGTGAGTGTGTATAATACATCTGAAATTATGTATATTATTGTTAAGCATGTTTTAGTTTCATGATAGTTTATTCCATTTGCAATCGCCTCATTTTCATTCATTTCATATTAAGACCAATTTTCTTTTCAGCAGTACCAGTCCATTCTTCTTTTAAATATACTTTACAACCTAAATCACGTAAGGCAGCCTTTATATCTTGAAGCACTGAAGGATGTTCAGACATGGCAGCATTTAAGACATCTTCAACGCCAAATGATAACCACGTGTCACATTGTTCTCTAGACCGTGAAACCATATTACGTATAGCCCAGGCACCATTACGCTAAAAGAAACGAATTCATTTTATTAATATCATATTAAGAATTAATATAGTAATATAATCACATATGCATACTGTAGGAACTTGTTCCTAAAATACTTGCTCCAATTTTATGTTTTTAGGTATTTGTTTTGTTTTTTATATTTTGAAGTTGAAAAGAATTTATTGAAGAATTATGAAAAAAGAGTTTTGAATAAAGAGCTTCGGATTTAATTTAGATATTATAAAATTGCTCTACATAAATTGGCGATCCTGCCAGGAGAATCACTTTGCTAAAAATATCGTGTAATTACAAAGAAACGGGCAGTTAAACTAATACGGTTTGCAAGATTAAATAATACGCTTTCAAGATATTTTGATTGTTTGCCAAATATCGAAGGATTTTCTGATGATCTATTGATTAATGATTAAAATAGTTAAAACGCTATTTCAAGATCCAATATAATAATAAATTTTTTACATATGTGCATCCATTCAGACCGCAAACGTTATCAATTGGGTCAGTTTTAATATGGTGAATATTAAATAATTAAATAAATATTGGCCAACAAGAAAATTTATCTTTAAACTTTTTAAAATATTTGAGTTATTTGTTCCTTTTCACGTTTAGATGTAGGAACTTGTTCCTAAAATACTTGCTCCAAATTTATGTTTTTATGTATTTGTTTTGTTTGTTATATTTTAAGGTTGAAAAGAATTTATTGAAGAAATATGAAAAAAGAGTTTTGAATAAGAGCTTCGGATTTAATTTAAATATTTTAAAATTGCTCTACACATACTTGCACTATTTTATTCTTTGCGTGTAATCTCATAGATTCTACAATGGTTTCCGATATACCAGTATCGAATAATGCTTTACTATTATCCATAACACGCAGGGTTAAAGTAGAGATACATGCTAAAGCAGCCACTACTAAATTTTCATTTGCCTAAAAGTAAAAATGGATATAATATAGTCTGCAAAAACTTGAAATAACTATAGTTAAATACCATATGAGTATGTAGCAATTCCTTAAGTATGGGAGCAACACCTTCTTGTACTATATGACTTTTAACAGCATCATGTCCGGCTAAGGCACGTAATAATTTTAAAGCTTCACGATTTAAACGAACAGCGTTTGTGTTTGTAGCCTGAAATAACAATTAATTCAAAATATACACCAGACGAACAAAATAGTATTTCAATTTACCATAACTTGTAATACTAATTTAATACCACCAGCATCATCAACGGTCGTACAAAATTCTTGACGTACTGCCAAAGTACCAATTGTTAATAGTAAATCAGCCAACATGTCTGCGTCTTCAAAGTCTGCCAAAAGATTTGTTAAATTAACGATAAACTCAATGGCCAATTGACGAGCATGTTCATGAGCACATCCAAATTCCACACGTATATCATCGTCTAAGACAAGAAAACGACATACGGCTAAAACTTCTCTCAACACATTGTGATTCTTATTACTAACAAATTCTTTTAAATATACAATTATATTGCCATTGATAATCTTTTGACGATTCATTTCATGCATAACACAACATTTTTGTAGCCACTGCAAGGTTAAACATATAACTTGTTCGTTTTTATGAAACGCAGAGAGTAGTTGTTTGGCCAGTTCCAAGGCAGTATCGTCAAATATATCTGGTTGTTTGTTATATAGACTATTTAGAGTTTTAAGAGTAGCTTCTAGAATATCTGTATCTTTTGTAAGATCTGGTAACACAAGTCGTTGTTCCAATATTTGTAGCAAATAAGTATTGGCACTATTTTTTGCAGCCAATACACGATGTGGTATAGACTTTTGACATTCTTCATTGATGATTTTCAGCAAACTTAAAAGTTTTTCTTTATCTGTAGAGTTGTTATTTAAGTATAATTTAAGATCATCTATGGCTTCATTGAGGAGTGGTTTTCCATTTTCAGCATTGATGGCCAAATCTTTAATAATATTCGCCAAGTTTATGCCCTAAAAGATACACAAAAATCATACACGAATTAGATATATTTTACACCAAGTACTATTTTCAAACATGTTAAAATGCAAAACAACCGTATGGGAACGCACATAATAGCTGTGTTCGGGTACTCAACAACAAATTTTACCAAAAAGCGTTTTCTTACTACACAATTGGGTAAATGAGAGCTGTCATGAGAGAGTATTTCGATCATTTCATCCATTTAGAAAATATGTTTATCATTTACAAAAATTAGTATAATAGTTGCAAAAGCCTATCGGCGATTTTACAACTCCATAAAATTACCGACAATTTTGTGAAGACGCTTGTTTAAATGTGTTAAAGAGTTAAATATGTAAATAAATCGAAGCTTTTGTTTAATATTAAAATCTTTTCCAAATTTAATAAACTATGTATTCCTTTTTGTAAATAGAAATGCCTAAAAAGGAAATTTTTATTAAATTTTTGATTTAAAAAGGGGTTTAACTAGAAAAGCTATCTATATTTTTACAACAAATTGAACAAAAACTAGAAAGAGCGCTCACCAAAACGAACTATAATGCACAAATCTATTGGCATTTGATTTTCGGGCTTCAAATGTGGTTTTTCGCGTTCGTTTACTTTTGTGCATTTTTGTTATTTCGGGAGAGTATTTCTTGTTAATTCTCATTTTACCGAACTTTACCCAAAAAGTAAAGAAACAGAGCTAATACAGCCCAAAACAGCCCAAACAACAACAATTTACACGCAATTTTGAGTACGGAAACGCCTTTGTGCTAGTTTGAGTAACTGAGGCAAAGTGCGAAAACAGACATAATAGGTCCGTTCCTTTACGTTACCGCGGGAACCCTCGGGATCCCAAACTTACCCAAAAACCGTTCCCGTACTCGAAAATTGGGTAAATGAGAGCATTCAAGAGAGTGCATTTGTGTTTCTCTTTTTACCAAAGTTACCCAAACTTTTTCTTCGGGTAACTTTGGTAAATTGTAGAACAGCTGATGCAATGATAACCAAAAACAACAATTGAAAAATTAAATTAAACAAACCAATACGCAAAAGAAATGTGTAATTTATAATAATTAATTGAACAAAATCAATAAGAATTTTTAAATGCAAATAAATATGTGTGTTTATTCAATTTTTCAGACTAAAATTATACGCATTTTCACATTTTTCTTTGAAATGCATTTTTGGGCTCGAAAAGTGGTTTTGTGCGTTCCTTTACTTTTGGGTAATTTTGTCATTTTGTGAGAGAATTTTTTGTTTACTCTCATTTTACCGAACTTTACCCAAAAAGTAAAGGAACGCACTCAATAATAATAATAGCCCGCGGGATCCCAATGTTGAGTACCGGAACACAGCTAATAGGGTAAATGAGAGCTGTCATGAGAGACTAAATATCACATTTATTTTGCATATTGGTTTGTTTAATTTAATATTTCAATTTATTTTCACAACCCTATAAACAATTTCACTGGAATTCAAGTTGAAATAAAGTTCAATTCGAGCCCTGGTTTTTAGTTTCAAGGCTTGAATACAACTTTCATTACATTTTATGTCTGTTCCCGTACTTTACCGAAGTTACCCAAACTAGCCCAAAGGCGTTCCCGTACTCAAAATTGCGTGTAAATTGTTGTTGTTTGGGCTGTTTTGGGTTCCCGCGGGTACCCGCGGTAACGTATGGGAACACACATATTATGTCTGTTCCCGTACTTTACCGAAGTTACACAAACTAGCCCAAAGTCGTTCCCGTACTCAAAATTACGTGTAAATTGTTGTTGTTTGGGCTGTTTTGGGTTCCCGCGGTAACGTACGGGAACGCACATATTCAGTGTGTTCCCGTACGTTCCCAATGTTACCGAAATTTACCCAAAGTTACCGAAATTTACCCAAAAGCGTTCCCGTACTCGATAATTGAGTAAATGAGAGCGCTAATGAGAGTGTATTAGTGCTTCTCTTTTTACCAAAATTTACCCAGACTTTTTCTTCGGGTAAACTTTGGTAAAACAGCTGATGCAAATATAAACAAAAAACAATTGTGAAATTAAATTAAAAATTGTAATTAAATAAAGAAATAAGCAAAAGAAACTTTGTTTTTTGTTAAAATTAATTGAATAAAATCAAAAACAACTTTTAAATGTGAATAAACATGTCTTTTTGTGGCGATTTGCAAACTGAAATTATACGTATTTTCACATCAGTGATGGGATTTTTGGCACAATCTAAGATTGATTGGTACAATGGCACAACCGAAACTATTTTGGCACATTTTGGTTATCTACAAAATTTAATACAAAATGAATTTAAAAAATAACAATTCTTTAATTTTTAGTTTCTAAGCATTTATTGGTATTAAAATACCTTTTCGAATAAAGCAAAACTAAAAAATGGCATCGAAGATATTACCAAATAAAGCACCGTAAGTTGTTTTTCATGTGAAAAAATTTCTCTCAGACTTTAAATGCTTTAAATTGCAATTTAAGTTAAAAAAATTAACAATATTTTAATTTTATAACAAAGCCACAATCACAATTAACACAAAATGTCACTTTTTCACCAGAAAAATAATAGTCTTGTACATTAAATATGCGTGAAAATAAGTTTGCACAATTTTCACGTGAAACTCATTGTCGTGAAAAATAATTTTTTTTTTGTATGGAGTATAACAGTTTTTTCACGTGAAAACTGAACAACTTACGGTGCTTAATCCATAGAATTTTAAAAATTCAAATGCTATAAATTTATCTCAGAGCTTCGAAAGAATTAATTTAAGTTTAATTCATAAAAAAATTAATTCAGTTTTAGAAAATGTTTATATCTATACCATTCCGTGCAACCATTCCTAAAGAATTCATTCATTGGCTGCATTCCCAAATCTTTAATAAGTATCGGATGAATTTAATTTATCATTCACCTTTTAATTGAAAGAAAATTTTAATTCATTCAAATATAATTAATTCCATAAGAATTCAAAATAATTCCATAAGAATGTCGTCGGTTCATTGTCGTGAAAAATAATTTTTTTTTGTATGGAGTATAACAGTTTTTTCACGTGAAAACTGAACAACTTACGGTGCTTAATCCATAGAATTTTAAAAATTCAAATGCTATAAATTTATCTCAGAGCTTCGAAAGAATTAATTTAAGTTTAATTCATAAAAAAATTAATTCAGTTTTAGAAAATGTTTATATCTATACCATTCCGTGCAACCATTCCTAAAGAATTCATTCATTGGCTGCATTCCCAAATCTTTAATAAGTATCGGATGAATTTAATTTATCATTCACCTTTTAATTGAAAGAAAATTTTAATTCATTCAAATATAATTAATTCCATAAGAATTCAAAATAATTCCATAAGAATGCATTTACAAAATGAAAGTTGAAAACAAGGTTTCTAAGTGAAAATTGAGTTTTGGCACAATAATGGCCCATTTGGCACATTTTAGTCACACACTTGGCACAAAACAAAATTTTTCAAGTCCCATCACTTTTTAACATTATTCTTTGAAATAAGTTTTTGGGCTAGAAAAGTGGTTTTTTGCGTTCCTGTACTATTGGGTAATTTTGTCATTTTGTGAGAGGATTTTGTGCTTACTCTCATTTTACCGAACTTTACCCAAAAAGTAAAGAAACACACCTATTATTTCAATATCATACTCCAGCAAAAGGGAAACAAAAATTCAAGTTTGAAATATTTTTGTTAAATAAACAAGTGCTAGAATTTGAAATCTACTTTAATTCAAGCTAAATTTAAAGCACTTGAATTTTTAAAACCTATGGCCCTTACTATAAAAGTGTATTTTAAATTTAAAGTCGACTTTATTTTTAATCATACGGTTTTGTTCATTTTGTGTATGAAAACCCTACAAAAATATTTATATTTTCAAACATTTTGATTGGTTGAAAATAAATTAACCAATCAGAATGCTCCAAAAATAAATCAAGTCAAGGCATACTGCCACCCAATATTTTAACTTAAGTCGACTTTAACTAAAATATACATTTGGAAAATATTGATAGTAAGGCTGTATGTGCTTAATGGGAATTTACCAAAGTTACCCCAAGAAAAAGTTTAGGTAACTTTGGTAAAAAGAGAAACACAAATTCACTCTCTTGAACGCTCTCATTTACCCAATTTTCGAGTACGGGAACGCTTTTTGGGTAACATTGGGATCCCGCGGCACAGTGCTTTGTCCCATAGACAAAAATCAAAAAATAATTTGTGTATCCGATTTCGACGAAAATATTTTTTTTAAATATATACTAAAATTACTTAATATCCCAGCAAAAAATTACCTGACCAAGATCCGTAAAATCACCTATTTTGTTCGGCACGAATGCGTTCAAATTGAGGTGAAAAAGGCATTTTTTTAACATTGGTGTCATAGGAGAGAAGGTGTTTATGCTACTTTAAGTCTGCTTTGCACGTCATAAAAATGAGTGCTTGGATGTTCTTTTTTATATAGGAAAGCAAGTCATTTTTTTTACTATCTAAGGAGAGATGAAAAGTACCTTCTTGGGAATGCATTCAAAAGTCATAAATATCACTTCTTAAATATATATTTGAATGCATTCCCAAGAAGTTACTTTTCATCTCTCCTTAGATAGTAACAAAAATGAATTGCTTTCCTATATAAAAAAGAACATCCAAGCACTCATTTTTATGACGTGCAAAGCAGACTTAAAGTAGCATAAACACCTTCTCTCCTATGACAAGCCAATGTTAAAAGAATGCGTTTTTCACCTCAAATTGAACGCATTTGTGCCGAACAGTATAGGTGCTTTTACGGATCTTGGTCAGTTATTTTTTTTCTGGGAAGTAAAAAAAGTTTTTAATTAATGGCATTTTGGAAGTCATTTAAAATACGTTTATTGGAAGTAAGAAATCAGCACATATAGCTACTTTATATGCAGTGAAAAATGCATTCTTGTAGAATGCATTCGGTTTTTTTTTGCTGGGATTGTAAATATTATCTTTTCTGGTATAACTCATTCTGTCTACACTAGAGGTCGCTAAAGTCGCTAAATTTTTAACATAGAATGTAATGAAAAAAGATGAATTTTTTGGATCTTACAAAAAAAATTGGTAAAAATTCATTTTTAGAGGTATCTTTAAAGGGGGAACATTACATTCGCGGCAGAGAAAACAGACCTTTTTTTTAAAAAATTCATAACTCAGTCAAAAACAAACATTTTTCCAAATTTATTATTGTAGAGAATTGAACAAATTACAAGAAAAAAAATTCAAAAAAATATATTTTTCACTCCAACATGGTTTTATAGAGCTCCAAACTGGCGGCTTTTTTTTAATTTTTTTTCAATTTTTGGTGATGTTCTAAATTTGAAAGTGTGTTTTTTCGAAAAAAATATTGACTTTAAAAATTCATAAAAAATCGAAAATCGTGTCATACGATAGCGAATCAAGTTTAAAAAAATACAAAAAAAAAATTTTTTCGTCAAAAAAAATGCCGCAACCAGTACGAAAAACATGGTTTCGAGATAAACGCGTTCAAAGTTTGTGAACAAAGAAAAAAAAGGTTACCTTCAATCTGCCATGCCTGCTTCGTACTGTATGCCTTCGTTATCTTGTGTTGTGCTGTTTCTTATAGTTTTTTGCAATCGTTTAGCAATTCGGCAATTCAAAAACACAAAAAAAACTCACCCTTCAAGTAGGTACGAAAGAACAACCACCAAAAGTCAGGTAGCAAGTAAAACAAGTATATAACAGCTGCGGTACGTAGGTAGCGCGAAAATTAAAAGAACGCTCTCACTAATCCGGCTGTAACTTTTGAACCCGTAGGAATTTTTCCATGACATTTTTTTTCTTAGAATCTTAAGAATATTTACTAAAATACAAAATTATATAAAAAAGTCGCTTTCAAAAAACGGCCAATGTCATGTCTCCCCTTAATATTTGAATATAGTCGAATCAATAAAAAATAATAAAATTGTAAAAAAAATCTACAATTAACATATCAAATTAATCTTTGAATTTTTACAATATTTTTGCTGGGAACCTTAAAATATCAAAAGTTAAATGGAACTTTAAAAAATTATGTTAATTGGTTTTAAAATTTTAAAATTTTTTATTATGCTCTTCTAATTGTATATAGGAAAAATAAAGAAAAGAACCAATTTCTTAGTTTATCTAAAAATTATCAAAGTTTGATAATATATTAATAAAAAATTATGTTAATCGATTATCATATTATTATTTTTTTTGTTAGGAATAGACCTTTACTTATTACATAAATTTAAAAGAAATATATACCAATTTTTTTATATAAATCAAAACGATTTTTTTTTAAAGACTTTTTTTTATATCTCATTTACGTAATAAAAGCTACATATATTTCATTTTTTATTTACATACCAGCTGATAAAAAAACAAAATCTATTTTTGAACTTTGGGAGCAAATTCACTAAAGTATTACCGCTAAAAACACTACTAGGAACATTTTTGTGGAACATTCTAACCCTCAAATGAAAAGGAATTTGTTGGCCCCTTTTTAAAAAGGGACAAAAACGATCCGTAAGTTGAAGAGTTAGAGTGTTAAAATGTTCCAAATTTTCAATACTGATGTCTTAAAAAACTTATAGTAGAATTTCATGACAAATATTTTTGCGGAACATTTTAACCCTCTAACTCTTCAACTTACGGGTCGTTTTTGTCTGTTATTAAAAGGGGGCCAAAAAAGTCCATTTAATTGAACATACCCTATATCTAAAATGGAGTATTCACATGATTTCCTATTTAATCCTATTTATTTTTTTTTGTTTTAGAAAAATCATTTTCAGCATTTTCTATGAGAGACATTTTTTATGAATCGATGGCTTCATATAGCTTGACCTTATATCAATTCACGTGCTAAATTTCATGGCAATCGGATAATTTTTGCAGGTTTTATAAGGATTTTAAGATAAAGGATATATGACAGGACTAAGAGTCCTTGCTTCGATTTGGTTAAAAATTGACACAAACGTTTCCAGTTTTATGTGTATCTCAATGGATACTTTTTGTAATTTTACGTCCATTTATGTAGCTAATATATTTTTAAATTTCAGGACCTATGGGAGGTGGGCGTGTCCTTGGCCCGATATTTCCAAAAATTAAAATTTTTCTTAACTAGGGAGTTCTACCGTAGTGTTTCCAATTCGGTTAATCGATTAACCGATTCCTCGATTAATCGCCTCTATTTCGGTTAATGTCGAAACAAATAATTTAAAACTCAAATAATTATTCGACCCGAATAATCGGTTAAAATTGGTCGATTAACCGGTTACATTTTTAATATGGAATTTTTCCTTAATTTTTTCACAAAACTTCACAATTTTCTTAATCTGGGCTACAAAATTACCAGAAAAGCTTAGAAAAACAAATACTAAATAAAATAGCATCAAATTCTTTAAAAATCTTGTGAAATAGGTCCTTAAATACCTTTTTCGAGCAACCGCAAACAAGTCGACATTGTACCATCAGACTCCCAATTTTTAATAAAATTTTGCGCAAAAACATAGCAAAAGGCCAAAATGAAGGTGTTTTTAAAACTTCACAAAACACACGACTGGCTGGAGGATGCTTTATGAAATAAAATAGACAATTTTGCATTACTGTTTCAATTCTTTTAAAAATTTAAACTAATATAAATTATATCTCCATGTCCTTTAATACAAGGCTGCATTTGTTTTAAAACTGTTACACAATTAACATGTTAATTATGTAAGAACTTTAACTTTTCTTATTTTTCCTAAGAAAGTGTACATACACATCGGTTCAAAATCACATCAATTCTAAAACTTGCAACATTGAACCCGAACCCGTTTCAAGGAATATAAATTCCAATTAAAACAAATAACCTCAAGTTAAAAATTTTTAATTTATATAGAATTTGACTTCTATAACTGCACACTCAGTGAATTGTCTATATGCTATTGATGAATTTATACACTGATACAATTAAGTTTCGCTGGAATTCGTCTATTGATACTTTTAATTGAATTGATGCAATTTTTCATAAAATTTTATAAACAATTTCATATTATTTAATAAAAATGTCATACATCCAAAACGTTTTTTTTAGAAAGAGATTCATAAAATTTGTGAAGCTTTTTCATAAAATTTACTAAATTTGGCTTTTACTTTTTGAAGAAAACTTCATTAGCTTATTGAAAATTTTGTTTACAGCTCGTCCGATAAAATTCTTTACTGTTAATGACCTTTATACGGCGTTCACATATACGTGTTTAACGCGATTTGACGTGTTTAAGCGTTAAACATGTTTAAGTGAGATGTTTTACAGTACATTTTTTCTACCCTTAAACACGCTAAATTATCGTGTTTAATTTTTAAACGCGTTGTTGAACACGATAAAATTGATATCAATTGGTATTGAATGACAAGTTTGAAGCAGAAGAAGAGACAACAAGAAAAATAGAAAAATTAAAATTGAATAAAATAAACTAAATTTAAATAAAAACCAATTAAAATGTGCTTTTTTCTTATTAAAGTGATAGATGAAACAAACAATTAATTAAACTTTGCTTCCGGTGAACGAAAAATCCAAAAACAGCCATGAACTTGTCCCTTAACTAAAATTTGAAAAACCTTGTTTCCGACTGGGGCGGATAGTGTTATTTCACTTTTTATAGCAATTATAACATTGGATAATGCCGAAAAATATTAATTATTGACTCCGGCCGAAGAAAAAATAACTTTTTGGGAAATTTTATCAAATTTTTGTATTTTTTTTTTAATTGTTAAGGAACAGCTGTTCGAGATGTTTTTAACTTAAACACTTCATTAAGTGTGAAGTGACATGTTTAACTTTTACATAAACGTGTTTAACTATCGTACTGTGAACGTAGTATTAGTAACGAAAAAGATACTGAGAAACAAAGTAAATTGGTATTCTCAATTAACTGAAATTAATCTCAAAGAGAACTCAAATTTTTTTATTGATGACTTTAATGAAAATTTCGTAGCTGTAGGAAGAATCTTATTAAAATTTAAAAAACTTTAGGTATAGCATTTCTTTAACCCTTTCAGACCCAGCATACACGATTATGAGATGTGATGTTTTCTCTTAAAATTACAAATATTTTCAATACTAATAGGTTTATTTAGATAAAAAATTTCAGTTATACTTTTAGCTAAATTATATTTCATAAAATATGAATTGACACCAGGAAATTTTAATAGTTTTAGTACCATTTTACCTTAAAGTTATAAAATGAATACATTTTTACAAGCTAGTTGGGTCTGAAAAAGTTAAATGCAATATTAAATTTTATAGTGTCAGTATTGATTAAAAATCACATTCAAAGAATTTTTGTATCTAAGCTTTTCAGATTTTTAAATTTTTTTCTAAATAAAAAATCTACGTTAAGTAATCGATATGTAACAGTATTAGGTTTGCTCTTCGTAACTTACTAATATTTTGTTAGTTTCAGCAGTTATTTCTGCCATCTTCAACAAAAGAAACTTTTCAACCTTCGAATATGAAAACTTTTTTATTAAATACATCGTATTCATATATGACGTTAATATTTAATGAAAAGAGTCAGCTTTTTGTGTTTTAATTAATAAAAAGTTAATGAAATACCTTAATTTAGCATTAAACGATTAATCGATTAACCGCCAATTTTCCCGAATAACCGACCCGAATAACCGGTTAATCCATTTTAGTGATTTTTCGAATAATGCATTAACCGGTTAACCGCCTATGTCGAATAATTGGAAACACTAGTTCTACGTCAGTGTACAAAATTTCAAAACTCTGTCTCCACTCCTATTTTCGTCCAATAGTTATATGGGATCAAAGCATTGTGCGCGGGTTCCTGCGGTAACGTAAAGGAACGGACATATTTGTTTATTGATATTATGAATTGGAATTCATATTTTTTATGAAATTCGTTTTGTGTATCAGGTGCTACTGGGTCATTTGTGTGTTTTTTTGATATATTCAACACAAAGTCAGTTTTGATGAATCATATGTATTAATCAAATGATGCCGAAATTTGTCTCCAATCTTTTTTATTGTAATTTTTAAATAGTATTTACCTGTGCTTCAAATTGTTTAATTGTCTCCTCTTTGGCTTCATCGGGTGACATTGCAAATTCCACAATATTTTCTTTAACAACATCATTGAACGTGTCTTGCGAAATAACTTTAGCCATTGTTTGTTGTTTCTTTTAAACAAAGAAATTAACTTTTTTTAAGATTCTTTTCAACTGGTTAAAACCTCCCACACACGTATAAAGCACAATAAAAAAAAAGTATTTTTTCTATTTTAATAGATTTATAATTTTGCTTTTCCCTTATAATTTAATTTATTTCAAGTATTTTCTAACAGCTGTTCATTTCATCTTTAATTTTGTTAATTTTTTTCTGTAATTATAGTTTTTTGTTTTAATTATCAGCTGTTGATGGAGTAACAAAGTTACCGGAACTTTATTTTTGTAGTTATAGCAATGTTGCCACATTACTAGACAACAGAAAAATCGTTGATAAACTTTTTCGAGAGCTACCCAACAAACCAAACGATCGAAATTTATCGGTTATTTCTCTGTTTATCCAATTTACATTAGCTGTGTTTGTGCGTGCCGCTCCCAACGTTTGCTTATATCATTCCCACACAAATTTGACATTAGTAACTTTAAGAGTTAACACTAAACGTTGGTTTATGTCAAATTTATATGAGAATGACATAAACCAATGTTGATAGCTTGCAGCACAAATACAGCTATTGTTAAAATATTCACTAGATTTCGTTTTGAAATCCTATTCGAAATCTATATGGTTTACATTAGAATATTTGACAGATGAATGGGATTTCGATCGGCTAACAACATTTTTTTTGTAAACAAACTACACGCAAAAAAAAACAGAGTGAACTTTATCTAAGTGCTATGTAATTATACAACTACATAAGTTCGAAGTAATTTTTAAAATTTTCTAGCAAAATATATATATTTTTTCGGATATTTTCCACTACACATGTATATATTTTACAAGGATTGTATATATTTTACAAAAAAATCTCCATATTTTACTAGAACTTTGTAAAACTAACTTGAAAATTATGTAGTTGTATAATTACATAGCTCTTAGGTAATATTCCCCCTATTTTTTTCTGTGTGTAACCTTAAAAAATAACCAAAATTAAAAGATTTTCTAAAAACCATTTTATTTCATGTCGGAAAACAAAAATCATTTATATTACGAGAGATACAATGTTATAATTGTTAAAAAAAATGTGTTTAATTATAGAAATGATTAGTAGAAAGCTAAAATATTCAATGTTTTGTCAGTGGTCTTGCCGGCGCCATCAAATGATTTTACATAGTTCCTCTTCGTCGAATACAATAAAATATCCGTTTTCAACTTTAAATATTTCTTTCAAACGCATAAATATTAGTTGAATCACCTCTGTTTATGGTTATTTTAAAATATTTTAAACATTTACCCACATTTTTTTTAATGCAATCTGATGCAAACAATTCAGGTTACGGAGTTTACAGTTACGGAGTTTACATTTGGATACTTTTTTCGTTTTCTTTCAGAAATGCTTTGTCAGAATTTTCTTTCCGAAACAAAATCGTATGATATCTACAAGGTGAATCCAAATATGACATTGTTTTTCTTACTCGTTAAATAGTTTGGTGTAAAAATTAGGAACGGAGTTAACAACATTTTTTCAAATCTTATTAAAGACATCCTTTTTCATCTCGAGAATGTTACATGCTGCAGAAAAGCTTCAAGCCTGTTATACTAGATGATTACCTACAGTCCAACGATCATTTGAGTATAAATAACATTATTCTTTTCGCAATATAAATAATAGATAACTCCAAAATTCTGGTGTATGCATTTTTATCAAAAATTATGACGAAAAATCGTTACAGAGTTGAAGTCGTGGTAGCTAAGATATACGAAAAAGTTTGTAAAATGTATTAATTTTTATTAAAAACGGCACTTTTCCTCTACATAAAAATTCTTACAACTGGTGTTTAACTTTATTGGTTATTAAAATATAAGCTATTAAAGTTAAAAAACCTTATGAGTTACTGGTTACGGAGTTTACATTTGGCCTATAAAATTGGTCACAAATTTTATGTATTAACCAAAACATGGTCAGATTGTTATAAATTTTGTAGAACAGATGACAATGCGCTGATATATATCGAAATATATAACTCAAATGTATTCTATGCATTAGAAATTAGGTGGTTACACGGTTTTTATCACATTATTTGTTATCACCCTTATGCAAATTTAAATGTTACTGACACTTTAGAAACATTGTTTTCTATTGGTGTTTATACATAAATGGATGTCACTTCATTGTTAGATCTGTCAAAACAACAGGGTAGTATATTGGAAGATGACAAATCGAATTGTTGTAAATTATTTGTTGTTGTTTTGTTTTTTTTTTGATATTTTGAATGGGTAATAACGCTCTTAGGCGAGAACAAGAAATTCTCATTGATTTTGTAATTTAACTTAACAAATATTTCCAGAAATTCTAAAAATATCGTCCCCTGACGATTTCCTTAGGCGAGAATGAAATCCGGATAGGGACATGCCTCCAACAGATTATTTTTCACAATTTGTAAAATACGTTTGGGATTTTAGCACATTTAATTCCTTAAATGCAAACGATTTATATTTTTCATTATGAAATTTAACTCTGAAAAAGAATAGGTTTGTTTCACGTAATTCTGGGTAAAGTCTGGTAAAATGAGAGTAAACAAATAATAATCTCAAAAAATGGTAAAATTGCTGGAACGCACAAAACCACATTTCAAGCCCAAAAATTAACGTCAAAGTTATTCATATAAACAAAAGCTATTTTAAGAATAAAATATCGAAGGGAATAAAGAAAAAATGTTAGAACGTGGTATTTGTTAACGATATTAATTATTGTTTTCAAGTTTTGTTAATATTTAAATTATTTTTACAAATTTAAAACAGCTGATTTACAAACAACTAGTGATTTGACAGTTTTACCATTTTACCCGCAAAAAAAGTACGGGTAATTTCTGGTAAAAAGAGAAACAAATTATTCTCTCATCAACGCTCTCATTTACCCAATTTTTAACAATAGAAACGCTTTTTGGTAAGATTGGGTTCGCGCGGGTACCCGCGGTAACGTACGTGGAACAGAGCTAATATCTGCATACATAATCCATTGACAAAAATATTAATTATCTTGTTGCTATCATACCCGATTTTTTCGCACACTAAATCTTCATTTTCAACGAATTTGTGTCCCATATTTCTTATAATTGTTTTTTGTACAAATTTTGTATTATTTTTTCCAACCATTTAAAAAATTTTATACGAACTATCTTTATTTTCGAGATGATAAAAAGGGGTATTGCTGCAATATTATCATAAAAAAATTATGACAAAAAACACAATTTTTGAACTGTTTTTTCTAAATTTCTCCAAACATCTTCCAAATGATAAAAGGAACACAATTCAAAAATACTACTTGATTATTTTCATTCAAATGAAAAATAGAAGATATCGCTTTATTATCTTCTTGGAAGATATCTCCCAAATGTTTGCAGGGAATGCTTTTTGATTTATTTCCACATAAACAATCCCAGGAAAATGTTCTGTTCCAAAGAATCGGTTGTAGAATAGCTACTTTTCCTCTACAAACCCTTCTATTGTCCATTGTAACAGCAATGATTTATTTTATTTTAAATTAAGGTATTTCATTAACTTTTTATTGATTAAAACACAAAAAGCTGACTCTTTTCATTAAATATTAACGTCATATATGAATACGATGTATTTAATAAAAAAGTTTTCATATTCGAAGGTTAAAAAGTTTCGGGATCTGAGATTTTTTTAAAAAAAAGGTCTGTAAAAATTTTGCTAAATCTACTAAAATTTCGTTGAAGATGGCAGAAAGAACTGCTGAAACTAACAAAATATTAGTAAGTTAAGAACAGCAAACCTAAAACTGTTACATATCGATTACTTAACGTAGATTTTTTATTCAGAAAAAAAATTTAAAAATCTGAAAAGCTTAGATACAAAATTTTTTTGAATGTGATTTTTAATCAATACTGACACCATAAAATTTAATATTGCATTTAACTTTTTCAGACCCAACTAGCTTGCAAAAATGTATTCATTTTATAACTTTAAGGTAATATGGTACTAAAACTATTAAAATTTCCTGGTGTCAATTCATATTTTATGAAATATAATTTAGCTAAAAGTATAACTGAAATTTTTTATCTAAATAAACCTATTAGTATTGAAAATATTTGTAATTTTAAGAGAAAACATCACATCTCATAATCGTGTATGCTGGGTCTGAAAGGGTTAAAGAAATGCTATACCTAAAGTTTTTTAAATTTTAATAAGATTCTTCCTACAGCTACGAAATTTTCATTAAAGTCATCAATAAAAAAATTTGAGTTCTCTTTGAGATTAATTTCAGTTAATTGAGAATACCAATTTACTTTGTTTCTCAGTATCTTTTTCGTTACTAAAGGCCATTAACAGTAAAAAAAATAACCTAAAGTTTGAGCGTACTTACTCTGAGAGAATTTTATCGGACGAGCTGTAAACAAAATTTTCAATAAGCTAATGAAGTTTTCTTCAAAAAGTAAAAGCCAAATTTATTAAATTTTATGAAAAAGCTTCACAATTTTTATGAATATCTTTCTAAAAAACTTTTTTGGGTGTATGACATTTTTAATAAATAATATGAAATTCTTCATAAAATTTTATGAAAAATTGCATCAATTCAATTAAAAGTTTCAATAGACGAATTCCAGCGAAACTTAATTGAATCAGTGTATAAATTCATCAATAGCATATAGACAATTCACTGAGTGTGCAGTTACAGAAGTCAAATTCTATATAAATTAAGTACCTATTCAATAGAGTTGTGAAATTTCGATACTTTTTGAGTACTCAATACTACTCAATACTTTTCAATTGAGTACTCGATACTACTCAATACTTTTAACGGTTTTTTTAATTTAAAAATAAAAATGTTATGAATTGGTATTTATAAGGAAAAATAATAACAATTCACATACACGTGTTAAATAACTATTGTTACTTATATTTTAATTAATTTAAAACATTTTAAATAAATAAATTAAATAATTTTTCCCAAAAATTCGTTACAAATTTCTTTGCTTCACAAATAGAGTTGTATTTTCAGAGCTGTATTTTTAGAGTACTATTTTTAGAGTTGTATTTTCATACGAAAAATACACATTTCTACGGAAAATTGCATCTTTAAAAGTATTAAGTAGTACCGTTTTAGTATTGAGTACTGAAAAAAACAGACAGTATTGAGTACTCAGTACCGGAATACTCAATACTTTTACAACTCTACTATTCAATGTAATTTGTTTTTGTTACAAAAACAATTTCTATAGAAATAACGCAACACTTCACAGAAGTGTTTTAGAAAATTACCCCCTAAAATTTTTTATTATATTTTTATATTCCTTGAAACTGGTTCGGGTTCAATGTTGCTCTAGTGGAACATGTTTTAGAATTGATGTGGTTTTGAACCGATGTGTATGTACACTTTCTTAGGAAAAATAAGAAAAGTTAAAGTTCTTTCAGAATTAGCATGTTAATTGTTAACAGTTTTAAAAAAAATGCAGCCTTGTCTTAAGGGACATTGAGATATAATTTATATTAGTTTAAATTTTTAAAATAATTGAAACATTAATGCAAAATTGTCTATTTTTTTTCATAAAGCATCCTCCAGCCAGTGGTGTATTTCGTGTGTTTTGTGAAGTTTTAAAAAACACCTTCATTTTGGCATTTTGCTATGTTCTTAAGGCTTTTTTACAAATAGAAACATTGATACATATTTTTTTTAAAACATTTGCTCAAAATTTTATTAAAAATTGGGAGTCTGATGGTACAATGTCGACTTGTGTGCGGTTGCTCGAAAAAGGTATTTAAGGACCTATTTCACACGATTTTTAAAGAAATTGATGTTATTTTAGTTAGTATTTGTTTTTTCTAAGCTTTTCTGGTAATTTTGTAGCCCAGATTAAGAAAAATGTGAAGTTTTGGTAGAAAATTAAGGAAAAATTCCATATTAAAAATGTAACCGGTTAATCGACCAATTTTAACCGATTATTCGGGTCGAATAACTATTTGAGTTTTAAATTATTTGTTTCGACATTAACCGAAATAGAGGCGATTAATCGAGGAATCGGTTAATCGATTAACCGAATTGGAAACACTAATATAAATACAAAATAAAAATCGTTATCAAGTAATTGGTAGCATAAATTATTCAGAAACTCATTAAATGTTATTCAGTTCTAATAATATAATACCAATTACTTAGCAACGATTTTATTTTGTGTATTGATATCAAGGTTGGTTACCGAAACGAATAACGGTAAGGGTAACGGTATCGGATTTCTTTTGTTTAGGTAACGGTATTGAAGACTGTTTCGGTAACGGTATACCGTTATCGAAAAAGCAATACCGGTACGTACCGGTTTTAAAAATTATGTTAAAAACATATAAAAACAAGTAAAAACATGGCATATTTTTAATTTTAAGTACTGAAAATACAGATTTTAAGCCATAAATTCAATGCTGGTAGTTTTAATAAGTAAAATTATTATATATAAATTTTCAACAATTATATTAATTTTTGCATTAAAAAATACAAAAATTGTTTTTTCGGACTTTCTATATTTTCATATATTTAGTTAGAATATTCTTCCACCTCAAGTCCAAATTCCAATATGATATTGTCATATTAGATTTTTATTTGTTGTTTCAAAAAGGGTTGATCATTTTTATGATAGACAATACAATTGTTTCGTAGACATCACTCTACTCTTCAGTTGTCCGCAATAAGAAAATGATAACTTTCTTACTCAAACCGAGACATTACATAAGGTACAAAAAACCAACGGGATGAGAATTTTGTACTTTCGTATATGAACTGTCTGATTTGACAATATCATATTGGAATTTGGACTTGAGGTGGAAGAATATTCTAACTAAATATATAAATTTTTTTGTATAAAAAAACAGTCAAGATTATAAAATAAAAAATTCTAATTTTTATATAAAATAACAAATACCGGTACCTTCCCATAAAAATAACGGTATCGGTAACGATAACGGTATTTGGAAATTTTTTTAGAGGTATCGATAACGGTAACGGTATTCAATTTGAAACGGTATTTTAGCGATAACGGTATTATAACGATAACGGCAACCAACCTTGATTGATATTGCCAATGTATTTTAACTTCATCCTAAAAAGAAACAATTTTTTATTTGACCAACTATTTTAATTATTCTTTATTATTTCATAATTTTTATTTATTAACAATTGCTTAAATAAACATATTTCATTGCTCAGTTTCTGTTCAAGGAGTTGAGCGATTTATAACTTTGTTTATTCAAGTAAGCAGCTTATTATTTTATCCCTTCCAAACAAAATCCAAAAATACGGGTTCTGGTTTATCCTCAGGATTGTTATTGCCAGAATGTTGGTGTCTGTTTGGTCTACCTGGTCTATCTTCAGGATTTTCATTGCCGGAATGATGTTGTCTGTTTGGTCTACATGGTCTTTCTGGCCTTGGTGGATCCATAGGTGGTGCTGGTGAGGAACTGGGTTCTGATGGTTCAGCTAAGGTTGTTTCATCCTGTAAAAAATATATGAGAGCATGAGTTATAATGAGACTTTTGTATAAACTAAAGTTACTTACTTGAGCCTGGGTTAAAGCTAAAACAGCTATAACTCCTAAAATTACTACAAAATACTTCATGGTTGTTAAGTTTTCAAATCTATTGGAGACGCTTATATATGCGAATATTCGCATCCAAGTTTACTTAATTAGATTGTGCTAGATTAGTAAATATTTACTAATTGAAATTATTTGTTTGCTGTAACTTTAATTCATTTAATTAAATATGTAAATTTGGAATGTGATCTCAAGTGTTCATTTGCATATTAAACAATTTTTCTAGCATCGTTTGTGTATTTTAAATTATGTAAAATTCAGGAAAAAGAAAACTAAATTTGAATAAAAATATTTATTGGTATTATTTAAAGACTGATATTATGACGCTAAAATACAAAATTACTTTTTACCAAGAAGAGTATAAGACTAGGAGTCTCAATCACAATCGAACCGCACATCGTACAGGACATCGGACAGAACATTACGCCGCTGTCACACAGTCGCTCGAGAAATGAGCAAGGAGTGGAAGAGAAAAATATCAAAAAAAACAAAAAATTATTGTTTGAATTTTATTCTAAAAAATTTTAAATTTCATATATTTATAATATTGGTCTTTTTGCAATTTCTGGTATTGTCCATATATTTCTTTTTTTCTCATAATTTGTTGGCCATTTTTAATCACTTGGATTTAATAAATCTAAAAAGTAGTTCAAAAAATGCTGAACAGATGGAATCTACTCTCTATTTTAAAAAGAATTTTCTATTCGACACTTCTTTCACCCTAATTTTTAATACCGAATTCAATGACGGAGGATTTTACTTTAACTTTTAATTTTTAATTATATTTTATATAAAACAGCGATAAACAGTTTGCTTCTCCAGTTTTATCACTAAATTTATATTTTTCATAATTAAAATATTCCACTGCAATATTTAATATTCACTAATTGGATTTAATTAAATTACTTACAGTAGAGTGAAAAATTACCATTTCTATTTCAGCTTTTTCTCCATGTCCAAGATGGAAAATATGTGTTTGGTGAGGTGTAGTTTTTTTTTTTCTAAACATATTTCATACAAAAAATTTAAAAAAAAACCTTTTATTTGCTAGTTTTGCATTTTTTTGTTTCTCTTTTAATTTTCATTCGTATTTTTTTCTGACATTAAATTAATAGGCTGCTTCATATATTTGCATTTTTATTGCTATGTGTAAACCCAGATAAATGAATCCAACTTTTTTTTGGATTTAATAAATCCACTTTTTGTATGAAAAATTCTAAATCTAAAGCCTTTTTTCGCGTTCCGCTTTAAGTTTGCAATTTTTTAAGTACGTTTCTTTTTAATTTATAATCTAAGGACTATAATACACATTTCATACAACAAAGTTTGGTGGCTAGTTGCAAAAAAATCGCGAAAAATAAAATTTACAAAAAGGAAAATTTTTGCATCAATATATTTGTTTGCATAATCTAAATCGCTGATTACGTTTTCTATTTAATTTTTTGTACCACAAAGTCTTTTCTCGCGTTCCGCTTTTATTTTGTAATTTTTAAGTACGTTTCTTTTTAAAGATAAAAGAAGATAAAAGCGTTCCGCGATTATTTTGCAATTTTTTTAGTGTGGTTTTTTAAAATGTATAATCTAGGGCTATAATACCCAATTCATAGAACAAAGTTCGGTGATTAATTGAGAAAAGAAATCGCGAAAAAAGTCGCGGAAAAAAATTTCCAAAAGGAAAATTCTTACATCAGTATGTTTGTTTGCAGAATGAAAATCGCTGATTAAGTTTTTTAATTAAATTTTTGTACCATAAAGACTTTTTTCGCGTTCCGCGATTATTTTGCAATTTTTTAAGTGCGGTTTTTTAAAATTTATAATCTAGGGACTATAAAACCTATTTCATAGAACAAAGTTCGGTGGCTAGTTGAAAACAAGCAATCTATTCATCCCCTTTTTTTTTGTAAACACATGCTTTTTTGTACTCAATTGTTCATAGTTTTTAAGGCATTAGTGCGATTTCATTAGCATTAGTATTACAAATTATAATGCCAGAAAATTTCAGTACCATTAAATGGTAACGAAATTTTTTTGCCATTAGCATTAGTCAACTAATGATAATGAAATTTCAATGCCAATGAAAAAATCCCAAGTATGATGCAGGTATTGTTTTTCAGGCTTAAATTTAATAATGAAAAAAGTAAATCGTTTTTTTTTGTAGCCGGGAGTTTATTTAGCGATATCACCCTTTTATCTTCTATATGAGTTATTGCTTTCGTACACGCTGAAAAAAAACGGCCTGTTCCAAACATATTTTTGCTGGTAATATATATATATATATATATATTTGGAGAAATTGTTAAATATATTCGCCGTGTTTTTACTAGAAACAATATATATTTGCATGCAAATATATTATGTTTGCCTGTAAATATATAATGTTTGGATGAAATGAAATGATGCTATCGACAAATATTATATGTTTGGCAGCAAGTATATAATATATGTGTCATAAACAAATTATGTTTCCATGCAATTACTATATATAAATAATATATTTAGTTATAAAGCAATTATTAATATATGCCAAACAATAGGCGTATTTATTCTACTCTCCAAATTTCTATATATTTTAATGGAAAAACATAAAAGGTAAAATTAATGCATCTACTGTTTGGCGATTATTTAATAACTAAATATATTATAAATCACATTGAATTTTACATCTAATACAAATCTTTCATTGAAAAACAATAACTACAATCTCTTCATTTATTTTTTATTTATTTTTATTAACAAATATTAATTAAAAACTCTTATAATAAGTTAATACTTTAATATACACAATTAAATAATGTTTTTTTCTTTTTAACACAATTTTATGTTTTATTTATACTAATTTATTTAATTTTTCACATCTTTCACAATAAAATTAATAAATAAAGGAAAAATATCACTAAATTTTCTGACTAGATGCAGTCTAGCTAAACTAAACGATTATTACCAACTACAAAAGTTATAATGGCTACATACAACTTTATATGTATCAAGAATGGAAATTCGCCGTTTTTCCAAATATATGTTAATTGTATCCCACAAATATAATTATTACCAAGAAATATATGTATAGTAACTATAAAAACAATATAATTGGAAGCATACTCCAAATACATATATGGTAGTTTGTAAATATAATATAATTACCTCCAAACATAAACAAAAACGTCTTTTTCCTCCGTGTATTGTCCACACGCTGAAAAAAAACGGCCTGTCCCAAACATATTTTTGCTGGTAATATATATATATATATTTGGAGAAATTGTTAAACATATTCGCCGTGTTTTTACTAGAAACAATATATATTTGCATGCAAATATATTATGTTTGCAAGCAAATATATTATGTTTGCCTGTAAATATATAATGTTTGGATGAAATGAAATGACGCTATCGACAAATATTATATGTTTGGCAGCAAACATATAATATATGTGTCATAAAAAATTATGTTTCCATGCAAATACTATATATAAATAATATATTTAGTTATAAAGCAATTATTAATATATGCCAAACAATAGGCGTATTTATTCTACTCTCCAAATTTCTCTATATTTTAATGGAAAAACATAAAAAGTAAAATTAATACATCTACTGTTTGGCGATTATTTAATAACTAAATATTATAAATCACATTGAATTTTACATCTAATACATTCATTGAAAAACAATAACTACAATCTCTTCTCTTTTTTTATTTATTTTTATTAACAAATATTAATTAAAAACTCTTATAATAAGTTAATACTTTAATATACATAATTAAATATTTTTTTTTCTTTTTAACACAATTTTATGTTTTATTTATACTAATTTATTTTATTTTTTCACATCTTTCACAATAAAATTAAGAAATAAAGGAAAAATATCACTAAATTTTCTGACTATATGCAGTCTAGCTAAACTAAACGATTATTACCAACTACAAAAGTTATAATGGCTACATACAACTTTATATGTATCAAGAATGGAAATTCGCCGTTTTTCCAAATATATGTTAATTGTATCCACCAATATAATTATTACCGGGAAATATATGTATAGTAACTATAAAAACAATATAATTGGAAGCACACTGCAAATACATATATGGTAGTTTGTAAACATACATTGATTACCTCCAAACATATACAAAAAAGGCCTTTTTCCTCCGTGCGGAAGTATTGTTTAAGGGTAACAGTTGTTTCCGACGGAGGAAACTTCCGGAATACGAAATTGATATTGCCGGAAATAAATGTTTTCTTCCAGGCGATATGATCGGAGAATCTTTTTCGTATTGCCATGTTTGCTGGGTGATATTGGTTTGAGTATGTTCCTGTTCCAAGGCATATAATAGAACAAATACTTTCTCAGTGATAGAGACGCCCCCAATCTCTTTATTATGTATACTCTTTGATTTATAGCAAAATATTTTAAAAATGTGCATTCGCAGCAAAATATAATGCATTAACAATGAAAATAATATGCATTAACAAGTCGATTACATTTTGTTGCAAATTTGTTGATCGCAAAGATATTTTGTTAACATTCTTTTTCAGCTAACGACAACAAACATGTATTAACACGAACTTTCGAAATGTTAAAGATAGAATTATTTTCTTATTTATTAATATGCACTGTAAATCACTGAAAATTAAAATTTAGTGTTTTTGAGTTTTAACAAAAAACCCGCATTTTTTCGACTAAAAATCGGCAAATCGCCATTTTGCATATTTTTTAATAAAAAATCGGCAATTCTGGCAGCCCTGATTACAAAAGTATATATTTAAAAAACAATTGATTAAGTACTGTAAGCAAAGACGCTTTCAACTCCGCGCTTTATAGCCATATAATAAAATTTTTTCCTGAAGAAGAACAGCGAAGCTGTTCGAAATATTGAATGAAAATAAACCATTTTTTAAAAATAAATCGTAAACGAAAAATTTGTTTTTATTTTTAAACTTATGACCTCAAGCCGAATAAAAAAACCCCAATACACAAAAAAATTAATTTTTTTCTTTCGATTATATAATTATGTGTAATTACTTCAACCTATTTAAAATTTGAAGTAAAAGTTCCAAAAGGTTCTCCAGTTATTATGCTTTTATGCCTTGAAGATACAATACAATACAAGATTCTGATTTTTATTTGCAAACTAAGAATATATCAATAACAACAAAAATAAACTAAACAAGAATTTTTAAAATTCAAAAAAATTCAACCAAACTTTTTATTTTTCAAATAACTAACAAAACAACTGTTTGCTGTAAAAATACTGTTTTGGTAGTTGTTTATTATGATATTATACAGTATATACAGTATTTTTCGTTAGTTGTTTTCTTCAATAACCGTCATAACAGTTGTTTTGCAATTTTTGCATAAAAAACAACGGTAATTACAATTAAAAACAACAACTACTGATTAGTACACAAACAACTGTCATGTAGTAACTGTCAATCTTTTTTCAGTGTAACAACAATCTGGTGAATGACTTGATTATTAAGCACCTACTCAACACGTTAAGTACATAATTGACAACTCTAATTAGACTTGGGCATTTTAGTTCATTTTGGTGACCGCTCTTTCTAGTTCAATTTGTTGTAAAGATCTAGTTCGTTCTCTAGTTCTAGTTGAATCGCTCTTTGTTTCGTTCAATCGTTCATAAAACAATTTTTTCCATCGTTCGTTTGGCTATTTTGTTAGCTACCTATTCATTTTGCTGATCTTTTAGTTATCAAAGATATAAAATTCAGACAAATTAAGAATTTTAAGAAAAAGAGAAAAATATTAAGTGTAAATTACGTTTTTAAATTAATTAAATAGTAATAAATTTATCCGACCAAAGGTAATAAAATGAACGATTGAACTAAAAGAGCGATTGGAATTGAACTAGGTCTTTCGATCAATTGAGTGACTAGTTCAATTGAACTAGTTCGTTCACGAATAACACAAGTCTAACTCTAATATTTGTACCTCTTGAATGTGCTGGTTCAGTCCCATTTTCACCTGTCACGGGACAGGTACTTTCAGACCGGTGCACTTTTCACCAGCCACAGGACTGGTGCTTTGAGACCAGTCCTGTTTTCACTGGTTAAGGGGAGGTCACCGTTTAGGTACTTTCAGACCAGTCCTGATTTTACTACCCAGTATAGAAAATCATTACCAGATATGTGGTTATGTAACTACATACTTGGTAATGGTAACTAGTTACTTTTGTTATTACATTTCTTATTACCTTTATATCGCGATGTCGCGAAAAATAATGAGTTATGGTTACAAACCAGCATACGAAAAATCAAAACATATATCGTTACCTATGTGCTTACCAGTACTGATAAAAATAATGAGTCTAAAAATAGATTTTCAAAAAAATAAATTATATAAAAAATGTTTTTTATTTTATTTTTTTTATTAAATAAAATTTGCTTGTGCGGGAATCGAACCTGGGTCTACAAATTGCCGGTCAATAGCTCTACCATCTGAGCTATATCGACTTGTAACATTTAATAGATAAAAATTGACCTGCTGCACACAAGTAAGCTTACTCGCCAACATACAAAAAATCATAAAATATGTGGTTACATATATCCTTACCAGGATTTAAAAAATATTGAGTCTAAAAATAGAGTTCAAAAAATTTTCAAAAAATTCTAGAAAATTATTTTCTATTTGAAATAATGATAAAAATAAGTCATTATCAGTAACTCATTATTATATGTTTTAAAATAATGCAGAAGGTAAGTGGGTGTCATTACTGGTTTTCCAAAAAATAATGATATGTCATTACCGTTTCCACACTGGGTAGTCATGGGACAGGTTCTTTCAGACCGATCCTGTTTTCACCGGTCGGGACAGGTGCTGAACTGACCCCTGTTTTCCCACAGGGCTTGTACTTCACGTGTATCAAAATTCTGCAAAACCTTGACAACACACCTCAACAAACTTTCAGCGGTTTGAGCTTTGATACATGGGTCATTTTAAATTTGATACACTGATTCTAAATCCATTTAAGCAAGTTAGAGAGTGGTTTTCTTTAATTTGTGTACCTATAACGGTCACATTTTGGTTTTAATTACTCAAGCAGATTTTGGCTCCTTTAACCCATAAAAAGATAAATTTTTTTAATTTTCTTACATGAAAACAAATATTTGAAAACAGTGCAAATCTATGGTCATAGGAAAATTACACAAGTGCAAAACGTACAATCATACTGGCGTATCAGGGAAATCAATGATAAACGGTAAAAAAAATTAAAAAATTTCAACTTTAATGCTGCGTTCATTTATATTTTTAAATCCCGAGATTTCAATGGAAATCTCGACCGGAATTCTTGAGAGATTTCTATGTGACAACCGCATTTTTTTTGTAAATAAAAAATAACCTTAAATTAAAAAAACGAGTAAAAGGTTAAAGTCGGGCATGCCGACTATACAATATCCTACACCAGTCTGATTAAATGCCAACTAATGTTTGGATCCGAAATTCGAATGGGTTCAAATGGGACTAATTTTTCAAAATTTTCTATAATGTGAGTCAGCGAACCAAATTTCATCAAAATATCTTAATATTTGCGATCTGCAGCGTATAAACAATATAATTTTGGGGGGACCCTTATATGGGCACTAGGTCTAAACATGGACCGATTTTAACCAAAATCAATAGGCTTCGTCCTTGGGCTGACATAGGTTGGTGTACCACAGAGCAAGTTGGCCCAAGGACGAAGCCTATTGGTTTTGGTGAACATCGGTCCATGCTTTTAACCAGACTGGTGTAGGGTATTGTATAGTCGGCATGCCCGACTTTCACCTTTTTACTCGTTTTATTTCATTTTGTATGTTTTGAATTTAAATTTATATTTTTTAATTTATTTGGTATTTTTGAATTGCATTTGGTTTTTTGCTTTTTATTGATATATTTTTTTTTTAATTTCAATTGGTATTTTTTTAATAGCAAATCGTGGTTTTTGATTTCGAATTGATATTTTTTTAATATTAAACGGTATTGGTATTTTTTATTTCATTTAAAATTTTGAGAATAACAATTTGTATTTTTTAAATTTCATTTGTGTTTTGATTCCGTATTTTTTTTAATTTCAAATGGTGTTTTTTGAATTTGAAATAATATTTTTTAATTTCAATTTGGTATTTTTTGAACATCAAAAAACATTTTTTCATTTAAAATTCTAGTTACAAAATACAAAAGCTGTTCTTTGGTTATTATTAGGGCAAGGAATTTCAAGTACTTAATTAAAAATGGAAAATATGCGCCTAAAATATGCGGTTAAAAAAGAAAAATATGCATTAAAAATATAAGAAATATGCACTAAAAACTATTACTTTTGCAAAAATAATGCACTCTAAAATTTAAAAATGTATTTAAGTTAGTTATTTTGCAACCAGACACAGAACTCGAAGATTCCCATAGGTCAATAAGGTTTTAAGAATGTTTATTTTAATTGAATCAAAATATGAAAACGTATAAATTTTTTATATTTTATTACAAAATAAAAAGTGCTCCTAAAAATGAAAAATATGCACAAATATGCATTTATAAGCACAAAATATGCATTAAAAAGGAACCAAATATGCATTTAAAGCCAAAATATGCAAAAACATGCATTTATGACAAAATATGCAAAAATATGCAACTACAAATCGATGCCATTTTGTTCTAAATTTGATGATTCGGATAAATATTTAGTCCATATTAGTTTCGGACTATCGAGAAAAAACATGCATTTGCATGAAATTCCTTGCCCTAGTTATTATGTATATTTTATTAATTTCAAATAAAGCTTTAAAAAGAAATTGCAATTTTTTAATTTGCAGAAAGAATCATTTGAGTTTGATTTCCATTTTGAAATTAATTGTTATTTTTTGGATAACAAGTAGTGTATTATTTTTAGGTTTTTTCAGTTACAATAGAACAGAGATGAAAAATTAGGAAGTTAATTTTTGTTTGAAATATTTCATTTTGTTTAATTCTTTAGTATTTAGCATTTACTTTTCCGCAAAATGAAGAAAATTTTTAAAAAAATTAAATTAATTAATAACAAATTAATAGTAAAAATTTCATCTCTGCAATGAGGCAATACAATTTAATTTGTTTGCTATTTTGGTTTCCTATATTTTGTAGTCAGATTTTTTCTTAGATTTTACTTATGTTTATTGCAAGCTATAGCCTTATTAATTAGTAATGTGCAGTTGTTTTCTTCGCACAAAATGTTTTTGTATGTATGCGTGTTTTCTCTGCAACATTGTGTTTTTTTTATTAATTTGTTCGCAACTAATTTCCGCACATTTCTAACATATATTTGTGTTTAAACTATGTTGCTCAACAAATATTTTTTCCTAGCAGGTCTGTGCTGTTTGTTTTGTTGAACAAATGTTTATTTTGCGTGTTACTACTACTACTATAGGTCCGTTCGATTACTTTTCTCAGTCAAGTCCAGTAAGAATTACTCAGTACAAACTTACAGCGAGTAAGACAAGATTTAATCTCAAAATAAAATTTTCGCAAACATGTACGCGAACACAAAATTTACAACAATTTGCAATTTTGTAGACACAGCTGATTACAACACCAAATATACAAATAAATTTGAACTGATCTCTATGGAAGAAGAAAATTTTTGATATTAAATCTTAAGCAGCCAATTTTTAGAAGGTGGTCTTATCTTTTCCATAATTTATTTTGAAAGTTTTACTGCTTTGCATTTCCATAAAATAACATAATTGGAAAATATTTTTTTTTATTTACAATAAACAAACATGTGTTTTCGAAACATATGTTTTTTCTGCTTGCAAATTCTTACTGGCAAAAATTTATCCAGTAAAAATTTGCAAGAAAAAGAAGAAGCCTTAAAAACTCTCATCATAGAACTGTCACTTTATTCTCTCTTTTTTCTTTCTGTTTACTGAGTATTTGTGTAAACGAACGCCATCCAGTAAAAATTTGTACAAATTTGTACAAATTATCCAGTAATCGATTGGACCTTATATCAGTAGTAATAACATTTATTTTCGTAGGAACATTGCGTATCCCAGCAAAATCTTTCATTACCAAATAAGTGGTTATATAATAGAAATTCATAGCTCCGCACAACTTATTTTTTGTCGTCTAAACTCATTATTTTTGTTTGGCGTGGTCGTTTTTATAAGTAGTCACGCTTGCCCGCTCGCTTACGAAAAAATTGGAAATAAGTAGTTATGAGATTTTGAATAATAAGTGGTTACACACATGATTTCAAAAAGTTGAATTATAAGTGGTTATCCGATTGCTTACTTGATTCTTAAAAATAAGGAGATAAGCAAATACTATTATCTTAAGGAAATACATTCAGAAAAATTTTTCTCTAGTGTGTAATTTTAGGACTCGTCATAAAAATATAAACATAAAACATATTTACATTCTATAATAAATAAAAATGTATAAAATTTAACTGTGTAAAAAGTACTTATTTAAACTATTACGAGTAAGTCATTATTTTATATTTAGAAACAATGAATACAATAGGCCGTTATTAGGAAGGCATTATTTTATATTATAAAATAATGTAAAAGGTAATGATATATCATTATTGGTAATGCAGACAGCAATGAGGTGTCATTACCAATATTTTGCTGGGATGTAGTCTTGAACATCGTGTATGTATACAAAATACATCACAGCAGTACACGATCAACTTAATATAAATACAGTAAGTGACTAATGTGCGGAAATATTACAGAACCCTGGGAAAATTTATAAAAATTTTAAATTTACAAACATGTGAAATATTTTTAAGATATGCAGAGAACACCTCCGCACATTGAGGGAACGTCACTGCACGTGGGACCATATATAATCATATCTCAAATTATATTATTATGTCAATCGAATAAGTGCGGTCGCAACTAAATTATACTAAAATACTAAAAAATACTAAATTATATTTTTAGTTGTGAAAGCCAATATTCAGTTGTATAATTCAGTATTATATTCCACATAAATATTATTGTGTTCCACAAAATTTAATTGAAATTAAAATACTTTTTTGAATTTGCAGGTTTTGAACCCGGCCGCTTAAAATATTTCACTTTAATCCGATAAGGCAACGAACAGTATTCGTTTTGGATGGTTTTAAATGGGTTAATACCATATACTCGAATGCTCATATGTGACGCGCAAAATAGAAAGGGACCTAAGGATAGAAAGGGACCTAAGGTCAGGAGAGCATGGGATCGGTCTCATTGGATGCTCAGATGTTGTCCACAAAAAAAAAAATTGATTTTTTTTACCCTTAGGTCCCTTTCTCTATGCGCTGTCACATATGCTCTTTACTTTCGTTGCAAAATATTTGCTTATATTTGTTTGTAAATTATTTACATGCAATTAGGAAAATATTATATTTCAGTTTATACAATTTTTAATTACCCGAGTAAAAATAGTTGTCATATATCATGTGATTGGGCTACATCTGACAATGAATGGAGTCAAATTAAGACACATTTCATTATATACAACTACATCTGATATTATTTTTTCAACGAATTTTTTTTAAGGTAATTGATATTATTACATATCCCCAAATCTGACTCCATATATAACTACATAAGCCTTATAAAACTAATCAAATTATATGTAGTGATCGATATGATTATATATGATTTGATACTAAGTTTTATAACACTGTATGTGTCGTCGTACTAAAAATAAATTTAAAAACTTTATTTAACGAATAATCAGTTCTTCACTGCAATATAAGACTTTAAGGGGGTAATTTTCTAAAACACTTCGGTGAAGTGTTGCGTTATTTCTATAGAAATTGTTTTTGTTACAAAAACAATTTACATTGAAAGTTCCCTTCACTTCACCCAAGTGTTTTACGAAATTAGGTACTAAGTCTTGTGTGTGAAACAAGAAAATAAATAAATAAATAAAATAAAAATAAAATTTAATATAACATCAAAATTAGTTATCTGCAAATTCAGAGTTAATTACTCCCTAGCCAAATAATTTTCACGTGATGTTTTTGCATGTAAAATCATATTAAAAAATGATGCGTACGATTTAGAAGGCAAAAGTATCCAAATAAATTTTTATTTTATGTTTTAAAATTTGGGTCTTCTTTGGGTGTTAAAACCATAGACATTTCAATGTCAATTTAATAGCTGGTATGCATAAAAAGTATGCCTACTATCAGACAAAATTTTATAAAATCAGATATTTTTATATCAAATTAGATATAATTTGATGTCCTGGATATGGACAAATCTCGGATCAAACTGTATCAAATTATATTTAATTTGATATAATTAGACACATGTAGATGACCCATTTTTCGGATCAAGTTGTATGTCGTTGTATATGGTATATGTATATGTATGACACCATATTAAGATTTTTACCCGGGTAATAACACTATTTATTATTTATTTAAAATTAAAAATACATTGAGTATTTGCTCTTCTAATATTCATATTAGTTGTAAAAAACACAAAATATATATCGTAAAAACAGATTAATTGCGACAACCGAATTTCTTGCACACAAAATAATACGTCTGTTGGCTGGACAGAAAAATTTGTTACTTTAACTAAATTAATTCCTGTTTTTTGGCTTAAAATAAAATTTCCTTAGGCAAGAATGAAATCCGGATAGGGACATGCCTCCAACAGATTATTTTTCACAATTTGTAAAATACGTGTGGGATTTTAGCAAATTTAATTAATGCATTTAATGTATATCCCGATAAAAGTAAATTAAAAAAAAAATGAAAAATTTGTTGATTTTAACAAATTCTTTTGTTAAATTTAACAAATCTAAATTTAAGTAAAAAATTTGTAAAACTACAGTTTTATCAGTAATTATACTGAGTCGTAGAATTTATCCAAATTTAGGGTCTCGGGAGCCTCCCCGGGCCTAGTCCATATCATGTGAGGGCATATAAGGGCACTTCCGTGGAGCAAACATTTTGACCGTTTTGCTCTATCTCGCTTAGTTTTCGAGATATGGGCCATTTTATGAAGTAGAAAATTTTTATTTAAAATTTTCGAGGGTCCAAGGCCCCTCCAAGGTCCATTTTTGGATAGAGATAGCCCCTTTCGCTGAGGTATTGTACGGCTGGGGGTAGTCGAAATTTTCATCAATTTTGCTCTATCTCTCTTAGTTTTGGAGATATGTGCCATTTTATAAAATCGGGAGGGAACGAAATAACGCTATTTTTAAAACTTCGGATACATTGGTGGCGCCATCTACCTGGTAATAACAGTAACATGAAAATATTATATTTTAACAATAAATTTTGTAAAATTTAACGAATGGGTTCTTAAAAATTAGTTTAAAATAATTTTGAAAATTAACATTCAAAATTAGTTAAAGTACTGAACATTTTTAGTATTGTGTTAAATGAAGATAACTAAAATCTTTGCTTAAATCAGTGTTTCAATTAAAAATTTGTTAAAAATTAGTCAAATCGATTTGAAACCGGTTTGACAGATTTTTCTACTGACGTATTATTTTAAGTATAGTTAAACATTCGATTTGAACAATTAAATAATTCATAATTTAAAAGTACCATTCAATTGGCTGCAATTTTTTAGCCGCAATGAATCTGTTTTCGCCGTGTCAATAGGTTGTTTTTTATAATCTCACTAGCCCATATAAATAGGCTTGAAACAATTATCAATTTTAAAATTAAATAAGAAACATGAAGTACTCGTACATTTTAGTTATCTTATCAGTTTTAGCTATTTTGGCTATAAGCCAGGCTAAACCACAAGGTAATGAAGCCGATATTGAACCTTCCCCACAACAACCGGACAACGAAAATCCTCATTTTCCAGAACGCCAGCCAGTTCTATTGAATGGAAATCAGGAATATGGAGTTGGAAATCAATTCGGAAGTGGTAACGTTTTCTCTGAATCGAATAATGGAGCTAAAACTTCTACTACAACATCTGGACCTTATTTTTAATTGTGTTTATAAAATAAAATAAATAAATTATATCTCGGAAAATTTTGTCAGCCTTTGCACTGAATAGTGGAAAACTCGACTTTTCACTTTGAGCGTTTTTCAAAACACATATCTGTCAATTAAAATTTTTGTTTTTTTTAACTTTTAAATTATAAATTTCAATAATTAATTGTAATGAAAATAATTTCATTACAATTAATATAGAGAGAACCCCATAAAGACAATCTGATCAAAGTGTTTGGTTGCACTTGAAATGCATTAATTGTCAACTATTGGTTCTAGCAAAGTTTTTTCATAAGTTTTTTCTTTATTTGTTGTAAAATAAATTGTAAATTCTATTTGGAATTTGTTACATTTGATCTTAAAACAGAACAAAAATAACACTCATTATAACAGTCTTCAGATCAACTAAAATCTACGCGAAAATACTCACAGATAAGGTACAGTCAAAATTTTTAAGTGATATCCCTTATAAAGACGTGCACTTGTATATCTTAAAGTATTTCCAAAACAAATATACCATATACATTAGAGCGGGTCGATTTGTAGGGAGTGAAAAAATTCACCAATTTCCCTATGATTTCCGTATTCTATGGGTTATTCCATGAAAATTTGCCGAAGGAACCATACCTCTATCGTTAAAATCGAGTCCCCTACTTTTTGTTGGTAGATTTTTTCCCAAATTGACGTTCGTATGAAATATTACCTACACGTTCACATCCATAACTCAAAAACTATCGATCGGGTTTAAATATGGTTTTTTTCACATTTTGTCTTTTACTACACTCAAACTGAATATTTTTTTTGATAATAGGTTGATAGATACTTTATTATCTCTTAATTTGAATTTTTGCACAAAAAAAAATAAAAAGGGGAAAAAAACAAAAATTTGGTTTTATGTGTTATTTTGTTTTAGCAATATCGCATGAATTAATCAACCGAATTCGATAAATTTGGGCTTAAACTCTTCGTTTTGAATTGTAAATTGAATAAAATAATGGATTGAGCCAAAAAAAAAGGCCATGAAAGTAATATTCTTGGACAAAATCATGAAAAAAATGGAAAAATGCTCCAAAATTTGGACAAAAATGCCCGTAACTTTTGAACCGTTGGACCAATGTTGGAGATTTTTGTAAATTGATCAAAATGAGCTCACCTTTCCAACGCGCCTACTGGCGATTAAACCCGATCGATAGTTTTTGAGTTATGGATGTGAACGTGTAGGTAATATTTCATACGAACGTCAATTTGGGAAAAAATCTACCAACAAAAAGTAGGGGACTCGATTTTAACGATAGAGGTATGGTTCCTTTGGCAAATTTTCATGGAATAACCCATAGAATACGGAAATCGTAGGGAAATTGATGAAAAATAAATCGACCCGCCCTAATATACATATACTGTTACTATTGGTATAAATAAGAGAAGAAGTGTAACTGATATTGTTATGTTTTGTTTCAACGCACTCACTTTATTCATAAAAACAATACCAGTTATTTCTTGTTTTGTATTGAGTGAAGCATTTATTTGTTTCTTGTTCTCAAATACTTATTGTACCACAAATATTTTCAAGTAATTGTTGTGGAAACAAATAATCAAGTGACTAAGGATTAAATTTGTTGTGGAATTTGTATCTAAAAATTAATAAAATTCAATTAAAACAAAAAATTGTATTTAATTTAAATAAAATTAGTGAAAAAGATGTCGAAGGAAGACATGGGGTTGATTTGGTCGAAATTTTCACAATATATTTATTGGCAGCGTACAATAAGTATCTATTGTACAATCTTCATTATCTGTTTTATTTGTTTGAGCATACTATAGTAAAACAAATATATTACGCTCATTCTCTCTTTATTCATTTACACACAATCTACTAGAAAGAATAACAATATCAACTATACCAGAAACACTAAACTACTTATCAATACGTATTCAAATCAGTAGACATACCGAAACTTGTACAAGCAGTTCTATCTGTGCACGTGTTTAATCCCTTAATTAAATGTTGGTCATTCATACGGCATGATGGGTTAAGGTATAATTAGTTTGTACGTAACGTGCCGTGACGAATCAGCTGATTTGGTTTTGTTCTAGGAAAAAGAATTTGAGTTGTTAAGGCTGAGTTACCCAACCGTAAACGTATCTGTAACGAATCAGCTGTTCCGATACTACAAGAAGAAATGTATACGAATGGTTACTAACACGTAAATGTAAACGAACTTGCCGGATCATTCTGTTGAAATCAGAATTTTCTATCCGGCATCGAAACAGCTGATTGATTTTAGTCGGAAAAAATATGAAATGAATAAAGAAAATTGATTCAAACAACAAATAAGGAATAAAAATTAACAAATAAATGGAAAAATTTAGAATTAAATATAAAACCACATGAAATATATGCTAAATAGTAATGTCGTTTACGGTAATCTATAAGTGTACTTTTTAGCTACGGCACGGTACAGTTACATCACATTTACGTTTACGGTCCCATAATCCGCCCTTTAGTTTGTCTGTAATGTAACGTGCCGTGCCGGATGAACCTGTTGAATACAGAATTTTTGTTATCCGTTAAGTGACAGCGAATTGACAGCTGGTATTTTGAGATCTGCGACGAATGGCTTAAACCAGCTAAGCTTAGCCGCCGTCTAATTTTCGTCACCGCCTCCCTCGAAATTTTTTTTTACACGATAAAAATCTAAAAATAGTATATATGTTTTTTAATTTTCTTTTTTTTACCGTTAAGCCGATGTTTTGTATGTGTCAATTTGAAGTTGGCTAGTCGATCAGCTTTTGGCTTACAGCCAGCTTTAAGCCGCCGCTGCAATTTTTTTATTTAGCCACCGCAATCTGGTTGGCGTAGATCTCTGCTAAGAAAAACAACATTAAACAGCTGATACGTTGTTACGGAAAAGACTAACTACACAAAAGAGCCATCCGGCACGGCACATTACAGTAACGTCACGGAACGCAAAGACTAATAGAGCCTTTAGGGTGTAATACTTTCTTGCTTTCATTCTAATCACTATAAACAGAATTAGAAGCTTGAATGTTAAAAAGCTCAACATACATTGCTTTGCTATTGAAGGAGCTTCAATCAAAGTAACAACTATAACATAGAGAAAAATAACTTTGTTAAAAACATGTGATTTTCGTTGTAATATAAAATAAATAAGTTGAAATGTTTGAGTTTACTTCTCCAAATGTTTTTCTTTAAAAGTTAACATATGTATACATATGGGTGAAATCAAAAAATGTGAAGTTTTTGGGCCAAATCTGTGAGAAACAAAAAGTGTTAATATTTTGGTTTTTTATTAATGGAATCAGTAAGTTTAGTCATTATAAACCTAATTGTAAAAAATCTCTTCTACAATTTGTCGCAATAACTTTTTTTGCACAATTATAATTTTTTTGTGGTAACGGAGTTTACATTTTCACAACCAAAAGATATAACAAAAAAAATTGCGTACGAATTTTCTTCAATTTATTAGTTTTTCGTATTTGGGGTTTCAACATGCTTTTCGTTAATATACAATTTGTGTTTATCAAATTGGCGGTTTCACGAATAAAAATACAATTCATTCCGCGAAAAAAAATTTTTTCTTTTTTTTTTAATTTTGTATTTTTGCTCCTTTTAAATACTTTTCAAAAATATAAAATTTTTTTAAATCCAATCAGCGGTTACGCAGTTACAAAATAATATATTGAAAACATAACATTTCGCGATCAAAAGATTCTTAAATTGTGTGAAACAAATTTAATTTGTCACACTAATGTCAGTAATGGCTCGAAATATCGATTCCAAACCAATGAAATGCAAAATCAGTCGTTTTTCGCTCCAGCAGTTTAGGGTAAAAATCTGATAACTTTTTTTGATTTGACGCAAAATTATTAGTTGAATCGTCTTTTGATGCATAAATATTAGTTGAATCACTTCTGTTTATGGTTATTTTAAAATATTTTAAACATTTAACTACATTTTTTTTAATGCAATCTGATGCAAACAATTTTAGTTACGGAGTTTACAGTTACGGAGTTTACATTTGGCTACTTTTTTCATTTTCTTTCAGAAACGCTTTGTCCGAATTTTCTTTCCGAAACAAGGTGAATCCAAATATGCCATCGTTTTTTTTAACTCGTTAAATAGTTTGGTGTAAAAATTAGGAACGGAGTTTACAACATTTTTTCAAATCTTATTAAAAACATCCTTTTTCATCTCGACAATGTTACATGCTGCAGAAAAACTTCAAGTCTGTTAAACGAGATGATTGTTTACAGTCCAACGATTATTTGAGTATAAATAACATTATACTTTTCGCAATATAATTAATAGATAACTCCAAAATTCGTGTGTATGCATTTTTATCAAAAATTATGACGAAAAATCGTTACAGAGTTTAAGTCGTGTTAGCATAGACATACGGAAAAGTTTGTAAAATGTATTAATTTTTGCTAAAAACGTTACTTTTCCTCTTCATAAAAATTCTTACAGTTAGTGTTTAGCTTCATTGGTTATTAAAATATAAGCTTTTAAAGTTAAAAAACCTTATGAGTTACTGGTTACGGAGTTTACATTTGGCCTATAAAATTGGCCACAAATTTTATGTAGTAACCAAAAATTCGTCAGATTGTTATAAATTTTGTAAAACAGGTGACAATGCGCTGATATGTATCAAAATATATAACTCAAATGTAATCCATGCATTAGAAATTAGCTGGTTACATGGTTTTTATCACATTTTTTGATATCACCCATATACAAAAACTAAAATCTACATTATAACATAGAGAGAACCCCATAAAGACAATCTGATGAAAGTGTTTGGTTGCACTTGAAAATGTATTAATTGTCAACCATTGATTCAATGAAAGTTTTTTCAAAAGTTTTTTCTCTATTTGTTGTAAAATAAATTGTAAATTCTATTTCAAGTTTGTCATATTTTATCTTAAAACCGAACAAGAATAAAACTCATTGTAATAACTAATATCAATGCAAATGTTAATGAAATTATCAGTTAATTGTCTGCCGAATTACTTTATCCCATGTACTCACACCCAAAAAAAAAGATTGGTTGAATTTGGTCAAAACTATTAAAATTTATTTCTTAGGTCGTTATTTTATTTGGAATTACATGTAATTATACTTTGAAATATTTCATTGGCATTAAAACTGAATTGGTATAACTTTATCTCAGTGCCAATACCAACAAATTTCATTACAAGAATGTAAAATTTCAGAGCTAGAAACATTATAAATATTCACTATTTTATCAAAACATATTAAGTATACGCTGTTCACTCTTTTTTGACGACTGGTTAGTCTAGGTGGATCAGCCTATAGTAGAGATGGGCGCGTGAGTGAATTTTGACTCACGCACGAACATTTTCTTATAATCACGCTCACTCACGCTCACGTGATTAATTTTAATTTGAATTACGCTCACGAAGAACTCACGCTCACGAAATACTCACGAAAAATATGAAATTTGTTTTTATCCATTGATGGTAACCGAAACGATGCTGCTATTGGTACGGATAACGCTATTTTAGATTATTTCGGTATCGGTATTTTAAGGAAAACGGTTTTTTAGTTATTTCGGTAACGGTATTTTAAAGATATCGGTAGTCAGTTTTTTTGATGCAACCCTCAATTTTTTTTACGAAAAACAAAAGAGACTATAAACAGAACGAATTTACCAACTTAATGTACGAAAAATACTCAATAATCCAGTGCAATTGCCAAAAACAGGAAATTAAAAATATCGGTAACGGTATTTTAGGGGTAACGGTATTTCATTTATATGCATTTATACACGGAGGAAAAAGACGTTTTTGTATATGTTTGGAGGTAATCAATGTATGTTTACAAACTACCATATATGTATTTGCATTGTGCTTCCAATTATATTGTTTTTATAGTTACTATACATACATTTCCCGGTAATAATTATATTTGTGGATACAATTACCATATATTTGGAAAAACGGCGAATTTCCATTCTTGATACATATAAAGTTGTATGCAGCCATTATAACTTTTGTAGTTTGTAATAATCGTTTAGTTTAGCTTAGTGTTTCCAATTATTCGACATAGGCGGTTAACCGGTTAATGCATTATTCGAAAAATCACTAAAATTAATTAACCGGTTATTCGGGTCGGTTAATCGAGAAAATTGGCGATTAATCGATTAATCGTTTAATAAAAATAAATGGATTTTCTTAACATTTTATCAATAAAAACACAAAGGGTTGACTTTTTTTAACATTAAAAACTAGAAGAGCCTTTCGCATTGAGCCATCAATATAAAAAATGTTAAGATTTATTTGAAAATACCAATTTGCTCTGTAAAAATTTTTTTAATATTGTAATTAATATAGGCTGACCATTTTTTCTGACTTCAAATCAGTAGAAATTTTAAAAAAATATTATCATCATCAAAAAAATTATTATGCAGCCAACCTAATTTGTTGTCAACCGAATGGTTTGGTTAAAACAAAAATTTTCGGTTAACCATCATACCATCCTAAAAAACCTTACACATTTCTTCCTATACAGACCCCAAAACAAAACAATTTTTTTGGCATGAAAAAATCCAGTTTTTTAAGTACAGGAAACGGACCCATTATTTAGAAATTTCAATGATCTGTTACCATTCCTTTTCTAGTTTTTTTTTGTAACAGAACGATGAAATATAGCTATGCTACGAATGGAGTCAAATATGACACCAGGATAGTATGAACGTTAATTCTTCGGAATTTTTATTCAGGCCAACTAATTTCTGTCGTCACGATCAAATTGCATTGTCTTAACTAATTTTCTGTAGATACAAATTAACCAATTCATTGGCTACAAATTTAGTTGTCAGAACAAATCTTTTTTCTCTCTGCTAATTTCTGCATGATTTCTGAAATAGAAAACCTTCACGTTTTGGCTACGTTTTTCTGCAAAAACACGTAAAATTTTTAAAAATGATTCGAAAATTTTTTCATAGAAATACCCACATACGATATATATCTTCAGATTTTAAGGATCTTTGTACAAAAAAATCTTCAGCTTTTGAGGTCGTTTCCCACACTCAGAAAAACAGAATCATTCTGACAGTAGCTGACAACCGGATAATTAAAATATTTTTATCACAGTCAAATAACTGTTGTATCAACTGATTTTCTATTATCGCAATGTAACCAATTGATGAATTCGGTTGTCACCACGAATCTTCTCTATGTATGAAACTACATATTAGATTAAGAAATTTACATATAGAAAAATCATTTTGAATGCTTTCTGGTAGAGAAAACCGCTCACATTCATAAAAATGTATCCTATAAAAAAACTACATTGTACTTGTATTTTGGCTTTTTTTTCCAAAAAAAATTTAATATTTTTTTAAATGCCAAAAATCAGTACAATCAGTAGAAATTTTAAAAAATCAGTACAAATCAGTACACGACTTTTTCATCAGTACACGTGACCAAAAATCAGTACATGTACTGATCAAATCAGTACGAATGGTCACCCTAAATTAATATGCAATTTTATCAATTTTAATCAAGGTTGGTTACCGAAACGAATAACGGTAAGGGTAACGGTATCAGATTTCGTTTGTTTAGGTAACGGTATTTAAGACTAGACGGTATACCGTTACCGAAACAGCAATACCGGTACGTACCGGTATTAAAAATTATGTTAAAAACATATAAAAACAAGTAAAAACATGGCATATTTTTAATTTTAAGTACTGAAAATACAGATTTTAAGCTATAAATTCAATACTGGTAGTTTTAATAAGTAAAATTATTATCTATAAATTTTTTGTAAAAAAAAACACTCAAGATTATAAAATAAAAAATAAAAAATTGTAATTTTTATATAAAATAATAAATACCGGTAAAATACCGGTAACTACCCATAAAAATAACGGTAACGGTAACGATAACGGTATTTATAAATTTTTTTAGAGGTATCGATAACGGTAACGGTATTCAATTTGAAACGGTATTTTAGAGATAACGGTATTATAACGATAACGGTAACCAACCTTGATTTTAATTAATAGATTTGAGGTTAAGAAAAAGAATAAACCTTTTTCTCTAAAAATTATGAACACATTATAATTTTCAGATCAGACTAGATCTAGTTTCTGCATTTTTTTTGTATGGACAGGCGTCGTCAGTGGTTTTCCATTAAATTTTATTAATTATTTATATGTTTTTATTCTCAGATTGTCTCTATATGATAATTTTTTTCAACAACCCGTCACCCAAGTAAGGCATTGAATGCAATGTAACTAATTCGATGTTTTCTTTCCTATTCAGCTTTCGGTTATTGTTTTTACTCAGAAGTGATCAATACAAAAACATACAAACATTCTGTTTTAAATTTTTGTTTATCTTCCAATCTCCTCCGTGTTTCAATGTACGAATTTGAGCGAAATTTCATTGAATCAATATAAAAATTCATAAAAAGCATGTAGACAATTCCCTCAGTGTGCAGATGTCAAATCTTAAGCAGATTTGTTTGTTCGAACTTTATCACAGATTTGCGGCTTTTCAAAATTATATGTATGTTTGCAATAATAAAATTTTAAAAAAGTAATACGCACTGTTTTTGTTAAAATAAATATAAATAAATTCATCAACTAGAGGCTGAAAAACTGCTCTCAATTTAGAAAATTAATTTTACATTTTAAAAGAATTGAAAAATTGTCTATTGCATATCCTAAAGCCTGCTCCAGCCAGCACAACGTTAAAGCATTTTTTTACAAATAGAAACTTTATTATTTTGTTTAAAAAATTCAAAAAAATTTTATTAAAAATTAATTGCGATAATGTAAAACAAATCCGTTTTAAGAGTATCTTTAAACCCATGACGTGTCTCGCTGGTTCATTGTCGACTTGCTTGGAGTTGCTCAAAAAATTGTATCTAAAGGTTTCTCCTTCAATCGATTTCAAAACAATTTGATCGTATTTTAGTTAGTATTTGTTTTTTAAGCATTTCTTATAATTTCTTAGCCAAAGTTAAGACAATTATGAAGTTTTGGGCAAAAATAAAGCTAAAAATTACATATTAAAAATTTAACCGGTTAATCGACCTATTTTAACCGATTATTCGGGTCGAATAATTATTTGAGTTCCAAATTATTTGTTTCGACATTAACCGAAATAGAGGCGATTAATCGAGGAATCGGTTAATCGATTAACCGAATTGGAAACACTAGTTAAGCTAGACTGCATGTAGTCAGAAAATTTAGTGATATTTTTCCTTTATTTATTAATTTTATTGTGAAAGATGTGAAAAAATAAAATAAATTAGTGTAAATAAAACATAAAATTGTGTTAAAAAGAAAAGAAAAATATTTAATTGTGTATATTAAACTATTAACTTATTATAAGAGTTTTTAATTAATATTTGTTAATAAAAATAAATAAAAAATAAATGAAGAGATTGTAGTTATTGTTTTTCAATGAATGTATTAGATGTAAAATTCAATGTGATTTATAATATATTTAGTTATTAAATAATCGCCAAACAGTAGATGTATTAATTTTACTTTTTATGTTTTTCCATTAAAATATAGAGAAATTTGGAGAGTAGAATAAATACGCCTATTGTTTGGCATATATTAATAATTGCTTTATAACTAAATATATTATTTATATATAGTATTTGCATGGAAACATAATTAGTTTATGACACACATATTATATGTTTGCTGGCAAACACATAATATTTGTCGATAGCGTCATTTAATTTCATCCAAACATTATATATTTACAGGCAAACATAATATATTTGCTTGCAAACATAATATATTTGCATGCAAATATATATTGCTTCTAGTAAAACCACGGCGAATATGTTTAACAATTTGTCCAAATATATATATATTACCAGCAAAAATATGTTTGGGACAGGCCGTTTTTTTTCAGCGTGTATAATTAATTTATTTCGGTATCGATATTTTAAGGGTAACGGTATTTCAGTTATTTCGGTAACAGTATTTTAAAGATAGCGGTATTTAGGTTATTTCGGTAACGGTATTTTAGGGGTAACGGTAGTCAGTTGAAAGGGGTTTGAATCGATAACGGTATTTTAGCGGTATTGCGTGCCAACCCTGTTTTTATCTTAATGATTTAAGGAAATTTTCTTTATTGAATATAAGTTTTATTTATTTAGGGCCATTAACAATAAACTAATTATCCTAAAGTTTGAGCTAACTTAGAGTTACATTTGTCAAATTCCATACACATTTGAATTTTTTAACTTTCAGTTTGTGTTAATTTCAGGTTATTTGTTTATTGTTAATTGGGGTTACCCCCATTTAGAATTAAAATTAGCATAACTATAAAAAAAATTTGTTAAAAATTTAAATAATATGCAAATGCTTTTGCAAATATAAATATTACTGACACTTAGAAAAACTACATTGCTAGATCTGTCAAAACAACAGAGTAGTATATTGGAAGATGACAAAGCAAATTGTGGTATTTTTTTTGTTTTTTCTTTGATATTTTAAATGTTTAGAAACGCTCCTAGACGAGAAGCAGAAATTCTCATTGAGTTTGCTCTTTAACTTAACAAATATTTCTAGAAATACTAAAAACGTCGTCCCCTGACGACTGCCTTATTCAAGAATAAAATTTGGATAGGGACATGCTTTTAACAGATTATTTTTCATAATTTGTTTTTTTTTATTAAGAGAAGCAACAGTCAGGAAATTCTTCCTTAGGAAAGGGGATAGAGAAGAAGTGAAAGGTGGTGAAAGATGAAGGGCTTCAAATATGGCAACACTGTAATTGCGCGAGATGTGAATTTTGAGAACAGTTGTTGCGCCATCTGATGGTGAGTTGGCGAACTTTGTTGAAGCTTTTTAGTTCATAGCCCTAATATATAATTTTACGTCGGTGGGGTTAAGTGCTATAGGAACACCGAAGGAGGACGCTGCGATATACATGAGGGATAGAAAAACGAGTTCGATCGTGACTGTCATGATAGACGGACGTTTAGCGGAGATCGTTTACTTTATCGTTTATTCGATGTGCATTTTTTTGTCTAACGCCTTCTTACATTGCGTTGTTGATACTTTTTAAATTACTTTTGTTCATAAAGCCAAGAGAAATAGACTCTTTAATTAAAAAAGGAACACAAAGAAATGAAAGAGCTTGATGCTCACAAACCAAAATTAATCAGTGACAATGAAAATACAAATAAAATATCCAATTTAAATTACAAAAAAATAGAGAATGAAAGAAAAAGAAAAAGCAACATGCAAAGTGAATCAATATCTAAACTCTCAAAAAACAACTATTGGGCAATTCTAGATAACGACAAAGATTGCAACCAAGAATGTTTACAACAATTTGAAAAACATGTGCAAGACCAAGAACTACCAACAACGTCTAATAACATTACCACTAATATCTCTTCACTAAGAGAAAATAACACAAATAAAGACAAGTCATTAAATAATAACCAAAACAAAAATAAAAAAATACCACCACTGAATATTTTTGATGTGGATTCTAACAAACTTATTGAATTTATTAGAAATGGTCTAAAAATAACAGAATTTAAAATTAAAGAATATAATAACAAAAAAATATCTTTGCTTACATCGACAATGGACGATTACATTCGTGTAAAAGCTTACTTACAAAAAACTAAAACTAAATTCTTTACGTTTACCCCAAAAGAAGCTAAAGCAAAATCATATTTACTAAAGGGCCTAAGTGCCAACATTGATCCAAATGAAATTTTTGAGGAATTAAGTAAATTTCAACATGAAAATTTAAAATTTGTTAAAGTAAGCCCTTTTTCAACAAAAAAAGCATCGACTAATGGGTTATCTCTACCCATATATCTAGTTCAAATAACTAATGATAGTAAAGTTAATGATCTTAAATCCATTAAGGGGTTACTTTATCGTTGTGTTCGCTGGGAAGCTCTGAGAAAACCGGAAATTCCCCAATGCAGGAACTGCCAAAGTTTTTTTCATAGCGCATCTAATTGTTTTCTACCACCCAGATGTGTTAAATGCAAAGAAATGCACGAAATTGGCAAATGTGCCATAAAGGATGTTCCCGAAAATGAACGTGAAAAACTTTTTTGTGTACTGTGCAGTAAATATGGACATCCAGCATCCTATAAAGGATGTGAAAAATACAGAGAATTGCAAGAAAAGCTGCGTGCTAAAAAACAAAATTTTGTCCAGAAAAGATCAATTAACCCAACAATCTATGTAAATGAAAATATGAGCTTTGCTAATATGGTAAAAAACAATAACTCACAAAACGAAAATTTTAATAACCCTATCTATAGTGCATTAGAGCAACTAAATAACTCTATGCAAAATTTAGCAAATCAACTAATAAATTTAAACAAACAATTGCAATTACAGGTCGCTAGAATAGATACTGTTTTCTCGATTTTAAAAGCTTAATTTATTACCATGTCTGAAACAATTGTAAAGAAACTTAACATTATCGAAATTAACGTTAATTCCTTGATTAAACTAAGTAGAAGATACGATTTAATTAACTTTATAAATAAACATGACCCGGACTTAGTGTTACTTAACGAAACGAAACTGAATGCTAGAAACAAAGTAAATTTTAAGGACTATTACTTTATACGTAAGGATAGAAAGGATGCAAAAAGGGGAGGCGGAACGGCTATCTTATTAAAGAGTGGCATTAAATATCATAACTGTACCAACAAAACTATTAATTCGTTTAAATATTTGGAAACATGCATTGTGAAAATACCATTTTTACCCAATAAAATGTTATTTGTAATTTCTGCTTACTATCCCTCGGGTAACAATAGTAGCTATTTTAAGTCTGAATTACTTCAGCTTTTTCAATCTTTGGATTTGCAAAATCCAAATAACTTTTATATTCTGGCAGGAGACTTAAATGCTAAACACGGTGATTGGGGCAACGTTTCACATAATACAAACGGAAATAAATTAATGGAATGGCTTTCGTGCAATGAAATTTTATTCAGATGTAGTTTGTATGCTTCTGTCTCACCTTCATACCCACGTTGTGGTTCGTATCTGGATGTATGTATTGCTGACTCCAGATTAGTTATTCATAAATTGAATAATTCTCTTAATTGTCTTCAAACCATCGATTATGATAGTGATCATAATGCACTACAAATTCAAGTTATGAATGTAGAGAAGGATCATCCTTTAACATTTATAAAGGAATTACCCGAGTTAAAATACAATTACAAAAAGACTAATTGGAAAAAATTCAAAAACATTATGATTACTGAAATGAATAATAACGAATTGATTCCGAATGATAGAAACCTTACAAATTCCGAAATAGACTTCTATCTCCGTAGATTGAATAACTATATAACTGATTCAATGGAAAAATCGACTCCCAAGTTTAAAAGTGCCAATTCGGTTGAGAAATTTACTAATACAGTTATAAAGAAATTACAAGCCGAGAAAAGTAGAATGGTTACTATTATTAAAAAGCATAATAGACTGGAATGTTTTTTAACACAAATAGAAATTAATTTAATAAAAACTCAGTTGAAACTAATAAAAAAACTGATAAATGATAACTTTACTTCAGCGGTTAATAAACATTTTCAGGAGAAACTCGTGAGCATTGATAAAAAAAACCCCTCAAATATGTTTAGTGAGATTAGGAAGCAGTTTAGACCAACACAATGCATGAACTTAGATACGATTAGAATTCAAACGGAAAGTGAATCGTTAATTAAAAACGCGGGAATCAATCCCAGGGAATTGGAAAGAGAATGTACTAGTAATGACTTTTTAGTTAGGGAAAATGATCAAAAATTAAATGTAATTGGTGCCTTTTTAGAATCGGTTCACTCTTTTAAGGAGATTGATCCCGAGAATGATCTGCATAATGAGGTTGATAGCTGTTTCACCAAATTTTTAGATGATAAATATGAGTATGAATACAATAAATCAACTTTTATTACATTTAATGCATTCAAAAGGGCTAATGAATTAGATGAATATCTTGCTGAAAACTTTTTCACAACAAAGGATACAGTAATCTACATTTTCAATAATCTAAGAAGAAAATTATCGTCAGGTGTTGATAACATTCCAAACATTGTGTTAAAAAACATTCCAGAGCAAATAGTTCTTGAATATTGCACTCTTTTTAACAACATGCTTAACAATTCGTACTTTCCTCACGCATGGAAGATAGCTAAGGTTGTAGTTCTACCAAAAAAAGAAAAAGACACAAGTAATCCGAAAAATTTGCGGGCAATAAGCATGCTGCCGAATATTAGTAAAATTTTTGAGGTTTGTATTAACAACAACATAATTCAGTTCTGTGCAAGAAGTAATCTGATTAATGATAGACAATTTGGGTTCAAGTACAAACACTCAACAATACATGCGATTCATTTATTTGTTTCGAATGTCCAATGGAATTTAAACAAATCTTTATATACTGGGGCTTGTTTAATAGATTTTGAAAAGGCATTTGATAGTATTTGGATTCCCGGATTAATATACAAGCTATTGAATTATAAATTTCCTTTTCATTTAATTATACTGATCCACAATATGTTGAGTAACAAAACCTTTTTAGTTTGTGATAAAAACTCAGTTAGTTCGAAGAAATTCGTTATTGTTAATGGTTTACAACAGGGGACTGTTAACTCTCCAATTCTGTTTAATATTTTCATATATGATCTATTAAATAAAATCGAAAATATGATTGGTTTTGCTGATGATATTATTATATATCACTCGGATAATAAAATAGAAAAAATTAATGAAAAATTACAACACTATTTTTATATAGTAGAAAAATATTCCACAGATTGGCAAATGAAAATAAACCTTACGAAATGTGAGACTATACTCTTTCGTCCTCCAGTAGGTAAATGTAACAACAATGTAAAAAAAAATTGGAAGTCCTTTGGTATAAAATCCAAAGACAATATAAATATACCGAATAAACAAATGGTTAAATATCTGGGTGTTCACCTGGATAAATTTTTATACTTTAACAATCACATCAGTTCACAACTCATAAAAGCAAGAAAAGCGTTTTTTATGTATAGTAAATTATTTTTTTCAAAACACCTCACAACGGAGGTAAAGACCTTAATGTATCAATTATTAATACGACCTATTTTGACATATGGTTGTCAGATATGGTTCAATATTGCTCCCTCGTACATGGAGAAAATAAGGATATTTGAAAGGAAATGCCTTAGAAGCTGTACTTCTCTATACAGATCTCCAAATAGCAATTATGAAAAATATATATCTAACAAAAAATTATATAATGGGGCTAAAATCAGTAGAATCGATAATTTTATTATCCATTTAATAAGAAACCATATAAATAAATGCTTGGAATGCCACGAGAATAATCTAATTATGGCTCCTTATTATGCAAGTGATGAATACATAGATAAAACACTGCAAAGTGGATATATCCCACCTGAGGCCTTTTTATACCTCGATAGAAAGGGATTTATTCAGAATGAAATCGGCATTCCTATATTTTACCACATTTATAGACGGGCCAATGTAAAAGCTGTTAGCAGCAATGTGCTCACTATTGAAAATCAAAGGTTCGACACTAGTATATACTCGGCAGATAAAAATATGTTTCCAAACTTAAACATTAAGAAGTATTGGTGGCTCACTAAATAGTTCTACCTCTTTTTTTTATTTTTTTATTCCTTGACCTTAATCTTTTATTTTTTGTAATATAAAAGTAAGGTTTTTTTCAAATTTTTCTTTACAATTAATTATAATAAATTACATTTTTACTTTGTAAAATAATAATAATAAATAAGATACAAAAAATTATATAATGCTAATAGATATTATACTTGAGAGCCCGTATAAGGGACTGTGTATTATAAGTTATACTAACTACTATTTGTTTATTTATAGTTTAATAATATGAATTTAAGACAAATAAACGATCCAAAAAAAAAAAAAAAAGGGATAGAAAAACTCACACATATTACTACCCAGTCAGAAAAATACAAACGGGAAAGCGGTGGCAAAGCACTTTAACAGGTGGTATAAGTACTGGCAAAAAGTGCTATCCCATTCCCAAAATGATAACATCATTAGACAAAAGGACCGGCTGTTCAAAAAGCGCCGGAAAAGCACTGGAGGAACAAAATTTTTAAACGTTGGCGAAACGCTGGCAAAACCAATAAATAGGTGGTCTGGAAATATATTTTCCAAAATAAAATTTAAAAAAAGTTCATATGTATTTTTTTTGGTCCTGCCGTGATTTGAACCGAGGCCGTCAGATTGGCAGACGATTGCTCTACCCACTGAGCTAACGAGACATATAATATTTAATGGCTAAACACATAAATGAGTGATAATAGCTGGACAACTACTGGCTGTGCTAAAATGCTAATACTGGCAAACAATTTTTTGTAACTAGTATGCCAGTGTTGGGAGGGTAAAAAAGAAGTTGGTCTTGAAGGAGCTTTCCCACAAACAAAAAAATTGATTTTATAAAACAAAAAAAAATTTAAATTAAAAAAAATCCAAAAAAAAATTTTTGCTTGCAACCGGATTTGAACTCGGATTCTTCCGACTACAAACATTTTTTAACGAAGCGTCAGCATTTTTATAAAATCATTGGTCTACCAGTGAATTGAGTTTTGTACGCCTGGTAGCATTTGCTAGGTAGCACTGGATAACCACTGGTTGCAAACCTTGGCATATCACTCTAAGCCAATTCTTTCCCAGTGGTTTTTTTTATAAACCACCGAAATTTTTGTAAAACAAATACTGGTAAAACGCTTTTTGCAAACGCTGGCAAAGCGTCCCAAATGAGTGTTCTGCCAGTCATTTATTTTTAATACCGTGGTTACCCAGTGGTATGCCAGTGCTTGATTTTTGTACCACTGGCGATTTCTGACTGGGTATTTGTCATAAATTGATGTTGCCTTGGTTGGGGCTCGGACCCGCAAAAAAATTAAAATTCACTGTAAATCTTTAAATGTTATTCCAAATTTTTGTGGAGGAACAAAATTTTTCAATGTTTTGTGTGATTCACGCGTGACACGAAAATTTCGTGTCAATGCCAATTGATAAAATTTTTATTGACATTGACAATAATTTGGTCCATTTAATTAAGTAGTTCCAAGTATGTCTATAATCAAGAAACAGATTAATGGAAAAGGGACTGAAAACAATTCTATCATCCAATTATAATTGGATGAAACTCAAAAAATAATGGAGATCTGACCATCAGTTCTATATATTTCGGACATGCTGATTATAATGGCGTACTTTATTTTTCGATCAATGGTACCGATTTTTCGCTAAATGTCTTTAAAGTTTGTTTTTTACATAAAAAATTTTTCAAATTCAATTAATATGAATTTTTTTTATTTACGATATAAATGCGATGTGCTAATCGTGATATTTAAACTACTCTTTAGTATGATACTAACTTAAGTAAAAAATGTATTTATTGCCATAACTTTTGCAAATGGAAACTTTTTCGCTTGAAATTTTGCAACAGCAGTTTTTAGAGGTTGCCCTACTACTAAAAGTTGGACTTTGGGGACATCTTGGAAAGCTATGCTGACATACAAAATTTTTGAAAAACGCGATTTTAACGTATAGACCGCTATAAATGAATATATTTTTTTTATTGAAATATTTTCTTTTTAATTGCTTCCTTACAAGGCATTACATTTATTGAGGTCGATTGTACATCCGGCGACTGAAGTCGCTGAAATAGCAAAAAACCATAAAACCTATATAAAACGCTAAGTAGTGGTGGTTTAAATATCAAGATTAGCACATCGCATTTATATCGTAAATATGGCCACAGGTCCTGTGCTTATATTTTAACACAAAAACATTCATATTAATTGAATTTGAAAAATTTTTTATATAAAAAACTGAATGGACAACCGCCAAACTTAAAGACATAACATCATGCAGTGTTATTGGTTTTACAGTAATACAGTAAAACTAATAACACTGCATGACAAAATCTTGACTTTTAAAAATTAATAGAGCTCTGACCAGGCACCTAGCTAGGGGGGGGGGGGCTTGGGGGCTAGAGAAACTGTTGTCAAGTAAAATCCTAAAAAAGTTCTGTTGAAAATAGAAATTTTCTATTTTATTACTTTACATTTAATTCTATGCACAAGAAAAAGATAAAAAATACAATATTTTTATTTTTTATACTCTTTTTATTCATTATGAGAATGATACGTTACTTTTTTTACGATGCTTCCAAACTAATTTGAGCTTAGGTATAATGCTTAAATGTTGGCTTTTCATAGTTTTTTATTAAATTAAAATTATTAACTGTCCATGCAAAAGCGTACTTTAGGATAAACAAGAAATTTATTCTGGAAGTGAGTGTAAATTAAATACATATGTGACTTTCTCCGAGAAAAGGGACCTAGTGTGTCAAAAAACGGGTTTGGACTTAAGAGTGGATTCTGGTACCTAAAAGGGTGTAGAATAAGATGAAATGAGTTAGATTTCTGATAAAAATAAAAATAATAAAAATAATAAATTTTTATCAGAAATCCAGAAATTTTTGCCAGAATCCACTCTTAAGTCCAAACTCGTATTTTGACACACTAGGTCCCTTTTCTCGGAGGAGGTCACATACATATGTATATAAATACGGATTTGTCCCAAGAAGCTTCTTGCAGTATATTTAACAAAATTAGATTCTGCGGTTTTAGAAGATCCTGCAAAATGATCATCGCGGTCAGAAAGTACACTGTTGCTAAAACAAAACTCTCAAAGTGTTTTGCAAATCTAGCTCGGTTTTTAATTTGATGGTCTCTTGAAACATGTGCCTATTTTAATCACGTTCTCGTCACAAAGACTCACTATCAGTTGCTTTTTATTCATATTATTTGTTACACTATGCGACAGTCAAAATCGGGATGGGATGAAACCAACGGGAAATGTTATATCGGTCAAAAACAAGTTATACGTGTCCCGGCGTTTCGCTGGGTCACCCCTAGGAATCGAGATATATCTTTTTTTGACATAACTCGAGAACCACTAGTCCGATTTTGCTCAAACAATTTAAAAAAAATTTAAAATTACAATTCCTTTAATCTGTTCATAGTATAACGTTTTTCTATATACTCAACAGTTTTGCCGCTAAAAATAAATGTTTGTTACCGCTACCATAAAAATCAATAAACCTTTTGATTATTACTTTTTTTTTAATATTTTAGGTAAAAAATATTTTTTTCTTCATATATTTATTTTTACCGGCAAAACTGTTGAGTATATAGAAAAACGTTATATGAGCAGATTAAAGGAATTGTAATTTTTAATTTTTTTAAAATTGTTTGAGGAAAATCGGACTAGTGGTTCTCGAGTTATGTCAAGAAAAGACCACCAAAGGTCAAATCGATATATCTCGATTGCTAGAGGTGACCCAGCGCCGGGACACGTATAACTTCTTTTTTACCGATATAACTTTCCACGGTAATTTGAACCCTTCCCGATCACTGACCCCTACCATTTGTCTCACAGTGTTATTAGCAGTTTGGTGTTAAAAATTTTCGCAATCTCTTCTATTTTCCTAATTCTAACACAATGCACTAGCATAAGTAAGGGCATCGCCTGAGTGTTAATCTCTCGTAAAAAAAAATATAAATAGTGAGTAAAAATGTGTGGACACCCGGAAGCATTACAGTTCACAGTTAATTTCAATCAATTTTATTTTTGAACTAGTGTGTTCTTCTAGTGTATTCTCGTTCATTCGAGAAATTTTTTCAGTTATTCATACTCTAATATAAAAGTCTTTAAAAATTTTTGCTGAAAAAACAGCTGAATCCAGCAAAATCTGTTTGCTAAACATTAGAAAGATACAAACAGCAAGAAAAAATCTGTTAAATTTACAAAATTTCAGCTATACTTTAGTTAATCGAAAATGACAATTTACTTTGCTAAAATCAGCAAAAAATTTCCTGGAAATTAGTTGACTAAATCATCGCAAAGAATTTAAAATTTTTAGTTTTTTTTTTGATTTTCTTAATGCGAATAAAATCTACACTGCAGAAAGCAGTCTACTATTTTCTAGCAAATATTTATGTTTATTATAGCAGGAGAGTTCATTATTTGTATTCAACTAAATTAAATTTAGACATAAATTAACTTTTGAATATATAACAATTTCTTTACTGCTTTTTTTCTACTAACATTCAGCAATATTTTTTTAGCCAATATTAGCAATGTAAATTTGCAATTCAATTAAACGAAATTTAACTCAAATATTACTAAAACAGTTGCATTTTTGTTGTACTTATCTTACTAATATTTAGCAAAAAGGATTTACTAATTTCAAAAGCTTTCTGTGCTGGGCCCCTTTTAACTAATTTTGAGTACCTTTTTTCAGGTATTTTTTCAGGATTTTTATAAGATTATATTATGTCAGTAGTTTGTTTGATAAATCCGAATAAAATAAAAGAACCGAAAAGAACAGATGAAATTTAACTTATGCGTGAACGTTAGAGAGTTCCTAACTCCTAACACACAGATATTTCAAGAAGTCATAAAATAAATTTGGAATTTTACTTTCATTTCGCGTTGGAACCATCGTGATTGAAATTATTTTTGCGCTTTGAAATTAGTCTAAGATCATATTGGAATGGCGCACTCCATTGGAAATCAAAATAATAATGATGTAATTTACTATTAATATTTAACCTTTCCGATAATCTATAAAATTGTAATAAAAGCCCAGATGCCGAAGCAGTAGAAAAAGTACTATAATTGATGATCTAGATGTACTAAAGACTAATGATTTTAACATTGAGTTGTCATAGGAGAGGAGTACTCCAACTTCAACATTTTTTAGTACCTTGTGGACGAGTGCAAAAAAGCTCTTTTTCACCAATTAAAAGTTAAAAAAAAAATTCTTCACAAAAAAAAATATATTTTTTTTATTTTACAAAAGTTTTAATTGCCGGCATCGGGTATCGAACTTACGACCTCAGGATTGCTTGTCTAGCGCTCTACCGCTGAGCTATGCTTTGATATGAAAGTTGAGTGACATAAAAACACCACTTTGTTACTGCGTTATTGTTCCTTATTCTCTTCAATAAAAGTACTTAATAAACAAGAGTAAAAGGTGCACTCCAATTCAATATTGTTTTCAGTATTATTTTTGCAGGTGCATAGAAAGCAAATTCTCATTATTTTTTTTATACATATATACACATTTTTAAAAATTAAAAAAATATTGACTTAAAACAAATTAATTATAAATACCCAGCCAGCAAACAAGCTCAAAAATGAAGCAAAAAAGACCTCAAAATATTATTAAAAATTCAAATTTTTGTATGAAAGTGGTTCATCCAAAAGAGCCTTCGGTTTTGATTCAAAAACTACTCAAAAAGAAGATTTAAAAAAATTCGAAATGCTCAAAAATACGCTGCAGGTCGCAAATATTAAGATATTTTGAAGAAATTTGGTACACCGACCTATGTCAGCCCAAGGTTAACACGGGTCCATGTTTAGACCTAGTGCCCATATAAGAGTCCCCTCAAAATTATATTGTTTATACGCTGCAGGTCGCAAATATTAAGATAATTTGATGAAATTTGGTACACCGACCTATATCAGCCCAAGGACGAAGCCCATTGATTTTAGTTAACAGCGGTCCATGTTTAGACCTAGTGCCCATATAAGCAGGTCGCAAATATTTTTTTTTTTTTTAAAGAGAAGCAACACGTCAATTAGAATTTTCCACCTTCCACTTATTCTCAATTAGAGAATAAGTGGAAGGTGGTGAAAGATGAAGGGCTTCAAATATGGCAACACTGTAATTGCGCGAGATGTTGATTTTTAGAACAGTTGTTGCGCGCCATCTGATGGTGATTTGGCGAACTTTGTTGAAGCTTTTTAGTTCATAGCCCTGTTATATTATTTTACTTCGGTGCTATGGGAACACCGAAGGAGGACGCTGCGATATGTATGAGGGATAGAAAAAAACTCATACATTTCATTTCATAAATTGATGTTGCCTAGGGTGGGGCTCGAACCCGCATCCTCACGTGTAACAGTCCAACGCGCTAACCATTACACAACAGCGCCCACACATATTAAGATATTTTGATGAAATTTGGTACACAGACCTATGTTGGCCCAAGGACGGAGCCTATTTATTTTGATGAACATCGGTCCATGTTTAGACCTAGTGCCCATATAAAGGTCCCCTCAAAATTATATTGTTTATACGCTGCAGGACGCAAATATTAAGATATTTTGATGAAATTTGGTACACCGACCTATATCAGCCCGCCTATTGATTTTGGTTAACACCGGTCCATGTTTAGACCTAGTGCCCATATAAGAGTCCCTCAAAAATTGGCTTGGTTACAAACTGCAGGTCGCAAATATTAAGATATTTTAATGAAATTTGGTTCGCTGACTCACATTATAGAAAATTTTGACACAAGTCCCATTTTAACCCATTCGAATTTCGGATCCAAACATTAGTTGGCTTTTAACCAGACTGGTGTAGGGTATTGTAAAGTCGGCATGCCCGACTTTAACCTTTTCACTTGTTTTAATTTGAATAAGTTGGGTACGATGAGTTTAGATTGGAGATTAACACTTTCACTACCGACTTTTTTTTGTGGATGTATCATTAGAAAAAAATATGTAAAATGTTTTCCCCCTTCGATTTTTTTAAATTTCTCATCCCCGTTTTACCCCTTAAACATTCGAATAGCCAAAAATCCTTTGGTTGGTTTTCTTTTCGTCATAAAACGAAGCTATATACCAAATTTCAATTATTTATTTATCTTCATTACCCAGCAAAAAAAAATTGCAAGTAGTGCTCTACAAACTACTTCTTTTAATGCTTCACAAGTATACGTTAGTGTATTTTTACTACTTTTTTAGAAGTTATTCTGAACAACTTCAAAAAATCACTTCTTTCATTGCATCCCAAGTATCCGTTATTACATTTTTACAGCTTTTTTAGAATTACTTCTGAACAACTTAAAAAAATCACTTCTTTCATTGCTTCCCAAGTATCCGTTATTACATTTTTACAGCTTTTTTAGAATTACTTCTGAACCACATCCAAAAAATCACTTAAGTATTGCTTCTAAAGAGTAATTGCTCTAAAAGTGATCGTAAAAAGTGATTTTGGTATCATTTGGCATTTTCAAACAGAGTGTCCCGGGTTCGATTCCCGGCGCGACCACTATTTTTTTATTTATTTTTTTTATTCTATTAATTTTTTTTTTAATATTTATAATTAATTTGTATAAATTCAATATTTTTTAATTATTAAATTTTTAAAAATATGTTTATATAAAAAAAATGGTGAGAATTTGATTTTTATGTACCTGTAAAAATAGTACTGAAACCAATATTGGAGTGCACCTTTTACACTTGTTTAATAAGTACTTTTATTGAAGAGAATAAGGAACAATATCTCGCATTAACAAAGTGGTGTTTTTATGCCAGTCAACTTTCATATCAAAGAATAGCTCAGCGGCAGAGCTTAGCAACTAGCAATCTTGCGGTCGCAAGTTCGATACCCGGTGGCGGCAATAAAAAACTTTTGTAAAATAAAAAAAGTATAATTTTTTTTGTGAAGAATTTTTTTAAACTTTTAATTGGTGAAAAAGAGCTTCTTTTGCACTCGTTCAAAAAGTACTGAAAAAATGTTAAAGTCGGGTACTCCTGTCCTATGACAACTCAATGTTAAAATCATTAGTGTTTATGTTAAAAAAGAAGTACATCTAGATCATCCATTGTAGTGCTTTTTCTACTGCTTCGGCATCTCTTTTTTCGTTGGGTAGTTTATGAGAAATACCAAAACCCCCTTTTCTTTTAGATTATGATATATTCAAAAAATTAGACTTCATTAACAAATATCGCGACTATATTGCCATGTCGGAATGTTTATACATATAATGATTTTTCTTTGAAGGCCAAGAATCCAATAAACTTATTTACAAAAAATATAAGGTTTTTTTACATTATCAAATTTTATATATTATTTTAAAGATGTGTACACTGTAGTGTACAAGGGTGGTGAAAGAGTTTATTAAATTAATACAGATGGAACTTTAAGAAAGTTGACTTATGCTAAACATGGGTACTTCAATGTATTTTGATGGTATCGCACTATCCTTTAATTCAACTTCAAACTAATATTCTAGTGCTTGCGAAAATTTAAATGTTAATTATACTTTAGAAAACATATTATTTTAATATGTTGTTTATACATGAATGGATGTCATTACATTTCTAGATCTGACAAAACAGCAGAGTAGTATGTTAGAAGATGACAAAGCAAATTGTGGTAAATTTTTTGTTATTGCTTTTTCTTTGATATTTTAAATGTTTAATAACTCTCCAAGACGTGAACAACAAATTCTGATTGAGTTTATAATTTAACTTAAGAAATATTTCTAGAAATTCTAAAAACGTCGTCCCCTGACGATTTTCTTAGGCAAGAATGAAATCCGGATAGGGACATTCTTACAACAGATTATTTTTCACAATTTGCTAAATAAGTTTTGGGATTTTAGCATATTTAATTCCTTTAATGCAATTGATGTATTTCCCGATAAAAATAAATTTAAAAAATATCGCTAAAAAATTTGGGCCTTAAGTGTCAACTATGGGTCCACAATGCACAGTGGGCCAGATCATCAAATTTTGGCCAAAACTAGAATATTGAGTATATGAGACTAAAAGATATCACAAAGGGGGTTTGGTTGTTGCTGATCACGAATCTGAAATAAAAAATATAAAATTCAAAATGGCGGATCCAAGATGGCGGCCATTAATTTTTAGTTTTTATTATTTTGGACTTAAAATAATCAATTATATAGGTTGATTAAAAATCTGAAATTAAAATTTTGATATACAAAATGGCGGATCCAATATGGCGACAAACAATTTTTTCATTAAATTTCTTATGTCGCCTGATTTACTTCAAATTTCCACCAGGGGAAGTTTTTGGGTAGCAGATTACGAATCTCAAATCAAATTTTCAAAATTCAACATGGCGGATCCAATATGGCGGCCATAAATTTAAAATTGTTATTTGTTGGAAAATAAATTATACTGTACAAAAGAAAAAAAGGTTCCGATGACAACTAATTCTGGCAGAGGGACCAAAGAAAAATATAAGTGTATCGGCGTTTTAAAAGTTTTATTTTAAGCTTTATTCTCAACTTTTCTACTTATGCCGCATTCGATATTTCTCCAAAGCGCTCATGTCCATATTGCCTATGGTTTGAACCTAGGGTTGCCATTTATTTAATGTAGGTGCAAACGCGTTCCCGAAAAAGGAATCTAAATCCCGAATACGCGAAAAAGCCGAGATTGTCCTTAAAATTAATTTTAATAACTAATGTGCAATTTTGAACCCAAAGTAACTGCAATTTTCTAAATAAAAACCATATAGTTAGTATATTTTTACTAAAATTATTTTTAACTTATTGAAAACTCATTTAACTGAAAAGTCATTTAGTTTTTAGACCTAGGTGTCGATGCTGAATGTTTTACGAAGCTGTGAAGAGATACGCCGCCAGTCGACACTATTTTTTCAGCCACCCGCCGCCGAATATTTTAGCCATTAGCCGCCGTCAGCATACACAATGGACCGGCTTGTATCTCTGTTAAGAAAACTTTGATAAAAACACAAAAAAATGAGGAATCCAACACAAATTTTAAAACCGCTATTTCTTAAAATCGTTCCATTAAATTTTTTTGCTAGATTCGGATTTAGCTTACCAGAGCTTATTGCAAAATTGATATTGCAAAAATAGGCTCTGCAAAAATTTAAAATTTGTTGAATAGTGCAATTAAAATACCATATCTTTAACCGATACCCAGCAAAACCACACATTGCCAAATTATGTGTAAAGTAATGTGTAGCCATAGGGGCCGATGCATTACTTTACACCTTACTTCACTGATGAATTTTACAGGCGATGAGCCCCAAAGTAATGTATAAAGAGGAAGTGATAAAGTAATTGATTACCTATGAGGTTACGAGGATGGGAAAAGTAATGGGTCTAAAAATAGATTTTCGTAAAAAAAATTTTATTTAAAAAAAATTTATTAGAAATATTTTTTTTATTAAATATATAAACGTGGTCACGCTGGAATTCGAACCTGGGATCCCTGCTTGTTAGCCAAGAACTCTACCATCTGAGCTATTGACACATATAAAATTTGATTACTTAAAAAGTAAATGAATTGTTGTGCTTCGTATATTCTTTCGTAATGGCGAAAAATATACACCTTACACCCATGCTTACAAAGAAAGACAAAGTAATATGTCTAAAAATAGATTTTCAAAAATGTTTTAATCATTACTTTCCGATTATAAATCACGCAATACGTAATCAGTAATTGGTAAGTCATTACTTTTTATTTTGAAATAATGCAGAAGGTAACGAGCTATCATTACAAGGTAATGCGTGAGTATATCGCACCCATTACCAAAGTTTTGCTGGGTATCTAACTAATATATTTTCTGTGTGTTACCCTTGTGCCAAAGTGAAGCTTCAGCCAGAAAGAAAGAAATTCATAAGAGACCTTCCGTGTAGTTTTTCTAAAAATTTTTTTTATTTTGATAATTTTAAGTTTTATTTTTAACCATATTTAATTTAAGTGAAGCTGGTACTTTCATCATTATATTCAGGCTCTGGCTCAGGTTGTCTATCTGATTCCAAAAAGTTATTGCCTTGTCCAAAATCATTTCTTGTTCCAAAATCCTGGTTGCCATTTAATAAGACTGGTTGGCGATGAGGAATTGGTTTAAGTGCAAATGGTTGATCTTGATTATTATCTTCATTTGGCTGTTGTTGAGCACGTATTATAGCCAGAAAAGCTAAAACAGCAACGATAACTATTAAGTACTTCATGGTTATTAAATGCATTGCAATTTAAAGCTTATTTATATATACGTAAATTGAGTTTAATCTTAAGAACAAATTATGCAGTATAGTTTATTGTTATTCAAAGTACGTAAATATTAACAAATGAACTAATTACAATAATTAATACAAAACAAATTTTCAATTACACTGATAGAATTTTCGTTCATACTATTAATGAATCGATTTCATTAATCTGAATTCACTGATTTAATGAAAAAATGTCATTGAGTTAATGAAAAATTCATTAATTTAATAAATTTTTTCATTATATATTTTCAACTAACCCGTAAGATATGCTATAATTTTTATAAGGGTTTTGAATTTGCTAATTACTAAAATAGATATATGTTCCAGTAATGAATTCTAGGGTTGCAAACTGAAATTATTTAAATATAAAAGTCCAAATAATGACATCATTTTGTTTTGGCTATTTAGATCAATCGGTAAAACGATAATGTTTACATTCTGGTGATTGCGGGTTCAAGTCGACTTCAGGGAGATGTCAAAAACGTTGTAAAAACGAAAAAGAGAAATATATGTACAAACAAAAATTAATAAAATAAAAATAAATAAAAAAGTAACGCAAAAAAAAATATATTTTTTTCAATTAGTTTGCATTTAATGAATACGTTTCATTGATCTAATAAACGCGTTCTTTGGGGACTTTTCAATGAAAAAAATCATTGGATTAATGAACAAATTCATTAATACTATGCACAAAATTCTATCAGTGTAGGTATTATAACTAATTAGTCGGAAAAGTAAATATTTTAAAATTAAACTTAGATCGTTTTATGTAAAATAATTACACTAAAAAAAAAAATAATGAGTAAACGAACACACTAAATATGTTTGCAATTTAATGGAAATTTTATCTCTTTTCTACTAAAAATAAAGTCGTTGAGACTCGTTTTTACAATGTCACGTTTGCTACCACCTGGTAAAAGTACTGTTGATGTATTGTTGATGTCAAATGGAATTTAGTAATCGGGGTACCTATTCTGAATGGTTTGCAAAGCTGTGAAGAGATAAAAATTGTAATTTTTTATAATTTTTCTTAAATGGCTGAAAAGTAATTTTCACCACTGAAAATTTGTGGTGAAAATTCTTGTTCACCCAATTGAAAAAACATACCCGTATCTAAAAGGAAAATTTTCAAAGAATTTCAACAGATAAATACACGCAAAAAAACTACTGCAAAAATATCGAAGTGAACTTTGTAATTTTTTTATAGCTGGGTCTCGGGATTTATAAAAATTGATGTTAAATTTTACAATGTCGTTTGTAAAATTTTACATACATTTGTTACATTTTACACAATTTATTGTTAAAATATAAGACGTTAATCTCTCTGCCATCACTTGGTAGATGGCGCTACCAGCGTATAGGATGTTTTGAAGATCGCCCTATTTATTTCCCTCCCGATTTTTTAAAATGCCACATATCTCAAAAACTTAGCGAGATAGATCAAAATGGAAACAAATTAGAAGGTCATCTCTATCCAAAATGAATATTATTTGGCCCTTGGCCTAACAGACATTTTTTTGAAATTCCATTTTATAAAATGGCCCATATCTCGAAAACTAAGCGATATAGATCAAAAAGGACAAAATGGTTGTTCTTAGTTATAGAGAAGGTTAGGGAAAAAAACTGCAAATAAAACTGTAGATTTACAAATTCTGTACTTACCCAGCAAAATATTGGTAATGACACCTTATTACTATCTGCATTACCAAAAATGATACATCATTATCTTTTGCATTATTTTGTAATATAAAATAATAACTTCCTATTATATTCATTCCTCTTAATTATTATTCATTGCTCTTAATTATAAAATAATGACTTACTCGTAATAGTTTAAATAAGTACTTTTTACAGTTAAATTTTTTACATTTTTATTTTCTATATGTAAATATGTTTTACGTTTAAATTTTTATGACGAGTCCTAAAATTACACACTAGAAAAACTTAAATTTTTCTGAACGTATTTCCTTAAGCTAATAATATTTATGTAACTCCCCAGCAAAAACCCTGCTTCGCTGGATGCAGCTTTGTAAGGGAATAAATAAAATTAATCCCTTACAAAGCTGCTTACGGAAGGCATGATTTTTCCATACAAAGGGCCCGCACGTTGTTTTGTGAGAAAAAGCGCATTATTCGCTGCTGAAAAATTGCAGTAAATTCATGTTTTTAGTAAGTGCATTTAACCGCAAATAAATTCATGCACTTTTTTTTTAGAAAAAGTGCTTTTTTTGCTGCTGAAAAGATGCAGTAAATTCATGATTTTCATTGAGCGCATTTAAACGCGCCTTCTTATGAAAATAAATGCATTCATTTGCCGACTTCAAAATGCAGACTGACTCATGTTTATGTGGCGTCTATACATTAAACTCTAGTAAAGAAGGGTAAACACGATTGAGATGATTCAGATTTCGTGCGTATTAATCTTTGGATAACTTACATTTTATTTTACTCCCTAACCCCCCGTTTCCACATGCAAGTGCAAGTTCGAAAAACTCAATACACTCACACTTTTTCACTAATACAATCACACTTATACAACTTGCGACTCAACTTGCAAGTAAATTTTGAAGACAGTAGATTTTTGATACTTGCGGCAAGTGAAATGACAGAATAAAGAAAACAGTGTTGCCTAGTAATGTTTTCTATTAATTTACTAGTATTTGGTAAAGTAACAGTTTTAATGCAACTGATTTTGTATTTATTTGTAAAAAAAAAAGTAAAAAAGAACGCAATGACATATCTTAATGGTAATTTAAATTGTCAATTTTATAAGTTTTTGAAAAAAAAATTGTTAAGAATAAATTTTTTCCCAGCTTTGTTAGAATATTGAATACTTGGCAATACTGGAGTGCTATTTAGTGACAACCTATGCCTTTGACAACATTGTCAAAATGAACTTGCAGCAAGTAGTGTGGACACATGTAAAATTTTCATGTTTTTTCGGTAATTTTCGAAATTTTCGCTGATAATACGTATTCTCAACTTGCAACCATTTACTTGCATGTGGAAACGGGGGGTACAACCTGGTTCGTCGTAAGGGAATAGCGTAGCACTATAATTTTTTAAATAACTTGCCTACGATTTGCTTCGTTTAAGGCAGTTTTGCAGGTTATACAATCAAATTGCAAAATTTTTTGTGTATTGTATACGCATAAAGTTTCGCAACTCTGTAAAGCAGAATTTGTAGCGCGTTAACTTCGTATTTTTACTGCTTCCAAAATACTAAAAATTTTTTGCTGGGTATTTCGGTTTTTTCTTAATGGAATCAGTAAGTTTAGTCATTATAAACCTAATTACAAAAAAACTCTTCTACAAGTTGTCGCAATAACTTTTTATCCACAATTTTAATTTTTTTGTGGTAACGGAGTTTACATTTTCACAAGCAAAAGATATAACAAAAAATTGCGTACGAATTTTCTTCAATTTATTAGTTTTTCGTATTTGGGTTTTCAACATGCTTTTCAATAATATACAATTTGTGTTTATCAAATTGGTGGTATCGCGAATAAAAATACAATTGATTCCGTGAAAATTTTATTTTTTAATTTTGTATTTTTGTCCTTTTAAATGCTTTTCAAAAATATAAAATTTTTTAAAATCCAATCAGCGGTTGCGAAGTTACAAAATAATGTATTAAAAACATAACATTTCGCTATCAAAAAATTCTTAAATTGTGTGAAACATATTTAATTTGTCAAACTAATGTCAGTAATGGCTCGAAATATTGATTCCAAACCAATGAAATGCAAAATCAATAGTTTTTCGCTCCAGCAGTTTAGGGTAAAAAACTAATAATTTTTTTTTGATTTGACGCAAAATCATCTTTTGACGCATAAATATTAGTTGAATCACCTCTGTTTATGGTTATTTTAAAATATTTTAAACATTTACCTACATTTTTTTGAATGCAATCTGATACAAACCATTTTGGTTATGGAGTTTACAGTAACGGAGTTTACATTTGGTTACTTTTTTCATTTTATTTCAGAAACGCTTTGTCCAAATTTTCTTTCCGAAACAAAATCGTATAATGCCTACAAAGTGAATCCAAATATGACATTGTTTTTCTTACTCGTTAAATAGTTTGGTGTAAAAATTAGGAACGGAGTTTACAACATTTTTTCAAATCTTATTAAAGGCATCCTTTTTCATCTCGAAAATGTTACATGCTGCAGAAAAACTTCAAGTCTGTTATAGTAGATTATTATTTACAGTCCAACGATCATTTGAGTATAAATAACATTATACTTTTCGCAATATAATTAACTAGCGGGCGCCTTAAAGTTTAAAGGGGCGCAGCCCCCCCACCCCGACAATTTTTTTTAAATTCGCTTTTTATTTAAAGTACAGTTTTTATAATAAAAGCCTTCACCCAGCCACCACAAATAAATAATTCTGCACAACAATGGGTTTAAAATAAATAAATATTTGATCACTTTTTCTCATGAAAGTGGATTGTTAGTAATGAATCCATAATAAATTGCAATATACGTGTGTATGTTAAGATAATTTGGTAAAGTGCGAACTTAGGTAGATAGACCCGTAAGTAGTTTTGTTCATTTGTGTTTTGAATGAAAATAAATAACGTAAAGCAGGGTTGGAAAGCATTTTATAATTTTAAAAATAGCGGGCAAAGCCCGCTACGTTGTTAGCGTGTCTTAAAGTTTTTTTTTTAATTCCAGTTTATGTAAAGGTAGACCTGGCAATTCAAGTAAATTCACAAATTCAGTTGGAAAATTTACTGCGTCGGTTTCTTCCACCGGTGCTTCGTTACATGAAGTTTAAATATCGGAATATATAAGTTCCATTCCTTTTCTAAGGTTTTTCTCTTTTAGAAAATTTGTTTAACTTTTTGGAGAGTATGTTTCAATGCTACATAAGTTTCATATTCCGTGGATAGTGTTTGAACAGGTAATTCCCTCTTCCAATCCATTTGCATTGTCTATAATTTCAATTCCACTCGTTCAACGTTTATATCCATTTCATTCCACTTGCGTAGTGTTTCAATTCCACTCGTTTCCTATTTAGTTTCTTAATTTTAGTGTTTCATATACACTTGTTCTTTAAGTTTTATGTTTCTAGCTAAAGACGCAGACGTTAAGGGGGGGGGGGGCAATTTTCCCCTTTTGAATCACCATTTTTACCACGTTCCTGTCCAAAGCCCTAGAAATGCCTTGTCGATAAGTTAGCTCATACTCCAAGGAAAACATATTACATATTACAGGTTTCTAGCCGAAGGGTTCGGTTAGGCCATCAAGGGGGAGAATTATTCCGTTTTTACCCCTCCCGGTAGGAATTTCCAAAAATTCCGTCTTAGAGGACGTCTGCGTTGGAGGAGGAACCTACTACATACATAATTTTAGGTCTCTATATCCAGCAGTTTGGCCAGGCCGTCAAGGGGGAAGTTTTTTCCCTTTTTACCCCTCCCGGTATGAATTTCCAAAAATACCATCTTAGGGGACATCAACGTTGCAGAAGGAACCCAAATACCGAATTTAAGATCCCTTGTTCCAGCAGTTTGGCCAGGCCGTTAAGGGGGAGACTTTTCCTGTTTTTGACCCTACCTGTAGAAATTTCCAAAAATCTCATCTTAGCGGATGTCTACAATAGAGGAGGAACTTTAATACTAAATTTCAACTTCCTATCTCCAGCAGTTTGGGCAGGCCTTTAAGCGGCACTTTTCGCTTCATTAATCCCCATTTTTGCAATGTCCCTGTCCAAAAAGCACCTTCCCGGTAAGTGAGCCCATACTCCAAGTAACATATGTTTTACATTTCAGGTTTCTAGCCAACTTTTACTATTTGTGCCCCTCTCGGTTGGAATTTCCGAAAATCCATCGACAGGGAATTTCAGCTTCCTAGTTCCAGCAGTTTGAGCAAGCTGTCAAGGGGGACACTTTTTCTTTTTTTGTCCCTCCCGGTTGGAATTAGGCTGGAAGAAGAACCTAAGTACCGAATTTCAGCTTCCTAGTTCCAGCAGTTTGGACAGGTCGTTAAGGGGCAACTTTCCCTTTTTGAGCCCCCATTTTATAACGACCCTGTCCAAAATTCAAAAAAGTATCTTTCTAATAAGTTAGCCCTTACTCCAGGGACCCACATTTTAAGCTTCAGGTTTCTAGCCGAAGGGGTTTTTACCGGCCCCCAAGGTGAGGCTTTTCTTCTTTTTACCCCTCCCTTTAGGAATTTACAAAAATTCCATCTTCGCGGCTATCTGCGATGGATGAGGAACATTCATACCAAATTTCAACTGCATTGCCTAAGCGGTTTGGGCAGGCCGTTAGTGGGGACATTTTTCCCTTTCAACCACCATTTTTACTATGTTCCTGTTCCAAAATAGAAAAATTATTGCCGGTGAGCTAGTCCTACTCCAAGGAACACATATTTAAAATTTTAGGTTGACCAAAAGGGATTGGGCAAGCCGTCAGGAGGAGACTTTTACCTTATTTCCCCTCCCGATAGGAATTTCAACAATTCCGTCCAAGCGGACGCCTACACAGAAGGAGGAACACACATACCGAGTTTCCTTTTGGGATATCCTGCAGGGAATTCCAAAAATACAAACTTAGTCGATGTCTACTACAGTGGAGGAACCTTTATACCAAATTTCAACTTCTTACCTCCAGTGGTTTGGGCAGGCACTTTTCCAATTTGTGAGAATGTTTATGGGGAGACTTTTCCCCTTTTTGCCCGTTCCAAAAATCCCGTCTTAGCGCACGTCTATGCCGAATATCAAGAAACCTTGTTTTAGTGGAGATATCCGTGGGGGGAGGAAAAAAAGTAGTTTTTTTGAAATTATATATTATTTTAAATGGTACTTTTTGGAAAAACGAAATTTTTTGGAAAAAGATACTTTGTTTTTACAAAGTACTTTATTTATACTTTTTTTGGAAAAGGTATTTTTTTTAAAAAGGTGTTTTTTTTTTGGAAAAATGTATGTTTTTTGGAAAAAGGTACTTGTTTTTGGAAAAGGTACTTCTTTTGGAAAAGGAACATTTTTTTAGAAAAAGGTACTTTTCTGGAAAAAGGTACTTTTTTTGGAAAAAGGTACTTTTTTGGAAAAAGGAATATTTTTTGGAAAAAGTGTACTTTTTTTGGAAAAAGGTACTTTTTTTTGGTAAAAGGTACTTTTTTTGGAAAAAGGTACTTTTTTTGGAAATAGGTACTTTTTTTGGAAAAAGGTACTTTTTTCGGGAAAAGGTACTTTTTTCGGGAAAAGGTACTTTTTTTGGAAAGAGGTACTCTTTTTTGGAAAAGGGTACTTTTTTTGGAAAAAGGTACTTTTTTTGGAAAAAGGTACTTTTTTTGCCCGTCCCTGTAAAAATTTCCAAAACTCCCGTCTTGGTGGATGTCTACGATAGTGGAGGAACCTTTATACCAAATTTCAACTTCCTACCTCCAGCGGTTTGGGCAGGCCGTCAAGGGGGGCCTTTTTCCCCTTTTTAACCCCCATTTTTACAACGTCCCTGTCCAAAATTCCAGAAAGTACTTTCCAGAAAAGTTAGCCCATACTCCAAGGAACACATATCTTAAATTTGAGCTTTCTAGCCAAAGGGGTTTTGGCAGGCCGCCAAGGGGGAGACTTTTCCCCTTTTTGCCCGTTCCGGTAGGAATTTCCAAAAATCCCGTCTTAGCGAACGTCTACGCCGAAAGAGGAACCTACATACCAAATTTCAACTTCCTAGCTTCAGCGGTTTGGGCTGGGCGATGTTGAGTCAGTCAGTCAGTCAGTCAGTCACGTTATTCTTTTATATATAGAGATAGATAACTCCAAAATCCTGGTGTAAGCGTTTTTATCAAAAATTATGACGAAAAATCGTTAAAGAGTTGAAGTCGTGTTAGCATAGATATACGAAAAAGTTTGTAAAATCTATTAATTTTAGTTAAAAACGTTACTCTTCCTCTTCATAAAAATTTTTACGGTTAGTGTTAAGCTTCATTAGTTATTAAAATATGAGCTATTAAAGTTAAGAAACCTTATGAGTTGCTGGTTACGGAGTTTACATTTGGCCTATAAAATTGGTCACAAATTTTATGTATTTACCAAAATTTATTCAGATTGGTATAAATTTTGTAAAACAGGTGACAATGCCCTGATATACATCGAAATATATAACTCAAATGTAATCCATGCATTAGAAATTAGCTGGTTACATTGTTTTTATCACATTTTTGATAACACCAAAGACTATACATAATAAAGAGATTGGGGGACTCTCTATCACTGAGAAAGCATTTGTTCTATTATGTGCCCTGGAACAGGAACATACTCAAACCAATATCACCCAGCAAACATGGCAATACGAAGAAGATTCTCCGAACATATCGCCAGGAAGAAAACATTTATTGCCGGCAATATCAATTTCTTATTCCGGAAGTTTCTTCCGTCGGAAACAACTGTTACACTAAAATAATACTTTCAGGCAATATGAAAGCAATAACTCATATGGAAGATAAAAGGGATATCGCTAAATAAACTCCCGGTACAATAAAAAAACGATTTAATTTTTTCATTATTAAATTTAAGACTGAAAAACAATATCTGCATACATAATCCATTGACCAACTTATAAATTATCCTGATTTCATCTTAGCCGATTTTTCCCGCGCAATTAATCTTAACTTTTCACGAGTTTATTTCCTATATATCTTTTGATTATTTTTGTACAAATTTAGTTTTAATTTTATACAAATTGATAAAAGATTTCAAACAAATTTGCTTTATCTTCCAAATGGTACAAAGATGATATTGCCGAAATATTGTAATAAAAAGTTATGACAAAAGGTAAAATTTTTGAATTATTATTTTCCAAATATCGTCGAATTATCCAAGTGATAAAAGGAAGACAATTTCAAAGTAAATACTACTTGATTATTTTCATTAAAATACAAATAGAAGATATCGCTTTAATATCTTCTTGGAAGGTATCTTTTAAATGTTTGCAGGGTCATTATGTACCCTCTACTCCGTAGATTATAAATTTAAAAGACCGCATTATTATTTTTAAGTGATCGTGCTAAATTTGAAAACAAAATGTTCTCGTATAAAACTTTTACTCCAACGTAACAGATAAATTGATCCAAATTTGGTGTAAATTTAATATTGAAATCATTAATAGAGTGTTTTCAAAAAATTAACTGGTTTGCCTGATAAATACCAGAAACATGTACAACATAGAAACAAAAGAGATGAATTTAAAGCATTTCTTGTAGAGCCCCCCATTACCCGGTTTTACGGTCGACCGGTCTAACCGGTCAGACCGGTTTTAAAACCGGTCGACCGGTCTTTACGGTCTACCCGGTCTTTACACGCAGAGAAAAGATATGGTTGCAATATGATCACAGCTACCAAACTATGGTCACTACTGCCATACATGGTTGTTGCAATCAAATTATTAATGTATTAATCATACTTTACACATGATATGGTCGCCTATAATCATTTTATAGTTAAAATCTCTCTTTTTTTCGGCTATCATATTATTTCTCTCGTCTACAATCATATATTATTTGGACAATCATACTCCTCTCTTCGAATTGCAATCATATTATTATCTGAATTGAGAGAGATCATATTCACAATCATTGGTATAGTTTCGACAACCATGAGATGATCAGTATATTTTTTTAAGAGCGTCATCTATCAGTTAGCGTCAGTCTTGTTTAAGATTTTGTGAAAAGAAGTTGTAAGAAGCACTAAAATAAATAATATAATATATGTGTATTAAAAAAAAATACTTAAAAATATCTTATAGGTATTAATTTTAATAGCGTCATTGTTTTTGGAATAAAGAAATCGCTCTACACAAAAAGTCTAGAGAGATATAGATTGTCAAGCAATCCTCAAAAAAAATTATTGTTTATTATGCAATAAAGTGTTTAGTGCTAGAAATTGAGTGAAAAAAGTAATTAATTTTTTTAATTTTTTGTACTCACGTACGAAAACAAAATGGAAAAAAGTGCAAATTAATAAAAAAAAAACAAAAAATGTAAGTACACGACGAAGTGGTCATAATGTTTTCGTACTGATCATATTATGTTCCTGATGATCATAATATAATCCCGATAATTATAATATGATCCCAAATGATCACAAAATTTTATTCATTACCATAATATGATCATGAGGAAAATACTATGCTCATTAGGAACATAATATGATCACTGAGAACATGTTATGGTCATTTCGGATGCATTGTAAAATTGTATTTTTAACAATATTTTTCTACTCGCTGTTATCAGATGTTTACATAATTTATTTTTAGTTATATATAAATGTTAACTAAAATTATTTTAAATTATTTAAGTTTGTAATTAGTCAATGAATAAATAAATGTAATATTTTGTATAAAACAAATCGTGCGCAGCTTTTTCACTCACCTTCAAGAGAATGCTGGGGAAAAACTATAGGGATCATAGTATGATATACAGGACTATAATATGATAATATTGGGATCAGTTTGGAATCATAATGTAGTAGTTAAGGCATCATATTATGATAGAAAAAGGTATTTCATAATATGATTGTCGCAATCATAAACCCAAAAATACATGATGCTCTTCGAATATGGTCATCCCAACCATGTTTTTTCTTTGCGTGTACGGTCTACCCGGTCAGACCGGGTTTTAATACTATTTATAAAAGGCAGGTTTTTGGTACTTTTTAGCATAATACACTACAAAATATAAAAAATGCTAAAATGATGTAAATTTTATATAAAAAAATCGAAAATTTTTAAAAATTTTAAATTTTTTTTAAAAAATTTTATGAAAAATCAATGTTTTATAAAAATCAATAAATTTTTAAAAAAATTGACGAATTTTTGAAAAATTGATAAATTTTTGAAAAATTGATAAATTTTTGAAAAATCGATAAATTTTTGAAAAATCGATAAATTTTGAAAAATCGATAAAATTTTGAAAAATCGATAAAATTTTTAAAAATTGATAAAATTTTAAAAAATCGATATATTGAAAAATTTTACAAAAAACCGATAAACTTTCAAAAATATCAATAAATTTTATAAAAATTGATAAATTTGTAAAAGTCGATTCATTCATGGATATATTTATAATAACCCGGGTAAAAAAAATAATATGATGTTATATGTAATGATATCTTATTTAATATAATTGGAGATATGCTATGATCCGAAAAATGGTGGATAAAATTATATCGGATAAGATCTAAATATATTGAATCATATAGAATCTTATATATTTTCCGATAAAGCCATTTTTAATTATATATGACGATGTATTAAAATTGTCATAGCATATGTAAATAGATATGGCACATATAAATATATATGGGGACATGTATATTTATACTGATCTATATATGACATCATATAAGAAATTTTTGAAAAACTCAAAGCTATACATAATTATATCCGCAAAGATATAGTGTTACACTTGTACACTATATATAAACATATTAATTCATATTAAATTATATAATTTCCTATATAACTATTTTTACTCGGGAATGTATAACAAAATAATGCGTATTTCGTATTATATTTATATGAGAGACCCACGGTCTTTTTCGGTCCCATGCACGGCGTTTTTTTCTCCTGGGCAAGGACCATTGAGTATGAGCAAGAACCATTGAGTATGAGGATGTGTAAAGACGGCTTGCAGTGGGTGAAAAAATAAAATCGAGCTTAGATGGCATTTTAATATGGTGACCGTTTTTTGGGTTGGCATAAAAAAGCAGACCAAAATGTGCAATAGCCATGGCAATATGCCATTTGTACTGGTGAATTTGAATTTATTTAGGAAATTGTAAAGGGCCACAATTAGTATCTGTGGTGAAAAGTTATTTTTAGACATTATGGGGTGTGTGAATGGGTGTTTGTGTTGAAATCTCGATAGAGGAGAAAATAACTTTTTTATTTTATAAAATTGATTGTGGGATAAATTGAAAAAATAATAAAACAAAAACTGCTATGTTGCGACATTTCATTTGCTGGATGCAAATGGTTTAAAGTTTGTGATGATTATCAAAAATCAACAAATGCAAAGAAATATGAAAAATAAATTTAAAAAACATACATAAAGAGCTAAAGAAATTGTGAAGTATGAAATATGAAAATTATGAAATGGATAAAGTTTTTTTGTATTAAATTATGTTTTATAAAATATTTTAAACCTATAAAATTTAATAAAATTATAATTTTTTCACAATTTGTTTCTTATTTAATTTGTACTTATTCAATATTAATATTTTTTATTCGTAATAATATTGTTTTCACATGAATTATTGAATAATGTGATTGTATTTTTGTAATTATCAAAATAGTAAAGAGAAATAAATTTTCTAACTCAAAAAATAGGTATATTTTTTAACAACATTTTTTGAAGTTATGTTTAAAAATAGTTGTGATTTTATTAAAAAAAAAGAAACATTTTTGTTGTTGTCAGGAATAATTTGAAAATCTAAAATAAAATAAAGGAAAAAAAAATTTTTCCTTTTTTATGAAGATTTCGATAAGAGAAAAACAAATTTTTTTGAAATTTTATTTTTTGTACTACAATAAAGTGTAATAAAAAATATTTGGTATTACAAGGAAATTACTTTTATTATTTTTATAATAAAAATATTCGTATTTAAAATTGTTAAAATAATAATAAACATTTTATAAAATTATTATAAAATTTTTTCTTTTTTTAATTTGATTATTTTAAATAATAATAAAATAAATAATATTATTTTATATAATTTTTTGATCAGCAATTTTTTGTTTTATTTAATTCTTTTGTCAAAACTTCAATTCAAAAATTGTATTTTTTGTCATAATTTTTTTATGAATAATATAGCGGCAATATCAAATTTTTATTTAAGTGAATATTTAATGCAAAAGACTTAAGACACAAAGTTTATAGTTTCAAAATTGTGTTATTGATACAAAAATAATTTTTTTTATTAATAATATCGCGGCAATATTTTCAAAGTTATAAAACTAATTCTTATTCATAATACCCAGGTGAAAATGTTCATATATGTTCATATATTGTCATATATGGTTACATGTATGAGCATATATGGTTTAATGTATGATCATATATGAACATATATGTTATGTATGGAAGCATATATGGGTAAATACATTCAAATGTATGAATCCATATATGATAATATACTGCATTTGTTGGTCCATATATTGGTTCATATATTCCATATATCTTCATATATGAACTCATTTGTTATTCCATATATGGGTAATGTTTTAAGTTTTTTTTGTCATGGGGGTAATTACGTGAGCGGATTCAAAAAATATTGAAATACAATGCATTGATAATTTCTTAAATACAATTGGCAATTTCTAAAATACAATTGCCAGTTTTTGAAATACAATTGATTATTTGTAAAATACATTTGATAATTTCTGAAATGCAATTGCGAATTTCTGAAATACAATTAATAAATTTCTGAAATACAATTTTCAGTTTCTGAAATACAATTCATAATTTCTGATATGCAATTAATAAATATGAAAATCAATTGATAATTTCTGAAAAGCAATTATAAAACTGGAAATAAATTGATTATTTCTGAAATATAATTGGTAAATCTGAAAAACAATTCATAACTTCTACAATACAATTAATGAAACTGAAATTCAATTGATTATTTCTGAAATACAATTGATAAATCTGAAAAACAATTGATAACTTCTGAAATATAATGATAAATTTTGAAATACAATTGAAAATGTTGCAGTAAGATAAAAACAGCAAAAATAAACCTGCTAAATTTATTTATTAAAGACAAAAAACGAAAAAGGAACTTTGAAAATTTTAAATTTTATGTGATGTTTTTTTGTCTAATTTTATTTCTTAATCACTGATATTTAGCTCAATTATAACTCAAATTTTGTAAATATATTAAACACTTTTATTTTTGCTGTTCCTATCTTATTTATATTTAGCAAAAATACTCTGCTAATTCAGCAGTTTTTAATTTTGAACTAATTTTTAGTAGCTTTAACTAAAATTTTTACACACTTTTTTCTATTAGTGTATAAACAATCATTAAATAATCAAAAAACAGTCATAAAATAATTTCTAAACTTCAAGTAAAATGTTTATGTCTATTAAAAATTTCATAATTTCTCAATTTCATTCAAATGTACAAATTCATCAGTAAGAATTGTAATATTTACATTTAATTTAAATAAAAAAAGCAATATTTTTATTAAAAAATAAAAAAAAAATTATATGAACATTCATATATCTCCATATATGGCCATATACCCTCAAACATTTTCACCTGGGTATTCATAATAATATTTAGCCTTACTATCAATATTTTTCAAAGGTATATTTTTATTTTTAAGTAAATGTTTTGTTTTAACCGTAGGTACTATACAAAATATTTAACAATAGAACTTTTAAAATAATGGCAAACATATACATTCAAAAATTTTGTTTATTTTTATTAAAAAAATAAAACAAAATGAATGATCTCTTATTTTGGTAAATTAATGTTCTTTAGTTTGACTCTAGATCATAAATTAATATCACTTTCTGTTTAAATTATTTTCAAAAATTATTATTTTATTGTTTTCAAATTTTGTTTTTTTAAATGAATGTTCTTTAGTTTGACTCTAGATCATAAATTAATATCACTTTCTGTTTAAATTATTTTCAAATTAAAGAAAGATGATACAATTTTTGAAAATAATTTAAACAGAAAGTGATATTAATTTATGATCTAGAGTGAAACTAAAGAACATTCATTTAAAAAAAACAAAATTTGAAAACAATAAAATCAAAATAAATAAAGGCAAAATAAAAACAAGTCAAAACTTCAAATTTAAAACAGAATTTTAAGGTATACTTTAAATATTTTGTATGGTACGAAAACTAAAATAGTAGCCTCGATGACTTTATAGAAGTATGGAAAGAAAATCCATGCTTATGAAAGGAGAGGCCAAATATGGAAAATGCTGCTGCTAGAAGTACTGCCACAGAAAAACTGGTGCTTATCAGCAGACGAGATGATCCGAACGCCAACAGCTCGTCAGTACAACAAAGAATTAGTCATCTAAAGAAAAGATTTTATCATGAACTATCCAAGAAACAAAAAACCCTTCTTATATATCGAATATATGGTACTTCAAATTTGAAGATGATGAAGAAGAAGAATATAATCCATTGCCAAATAAGCAAAAGGTTGCAACGCCAATAAATATTGCTGAAGACAGTTTAATTCGAAGATTTGGGTTTAATCCGGATGAATCTTCAAAAGAAAATACTGTTCCTGCTAAATTTATAAATTTAGAAAAAACTGAAGAAATTGAGCCGCCAATACGCCAATCAAGTGATTCTTTGCAAACAAATCCTGTCATAAAAAATGTGGAAAATTTGCAAAATTGGCCAACGGAACACAGCACATTAAGTCTGAAACTGCACAAATGGCAACCGATAACTTTAAAGCAGAACAACAAGTTCAGGAAGAACAACGAACAATTTATGTTCCACCAAATGTTCCGGATGCTGAATATGTTGAGCACGACGCGTACGCTTATAGCGTAATTTGTGAAATGCGGCAAATGAATCGCATTCAACAAATAAAAGCGAAGAAGGGTACCGACGAAACTGTTACCAAAGGGCTGTTAGGGCAATTTAGTTTGTAAAAAAAAATTTAATAATAATAAAAAAAAATTCAAAAAAAATAATTGATTGCACGAGGTTTTTGGTATTATTTTTTTTTTTTTTGAAAAGTAAAAGGATACTGTTGGAAGAAATTTTATGGTCAATATTCCTCTTGAAAATGGAAATTCGCAAAAATATAGAACACAAAAATGTTTACCTTTTCTATGGTAAATTGCCGTGACTATTATGCGATGCCAAATTTATGTTGAAAATACATATACTATTTAAATATTTGATGAAATAATTTTGGTTAAATGCAATTTTTTTTTTGCAAAATGCTTTTAATGTTTTATGGTGTTTAAAAACCTATTTTGAGCTCCACATGAAATTTTTTTTGCATAATTGTTAAACAACATTACCAAATAATTTTTTATTTTTTTTTTCTTTTTTCATAATAAACGATTTAACAATAATGTTTATTTTGATAGTGGTATGAGTGACCTTTTTTTTCAAATAGGAAAAAACTTAAAAATAATTGATTGAACGGGCGTTTTTTTTTGGTTTACTTGTTATGGGTAAGTAATAAAATATTGTTGGAATATTTATTTAATTTTATTGCCAATATTCGTGTTGAAAGCTAAAGTTAACGAAAATTCAGAAAATAAAATTTTTAACTTTTTAATGGTTTTCTTAAATATTATGCGATGTTCATTTTATTGTTAAAATCTTTAAATATTAATGAAATAATTTTGGTTAAAGGCGATTAATTTTTCACACAATTTTTTTGCAATCTTCTAAATTTTTACAGTTACTATATTTTAATAGAAATCTTCTTTTTGAGATCTTCGAGAAAGATTATTTTATATAACTTTTGTCCAAAATTACCAAATAATTTATTTTGTTTTTTCATATTAAACGATTTTACGAAAATGTTTATTTTGAAAGTGGTATGAGTCACCTTATTTTTTTTTATAATAGCATAACACTTAAGGATAATTAATTAAATCAGGGCATTGGCATTAGTTTTTTGCGGAAACGTTATAAATTGCCAAATGGCGGCAGTAAAAGTTGAAATTCGCGTAAATTTTGCAAACAAAAATTTGAAATTTTTTTGTCGTAAATTGATATTTCATGAAGTAATTTTGGTTAAAAATAATTAATTTGTTCGCAAAAAATTGGTAAAAAAAATTTCAGCTACAGCTTTTTCACAATTTTACAAAAGAATTAAACAAAAGAAAATGTTTTCCATTCCTTTATATTGCCATATGATAAGTTGCTTTTTTAAAAGTTCGTTGTTTTTAGAAAAGAAGTTTTGAGAAAAGAATTAAATAAAACAAAAATTTGCTGATCAAAAAATTATATAAAATAATATTATTTATTTTATTATTATTATTATTATTATTATTATTATTTAAAATAATCAAATCAAAAAAAATTTTTTTATAATAATTTTATAAAGTGTTTATTATTATTTTAACAATTTTATATACGAATATTTTTATTACCTATAAAAATAATAAAAGTAATTTCCTTGTAATACCAAATATTTTTTTTATTACACTTTATTGTAGTAAAAAAAATAAATTTCAATAAAATTTGTTTTTCTCATAAAAAAGGAAAAAATATTTTTTCCTTTATTTTATTTTAGATTTTCAAATTATTCCTGACAACAACAAAACTGTTTCTTTTTTTTTTTAATAAAATCACAACTATTTTTAAACATAACTTCAAAAAAATTTTGTTAAAAAATACCTATACGAGTACCTATTTTTTGAGTTAGAAAATTTATTTCTCTTTACTATTTTGATAATTACAAAAATACAATCATATTATTCAATAATTCATGTGAAAACAATATTATTACGAATACCTACAAAATATTAATATTGAATAGGTACAATTTAAATAAGAAACAAATTGTCAACAAATTATAATTTTATAGCTTTAACAAATTTTATAAAACATAATTTAATACAAAAAAACTTTATCCATTTCATATTTTTCATATTTCATATTTCACAATTTCTTTAGCTCTTTATGTATGTTCTTTTAAATTTATTTTTCATATTTCTTTGAATTTCTTGATTTTTGATAATCAACACAAACTTTAAACCATTTGAATCCAGCAATTGAAATGTCGCAACATAGCAGTTTTTGTTTTATTAATTTATCAATTTATCCCACAATCAATTTTATAAAAAAAAGTTATTTTCCCCTCTATCGAGATTTGAACACAAACACCCCTTCACAGTAAAGAAAACTACTACAACACATTCTCATTAATAATACTAATACTAATCACTAGGGCAAGGAATTTCATGCAAATGCATGTTTTTTCTCGATAGTACAAAACTAATATGGACTAAATATTTATCCGAATTATCAAATTTAGAACAAAATGGCATCGATTTGTAGTTGCATATTTTTGCATATTTTGTCATAAATGAATGTATTGGCATATTTTGACTTTAAATGCATATTTGGTGCCTTTTTAATGCATATTTTGTGCTTTTTAATGCATATTTGTGCATATTTTTCATTTTTAGGAGCATTTTTTATTTTGTAAAAAAATATAAAAAATTGATACGTTTTCATATTTTGATTCAATCAAAATAAACATTCTTAAAACCTTATTGACCTATGGGAAATCTTGGAGTTCTATGTCTGTTTGAAAAATAACTAACTTAAATACATTTTTAAATTTTAGAGTGCATTATTTTTGCAAAAATAATAGTTTTTAGTGCGTATTTCTTATATTTTTAATGCATATTTTTTTTTTAACCGCATATTTTAGGCGCATATTTTCCATTTTTAAGTGCATGAAATTCCTTGCCTTACTAATCACAATATACAACACATACCATACACATAAACTAACTATAATCAATAATAACTTTTCACCCCACATACCAATTGTGCCCCTTTACAATTTCCTAAATAAATTCAAATTCACCAGCACAAATGGCCATTGCCATGGCTATTGCACATTTTTGGTCTGCTTTTTTATGCCAACCCAAAAAACGGTCACCATATTAAAATGCCATCTAATCTCGATTTTATTTTTTCACCCACTGCAAGCCTTCTTTGCACATCCTCATACTCAATGGTCCTTGCCCCGAACAAAAAAACGCCGTACATGGGACCGAAAAAGACCGTGGCATTTTCATATAAATGCATGAAAAGTACAGGACTTTCTGAATTCAAGAACCAGTTTTGGAATATTTTTGCTCCACACATTGGAAAAAAATGTACAGTTCTAAGTTAGAATTACGTCTAAATTATTTCTGCAAAATTTTAGCCCATAACGACCCCGAACAAAAAAACGCCGTACATGGGACCGAAAAAGACCGTAGAATTTTCATATAAATGTATGCAAAGTGCAGCACTTTCTGAATTCAAGAACCAGTTTCGGAATATTTTTGCTCCACACATTGAAAAAAAATTTACAGTTCTAAGTCAGAATTACGTCTAAATTATTTCTGCAAAATTTAACCCATAACGACCCCGAACAAAAAATCGCCGTACCTGGGACCGAAAAAGACCGTGGCATTTTCATATAAATGTATGCAAAGTGCAGGACTCTCTGAATTCAAGAACCAGTTTCGGAATATTTTTGCTCCACACATTGAAAAAAAATTTACAGTTCTAAGTTAGAATTATGTCTGAATTATTTCTACAAAACTTTAGCCCATAACGGCCCCGAACAAAAAACGCCGTACATGGGACCGAAAAAGACCGTGGCATTTTCATATAAATGTATGCAAAGTGCAGGACTTTCTGAATTCAAGAACCAGTTTCGGAAAATTTTTGCTCCATACATTGAAAAAAAGTTTACAGTTCTAAGTCAGAATTACGTCTGGATTATTTCTGAAAAATTTTAGCCCATAAGGACCCCGAACAAAAAAGCGCCGTACATGGGATTGAAAAAGACCGTCGCAGTTTCATATAAATGTATGAAAACTGCAAGACTTTCTGAATTCAAGAGCCTGTTTCTGAATATTTTTATTAAACACGTTGAAAAAAAAGTTTACAGCTCTAAGTCAGAATTACGTGTAGATTATGTTCCCAAAAGTTTAGCCTATAGAGACCCAGGAGAAAAAAACGCCGTGCATGGGACCGAAAAAACCGTGGGTCTCTCATATAAATATACGAGTAATACGAAATACGCATTATTTTGTTATACATTATTATAAATATATCCATGAATGAATCGATTTTTACAAATTTATCAATTTTTATAAAATTTATTGGTATTTTTGAAAGTTTATCGGTTTTTTGCAAAATTTTTCAATACATCGATTTTTCAAAAATCTATCAATTTTTTAAAAATTTATCGATTTTTTAAAATTTTATCGATTTTTAAAAATTTTATCGATTTTTCAAAATTTTATCGATTTTTCAAAATTTTATCGATTTTTCAAAAATTTATCAATTTTTCAAAAATTTGTAAATTTTTTAAAAATTCGTCAATTTTTTAAAAATTTATCAATTTTTTTTAAAAATTTTAATTTTAAAATATTAGAAATAGCTTTGAAATCACACAAATCTCAGGTTTTTTTCTTTTTATATAAAAAATTGTCTGCTTATTTTTAAAATCGAAAAACACATTAACTTAATTATGAAAAAGTTTCTTACTTAAATAAAATATCGTACTAAGTAATGACAATAACACTAGCTCTAGTATTCATACTTTATTTACAAAGTGTTCGTAAAAAATCAAATGTTATTAAAATCTGATATAGTAATTGATTTAACTATAATTTTTCTTTTACCTGTTACCTTTCTTATTATTTCTTTCATTAGATTTAATATTAAATATTGTAAAAGTGTGACATTGGTATGTCTCATTTATCCCAGAAATGAAAAAATCCTGTGTGATTAGACACCCTAGATGCAACATAACAGATAAGCTCAGCTTTTTAATTTTGTGTTGAATTATTAAGTATATAATTGTATTTAATTCAACATATTTACATTTTGTTCGATTTTGTTCGAGATAGTAAATAATTGTATCGAAAATTTTCTTGGGTCACATTTAGTTTTATAAAGTGTTGTTCGAAGCAATATAAAAATTTATCTTCAACGAGATATAATTTGATCAAGTATATGTATTTGTATATGGCATATAAAATGATATAAGAGAAAAGATTTTTTAGGATATGATTATATAAGGCAACGAATAAGAAAATTTTGAAAATCGGAATCGCAGATAAACTCATATTTAATTTTATACGTTGTTATTCACTCTTTAATATGAATAGATATAATTGGATCAAACCTAACTTGATCAAATCTAATCGTTTTTTCACGGGTATGGTTTTTTAAAAATTAGAATCTGGTTACTATAATACCCATAACTCGTACCAAAGACTTGTGGTTAGTTTGCAAAAAAAAAAATTTGCGAAAATAATTTTGCAAAAAGTAAAATTCTTGAATCAAAATATTCCTTTGCACAATGTAAATCGCTGATTAAGTATTTTAATTAATTTTTTATACCACAAAACCCTTTTCGCATTCCGCATTTGCCGGCTCAGAAATGATTATGGAATCTATAAAATCACGTTTACAAATGCCAATTATTTCTTATAATTGAGGCATTAGTAATCGTAATGAATTTACTATACAATTGGCATTAGTAATGAAATGGATGTATTTCAAAGCATTAGCATTAGTCCAAGTAATAATAATAACAAAACTTTCATTAGCATTAGTTTCAATTTAATGGTAATGAAATCACCAATTAATTTGTCCAAATAATTAATTAGTCTCATGTATGATTTGAACCAGCATTTACTCGACAGATTCCATATGATCACTTGGTAGAATACTTAGATTTCGATGAACCACCACTGGCTGATCCACAAATTCCAATGCACATACAAGGAACAGAAAGACATGTACAATTATTAACGAGTGTTTCAAAACGAGTTATAGAAAAGAATCGTGAAGGAGTTATGGCAGTGACATTAGAAAGTCGTAAGAAAATTCCTCAAATGGAAAGTAAAAAGGACCTTAAAAAATAATATTACCACGTTAAAACATTAAATTGTAGGTCGAGAATAATATTTGAAAATAAATTGAATTAAAAATGCAAAAATGGTGTTTTTTTTGTTAAAACCTTGAAAATGTTGATTTTTTCAGATCGATTTTTCTACAAAAAGGAGTTCGAAAACAAAAAAAATTTATCGTTATAGAAGTTGTTGGAAATTATCTGAACTTTCATAATCTGCAAAAAAAAAACTCTAAAAAAGTCGAAGAAAATTCAGAATTTATTAGTTAAAAGTTCATTTTAGGCTATTTTTCGACAAAAAATTCCTAATATCACTACTAAAAATAAAAAAAATATTGGTATCAATACAGATTCTGAAAGGTGATAAAAATAACTTTCAAACAAGCCCAGAAGAAATCTACTATAATCCTATCCGATTTTATGACGAATTTAATTAAATTATTCTATGTATATATTAGGGTTTGGGGTTCGGGAATTCCCGGGATATCCCGGGAAAAGTTTGATGGGAATTCCCGGGAAAATAATATTTTTTCCCGGGAAAACGGGAAATTTTAAAAGTATTAAATTGTTTTTGTTTAGAATAGGATTTTTTAATTTTATTCATAAAAGACATTTTAAATACCAAAACAAAAATGTTATTGTGAAAATCTTTTAAAAGGGAATCAATTTCATTGACACACAAAAAAGATCGTTTCCAAGTAATTAGGAGCATTTCAACTAATAAAGATTTTTCGCATAACTTATTCAAAATTTAAGCAGTAAAGCCTAAAAACTTGGTAAAATATTTAAAAGAAATATGAACAAAAAGTTTTGTTTCTTACAAATAATCGCCCTTACTATCTAAATTTTTCAAATGTATATTTTAGTTAAATTCGACTTTGTTAAAATATTGGCAGTATACCTTGACTTGGTTTATATTTGGAGCATTCTGATTGGTTAATTTATTTTCAACCAATCAAAATGTTTGAAAATATAAATATTTTTGTAGGGCTTTCACACACAAAATGAACAAAACCGTATGATTAAAAATAAAGTCGACTTTAAATTTAAAGTAATCCTTTATATTAAGAGACAATAATTTTATAAGTTACGTTTTCATTAATAATTGTGATATTTTCAAGTAAGTGTAGTAACATATTATTTTATATTAAAGAATAAAATGACAGGAGTATGGAAATTCTTTACAAAAAAGGACAATACAGCGCAGTGCAATGTTTGCCCAAAAACACTAATGGTTAACGGATGTATCTTATCCGACATCTTAGCACTATCCGACATATAAATTTGGTTCACAAACAAAAAAATTGATAGTCATGCAACTTTTCTTGAAGAAAATAACAACAAGAATAACGTTCCAGCTAACATTAGCAAAGTACCCGAAGAAAAAAGTGTAAGCTGTATAGGCATTGAACGTTTTATGGTAGGGCAAACATTTACTGAAATGGTATCCAAATACCGGCGGAATGTCAATCCGCACCATAACTAGATTTTCGTTTATTCGAGAAACTTTTTATAATAAAAACATGGCTTTGCCAAAAAATGAAAAAAATGTAAAGAATATTATATTAAATTACTACAATCATGTAAAAGATATCATGATAAAAGAAATATCGAGCCATATTTCTAACAATAGGAGATTTAATATAATCATAGATGAATGGACAAGAATATCACAAAAGAGATATTTGAACATATGTGTAAACAGAAATAACTCATTTTATAACCTAGGGTTGGTTTATATATCAGGAAGATGTAATGCTGATGAAATAAGAAGAATTGTAGAAATAAGACTAGAAGAGTTTTATTTGTCTTTGGAAAATAACATTGTGGCCACCATATCTAATGGGCCAAGTGTGATGAAACGGTTTGTTTCCGACAGTCCAGTAGTAAGTGCTTTCTGCTGGAATCATGCAATTCATTTGGCAGTGCTGCGAGTAATTTATGTGAAATCAAATGTTCAACATTCTGATATTTTTTACTTTGAATTCTCACTACACAGACTGCATTTGTACTGAAATAGTGTTTTTTTTAACAAAAATTACTTATTTATATAGGTGGTTTTCATTAACAATTTTGTTTAAAAATATTTACCGGGATCAAATTTTTTCATTCCCGTTTCCCGGGAAATAAAAAAGTCCGGGAAATCCCAAACCCTAGTATATACACTCAAAATAGTTTGTAGTTTAAATTAACTGAAAATGTAATTTAAAATAAATGAAAAATCACTTGAAAACCGGTCTACTGACTATTCATTTAAATCAAAAGAACTTTTCATTTATTTTTAAATGTTAATAAATAAACTACAAAATCCTTAAAAAATAATGATTTTTCGTTTATTTTGTTTTTTTAAATTTCAAAAAATTAACTACAAAATCCGTAAGAATAAATGATATTTAGTTTATTTAATTTTTTTAACTGACCTAGAAATCGAAAAGGAATTCTTTTTTTTAACAAAACATTTTAAATGAAAATATTAACTGTAACAGAAAATCCGTATTTATATGTAATTTGTTTTTTAAATAAACGACAAAAACAGTTGAAAAATATATTTCTTTGTATTTTAACTGAATAATAATTTAAAAATAAATGTACGGATAACTTTTTAAATAAACTACAGTCAGTTACTGTAATAATATTTTCAGTGTATGGAAAAATATCTATTTTGAAATTTTGGGCGGCTCAAAATCCGACTTAGAGCTATGGTCTCTTAAGCAAAATTTCTCAGAATCACCTATAGATTACGTTTTTGCTATACGCTTCATCAAAAAAAAAATTAACCCGCCCTAATGTATGGTCATGAATGCAAGTTTATGAGCATGAATGAACATACATTTAACCTGTGTGCATCCATATACATAGTATGTCGATTTTTAGCTGGGTAATAAAAACTTATTTTTTTGGTGGACTTTATTTAGTTCTAATGAAATAGAATATTTTTGATACATTTTTTTAAATAAGTGCTTTAAATGATTAGCCTGCTTCTGCTACTTCTCCATGGGATTCTAAAAATTGATTATTGGTACCAAAGTAATTATCTTTTCCAAACTTTTGATCTCCATTTAACAAAACATGCTGGGGGACGCTTTTGTGGGGTTTGTTAGAGCTTAAATTCTCAGATTGCTTTGGCCCACTGAAGATGTCTTCAAAAAGTTGACCATGACCTCTTAGTTCTTGTTGATCATGTCCGACTTGTCTTCCTTCCAAGCTTCCAAAAGCTCCCTCTAGACCTCCTAATCGGTGTTCATCATGACTGCCGATAGCTCCGAATCCTACAAGACCTCCTAGTTCATCTTCACCAAATCTGCCTGGTCTATCTCCAAAGCCTCCAAAAGCACCAAATCCTCCAAAAGGACCAAATCCTCCAAAAGCACCAAATCCGCCAAGATCTCCTAATTCGCCAAGATCTCCTAATCCATGTTCATGATGTCCAGGCCTTTCTGGTCTTCCAGGTCTTTCTGGTCTGCCTGGTCTTCCGGGTCTGCCTGGTCTTCCGGGTCTTTCTGGTCTTCCGGGTCTGCCTGGTCTTCCAGGTCTTTCTGGTCTTCCGGGTCTGCCTGGTCTTTCGGGTCTGCCTGGTCTTCCAGGTCTTTCTGGTCTTCCGGGTCTGCCTGGTCTTCCGGGTCTGCCTGGTCTTCCCGGTCTGCCTGGCCTTCCGGGTCTGCCTGGTCTTCCGGGTCTGCCTGGTCTTCCGGGTCTGCCTGGTCTACCTGGTCTTCCGGGTCTTCCTGGTCTGCTAGGAGGCGTTGTTGTAGGGGGCTCAGTTGAAGTATCATTTTCAGGAGATTGAGTTGTTGTATTTTCATTTGGTGGAGTTGAGGTACTTCCATTTTCAGATGGTTCCGTAGTACTTCCACCCTCAGATGGTGCTACTGTGGTCGCACTCTCTGTTGTACTTTCATTCTCAGATGGTTCTGCGGTGGTGCTACTTTCAGTGGTACTTTCACCTTCAGATGGCCGTATTGTGGTTGCACTCTCTGTCGTGCTCTCACTCTCGGATGGTTCTACTGTGGTGCTATTTTCAGTAGTACTTTCTCCTTCAGATGGTTCTTCCGTAGTTGCGGCCTCAGTCGTGCTTTCATCTTGTGATGGCTCAGATGTCGTTGCACCTTCTGTGGTACTTTCTCCTTCAGATGGCTTTTCTGTAGTTGCGACTTCAGTAGTACTTTCATCTTGTGATGGTTGTAATGTTGTAGTACTATCTGATGGTAACTCAGTAGTGTCCTGTTGATAAAAAAAAATATTTAATTAATTTTATTTAATTTTTTTTAATGAAAATTTACTTGAGCGTGAGTAAGAGCCAACAGAGCTAAAACCCCTGCGATAACTATAAAGAACTTCATAGTTATTGGATATTGATACATATTCCCAGATTATACTTACTTTTATACTATTTATTTTTTTAAGAATTAATATTTGCAGAAAATACACATGTTTTATTAAACAAATAAGTAAATACATATTTTTTTTGTAATTTACTTTCATAATGACGTATATAAATATTTGAGTGTCTTGCTCGAGAACGGGTAAAACCCATCTTTTCTAATACACGTTTTTTAGCATACACTCAGAGAAAAGTTAGTAGAAAAATGTTTAAACAATTTTTAATCGCATTTTACTATTTCTTTTAATAATGTTTAGTAAAAAATTATTCTGGAGTAAAATGTTATGCTATTTGAATTTTGCAAATTTTCGTTGCTGATTACAACAAATATTTTATGAATTGATGAAATTTGCAAAAAGTTTTTATAATTAAAAAAAAATAGTAAAGGAAACATTTTACTTGTAATAATTGCAATTTCTATCGACACAATTTAAACTAAAGAAATATTAATTTATTATGAAAATATTTAACGATTGAAAGAATAAAATATACCTTATTTTTAGTCATTTAAGAGCTATAAATTTTATATGAATAGTTGAATGAAATAAATTTCTTATAGAAATCACTGAGGGAATTCATAGTTTAAGTACTTATGTGCTATCGTTGTAAAATAGCATAATTTTTTAGGTTTAACCCATTGAAAGTTGTAAAATTTATGGTAAATGCCAATTAACTACACTGAGAGAATTATCTGCATGATATTAATGAATTTTTGCATAAAAGCAATGAAGTTTCACTGGGACTCGTCCATTGAAACTTTTCATTGAATTAATGAAGTTTTTCATATAATTTTGTAAAAAATTTCATTTTATTTATTAAAACTTTCATACACTCAATGAAAAAGTTTCATTAAAACTATATTCATAAAATATATGAAGCTTTTTCATCAAATTTAATAAATTTTTCATTTGGTTTGTGAAGAAAACTTCGTTAGTTTACTGAAAATTTTCATTAAAACTCGCCCAGAAAAGTTCCCTCTGTGTTCTTCAAATAGTACGAACTGTGTATTCCGTCACTGTTTTTTTTTAACAAAAAATTCGTATTTTTATTTTGAAATTTAGTAAGTTTAAGTTGATATTAAAATATTCTGTTTAAAATAAATTTTCCATTGTAAATTTTGAAATTTAGTAAGTTTAAGTTGATATTAAAATATTCTGTTTAAAATAAATTTTCCATTGTAAATTTCATAAATGTTAAATATCATATTCATTTGCAACTTTTTTAAAATATCAATAAAAACTTTTAAAAAGGTATAATTCTTTGTATAACAATTCAGGCACCAGAAAACGTTTTTTTTTTGTTTTTATCAAAAATAAATATCACTAAAGTTCAAAATGTTTTTATTTCTCAATCGAAATCAAAAATTTCAAATGTACTTTAAAACAAAAATATCCCTCAAGTTGAAATTCCAAAAATATCTTTAGGTATAAATATCAAAGATAAAAAAATTGATAAAAAATAAAACTTTTTAAAACGTTTTAAAAAACGTTTTTTTTTTTGTTTTTCGTCTTTGTACTAAGTACAAAAATATGAATAGAATTTTGAAATTTTTGTTTTATTTTTATGGTGGAGATACTATTCTGGTTTTTGGTTTCAAATCTGTGGAAAATCATATAATACCCTGGAGTGAACTGTTGAGCGGTATATACATACAAACATATATTGCAAATATTTTTTTTTGCTAAAATGTTTGCCAATTGACCAGCATTTTGCACTAATATTATTCATTTTCGGAATGAAATCGCTGTATAAGTTTTCTAATTAAATTTTTGCACCATGAAACCTTTTTCGCATTCCGCCATTAATTCGCAAATTTTTAAGTGCAGATTTTTAAAATGTATAACCTAGGGACCGTAATACCCATATCTCATACCAAAGTTTGGTAATTAGTTCGCAAAAAAAAAAAATTGGCAAAAAAAATTTGCAAAAAAAATTTTTTTCCATTAATGTATTCTTTTGCAGAATATAAATTGCTGATTAGGTTTCTTAACTATTTTTTTGTATCATAAAGGCTTTTTTCGCATTCCGCCAATATTTTGCAATTTTTTGAGTGTGGTTTTTTAAAATTTTTAACCTTAGGACAATAATTCCCATATCTTATGCCGAAGTTTGGTGGTTAGTATGCAAAAAGTTTCGCGAAAAAAAATTTAGCAAAAAGGAAGATTTTTCCATCAACATATTCATTTGAAGAATGTAAATCGCTGACTGAGTTTTTTAATTCATTTTTTGTACCATAAAGCTTTTTTTCGCGTTCCGCCATTATTTTGTAAATTTTTAAGAGCGGTTTTTTTTTTAATTCACAACCTAGGGACTATAATACCTATATCCTATACCAAAATTATCTGGTTAGATTGCAAAAACAAAAAAAAATTGGGAAAAAAATTTTCCAAAAAGGAATAGTTTTGCATCAATATACATATGTATATGTATGTAACATATGTATAGCAGAATGTTAATCGCTGATTAAGTTTAAAAAATTGTAAGTGCGGTTTTTTAAACTTCATAAATCTTATGCGAAAGTTTGGTAGTTCGTACGCAAAAATTTTCGCGAAAAATAAATTTTGCAAAAAGGAAAATTTCTGCATCAACATATTCGTTTGCAGAATGTAAATCGCTGACTGAGTTTTTTAATGTATTTTTTGTACCAAAAAGCTTTTTTTTCGCGTTCCGCGATTTTTTTGCAATTTTTTAAGTGCGGCTTTTTAAAATTCATAATCTTGGGACTATAATACCAATATTCTCATATCAAAGTTTGGTGGTTAGTTTCGCGAAAAAAATTTTATGAAAACAAAATTTTTTGTATCAGTGTATTTGTTTGCAGAATGTAAATTTCTGATAAGAATTTTTAATTAATTTTTTGTACCATAAAGTTTTTTTTCGCGTTCCGCCATTAGTTTGCAATTTTTTAAGTGGGGTTCTTTAAAATCCATAATCTAGGGACTATAATACATATATCCTATACCAAAATTAGCTAGTTAGATTGCAAAAACAAAAAATCACGATAAAAAATTTAGCAAAAATGAATAGTTTTGCATCAATATATTTGCTTGCAGAATGTTAATCGCTGATTAAATATCAAAATTAAATTTTTGTACCAAAAAGCCTTTTTTCGCGTTCCGCCATTATTTTTCTATTTTTGAAGTGCAGTTTTTGTGGTTAGTTGCTCACAAATCCTATGGTTTTAATGACCACAGTTTGTCTTTTGCACAAAATTATTCAGCCTATCATGCTTTGTAGAAGTCTTTTCGGTGGAAATTTTTATTACTTTTTAATAACGCAAAGGTATATATCATTGGATGCAGAAATGTGTCTATATGAATGTTCTTTTAAGAATTTTTACAAAATTTATATGTAATTGTAATCAGAAAAAACTAAAAAAAACGTTTTAAAACGTTTTATTTTGTTTTTTCCTCAATACAAAAAAAAGTTTTTTTTTTGTTTTTTCCTCAGTACAAAAAAAAAATAATTCTCAACTTTCCTGAAAATATCTGTACGGATATTTTTTAAATTTTATTTTCGAAAAGAAAACAAAAAATAAAAAAATTTATGAAAACAAAATATCCATCAAGAAAAATAAATTCATTTGTACACAAGTGATTTTTTTTTATTGAGGAAAAAACAAAATAAAACGTTTTAAAAGTATTAATATCGGGTGCCTGTAACAATTAAAGTTTTATCAATAAAAAAAAAATACAAAATTAATATCATGAATCCTAAATTCATTCACTGAAAAATTTTTTAATTTAAAATTGGTTTATAAGCAAATATTTAATTGAATCACTTAAATATTTTAATTGACTTAATTCATGGACTTATTTTGTGATCAAGGTCATACAAAATTTTCTTAAAATATTTAATTTGTTAATACTTTATTTGATATGATTAAAACTCAGCACTGAATTGCGCAAACCAATTACCATTTTTAGTTTACGAGCATTTTACTAAAATTTAGAAATGGTTTCCACTAATTTCATTATACTATCACTTAGCAAGCATGTGTTAATAAATTACAAGGAAAAACACCGCAGGGTTGAAAGTGATTAAATTTCCCGTAAAACGGCAAAACTTTCAGTATCCAGAGATTTTTTGTTGAGTGTAGTATTTTATTTCAGCTATATATACATTATATTATTAGTAAAATTTGTTAAATAACTGTACGTCAAAGTTGGAACGCAAATTTTTTGATGTTGCATTTCCGCGGTTATAAAATTTAAATTTTATAATACTGTGAGCAAATAACTGAAAATTTATGATTTGAAGATTTTAGCAAAAACCTAAATATATTTTTTTTCGATATTAATAAAATATGTATAAATTTGGAATAATTGGTTAAATTATTCCACTTTTTAGTTAAAAATTTTGGATTTTCTCGGTTAAGTTTCAAAATCTTGTGAATAAGGAATTAGAATTGTCGGAGAAACACAAACACATTAATTTTGTCGGGCTTTCCATGTTTTCTCGTCTCATGAAAAGGTTTTAAAATGGATTTAACACTTTTACCCGAGATAGACGTTTATTAATTGAAAGGTGTCTATTAGAGATAAATCCTTATGAGTTTGATAAGTTAAGAATTGCATTGGGTTGGTTTTTCAGCGGCGGCGGCTTATACATATATAAATTGGCGGCGGCAGTTTAAACGGCTCGAAATGTGACAGGCAATTTAAAACCCATATTCTCAAATGCAATGAAATTTAAAATATATACACAAGTCCACAACAAAATTTGTTTTTTTGTGTGTAATTTTCATATTTCATTGCATTTTAAGAAACTTAGCATTTTTAAAAATAATTGAAATAAAAATTTAGTAATTCTTTTGTAATTTGTGCATTTTATTTATTACACAGTACAACAATAAAAATGCATCGGGCATGCGACATATCACTTCTTATAGATTTTAGGATGAATATGACGAATGTGAACATCAACTTTTAAAATTAGCTCTACTTTTTGAAATATTTGCAAATTTAACTTTTAGCAAAAAGACAATTTTTTCTTTAAAATTTCTTATTGATTCATATACCTGACTAAACCACGGATAATTTTTAATATGATTTAAAAGTATAGACTTTGGGCTTCAATCAACTTATTTTCATTAGCTAAAGAATCTAGGATATAATTGCAATTAAGATGAAAACTTCACTTATTTTCCTATTTTGCAAATCTACACTTTAAAAATGTTTGTAAATTTACTACTTTAAAATGGGTAAAGTTTCGTTTACTTTTACGAAAATTCGGTAAATATAAACAAAAAGTGCGTAAACTTTTTTGTATACACTTCCATATGCAATAACACACACATAAAGTATTTTTAGACATTATGTGTTTACAAATAAACACATTGTGCCTAAAATTACTATTATTTTCCTAAATAAAATTTTTACGCACAAAGTTGATAAATATACTAACTTATAATAGTAATAAATACTTTGACATTTTGAATTGGAAGAAATTGAAAAAATTTTCAAATAACAAAAAAAAAATAAATATATTTCTACAAACACATTATTATCTGCAAAAACCAATAAAAGAATGAAATAATTTTTGGTTTGAAAGCAGCAAGATTCATCCAAAAGTAAGGAAATTGGGTACCACACGAGTTGAAGCCGAGAGACGTTGAAAGACGATTTTGCATGTCTCAAATGCTGCTTCAATGCCATAAAAAGAAGTAATTTTTGCATCAAATCATTACTGGTGATGTCCATTACGACAACACGAAGTGCAAGAAATCGTATTTGAAGCCCGGCCTATTAGCCAAATCAACGCCAAAACTGAATATCCGTGGCGTCAACGTAATGATCTGTGTTTGGTGGGACCTTAAGAGTCCCATCTATTATGAGTTGCTGAAATCGGCCAAGACGATCACAGGAGACCTGTACCGAACACAGTTGATTCGTTTGAAGCGAGCATTGGCCGAAAAATGCCCGGAATATACGACCAGACATGAAGCCATAATATTCCATCATAACAACGCTCGGTCACATGTTGCAAGAACTAAAAACTATTTATAAAATAGTGATTGAGAAGTTTTGCCTCACCCGCCTGCTAGAGCTTGCCCCTTCCAACTACCATTTGTTTCGATCAATGCAGAACGCTCTCACTGTAATACGCTTCACTTCAGGACAGTGTATCCCAAATTGGCTTGATTCGTTCTTGGCCTCAATAAATGAGCAGCAGTTCTTTTGGCACGGAATCCATATATTGCCAAAAAGATGGGAAAAGGTCATAGCTAATGATGGCCAATTCTTTCAATAAATTTATATTGTACCATGTTTCACAATAAACGCCCAAAATCTGCCAAATATCCAGTATTTTTAAGTTATACACGAGAATGACACGGATATTATTATTAATAAAATACGTACTTAAAATTAATTTGTTTTTTATTTAAAAAAATAATTTGTTTTTAGGTGGTTAACTTAAAGCACAGCTGTGGTAAATTTACGCGTTTTTGGGGTATTTTTGGGCACTTTCTGTGGATATTTACGCATTTTTTGCGTACATTTGCATTTAAAACATGCTTTTTACGCACAAATTTAATAAATTAACACTCTAATTTCAAAATTTCATTTAATGTTTACGCACTTTCAATGTAAAATTACACATTATATGTGCACCAACTTAAACATAATGTGCGTATTTTTTTTCAATTACACACATAGATTAAATTTACCCAATTTATAGTAGGAGTAAAGTTTCCTACTGTAAGTTGGGTAAATTTCAACAGAATTTAATTAGAGTGTAGTAAAATCCATTGATCGGATTTGCAAAATCTTAACATATAGCGTAAATTCATATTCCACTTAAGTCACTTTATTAAATCACAACGTATTCTTCAATATTTGCAGAAAATTCAATCTGAAATTCAAATTTTATACATTTTTTGATTAAAATTAATTTTATATGAATTTACTATGGAAAAAGGAAATAAAGTACATTTTCGAACATGCACACAGAAAACAGATTCGTTGTGGCAACCGAATTTGTCGACAACCGAATTTTGGTAGTTACGTGTACTATCACATTATTCGGTTGCCGTTTTCAACATTTGAAGTTGTAGATACTATATTAAAACAATATAAAACTGTTGATGCAACCGAATCAATTTGGTATACCAGACCGAATTGAACATTCAGTAGATCCAACCGAATTATTTTAGTAATTTCTACCAAAATATATAAAAACACTGTTGCCAATATTTTTTATTTCTTTTTATTATTAAGTACAAAATAAAAGTAGAAACATATGTATGTACATTAGGGATATAACTTTTTGCAATTTTTTGCAAATATCAAAATGGCCCTAGCATAGTCGAATAGGCCATTGAAAATTATATAAAAAAATGCTATTACTTTTTCGCAGTTGTCAAAAAAGTTCACCCACCAAACGCGGTAAAGTTTTTAAATGATTTTTTTTTATTTATTTACCTAAAAGGCGCAAAAAAGTTTTTTTTATCAATATATCAACCTGCATTTAACATTTGTGTAAATACTTACGAAGCTGAATGTATGTCATTGAAAATTACGTTATGTACTTTAATTGTTTTTATTATTCAAAGAAAATTATTAATGTGTTTCAAATATTCCGAGTTTGTGTTTAATACTTAAAAACAATGGATTTTAAAAGAAGTCGTGGGTGAGGTTTTTTATCCGAAATGACCCCAAAATTATTTTTTCGTAAATAACACAACCTTCGCCATCGCGTGGTGCTAGGGCCAAAAATTGGTTATACCCCTAATGTACATATTACAAAAACTACAAAAACATTATATTATAAATTAATGGAATAATTATTAACGCAAAAAGATATGCATTTTAAGATATTTTTCGTAAAACACATTAAAACTCTAAGAACTACTTTCTATATAGGGCTTTTCTTGCAGATTCTGACTTCTTGCAGGAAAATCCTTATATTCTGAAGATTTTTTCAATTGAAGAAGCCTCGGACATTTGAGGATAAATAACATAAAATCTTCTATAATCTATTCTAAAAATATTCTGAGAAATTTTGGGGATTTCCTTGAAGAGACTTTTCTTAATAAGAATACAACCAAAAAGTAAGGTTTCTTGTTAAAATTCCTCAGGAAACGAGGGCTCCTTTGTAGAAGAAATACTTCATAACATAAGTGCTATGGGAAAAATTCTTAGAATCCGACAGTCTTTCTCTAAGAATAAGTTCTCCGAATATAGCAAAAATGAACTGATAAAAATCCTCAAAATTAGACGGATTTTCTATCAGAAAAATACCTAAAGATCTGTGGATTTTTGCATATTAAAAACTCTTTAGAGTTTGAAAAGTTGGAGGAGTTTTCTTACCTTATAATTATTTTTAAAAGAAAAGCACCCAGAATCTAAGGATTTTTCTTTAGGACACTTTTCTCTAAAGACACTTTGAGACATTAAAGAAAAACCTTACATTCTTATTTAGCATTATCATTAATTTTATTTCTTCAGTTTATCTTGATATGGATAGTTAATTTGTGGTAATTTTTCACAGCATTAAAACTAACATCTTTACATCTTTGGATAACTGATTACATCTGGAAGAAGTAAAAGATAAATTTTAATAAATAATTTAATAACTTGATGTCCATATGTACCCACATTATAGTTGTTGTTTACCTAGATAAATAAATCTAGACAAACCTATATAAATAAATCTAGACAAACCTATATAAATATTAGAATTCGTCACAAAAATTTGATTTTCGGATATCATAATTTTTTGCATAGAAAAAAAGAATGGCGTTTTTTTTTTCTTTTTTATTTCAACTCCTTCCACTGGCGCAAGTCGGCCAAAAACGCTAATTTTAATACCATTTTCCTCCAGAGCAAACACAGCTGCATTTATAAGAAGTCTGATTTTACCATTCGATTCTACAACAAAATTTAATACACAAAACTTTTTTTTGCATTTTCAAAATACACAAGATAGCCATTAGAGTGGATCGAAAATCCGCTTTTTTCAAAAACTTCTAAAAAGTAATTTTTTTATTACACACAATGAAAATGTATTTCCGGAGTACATGGGTACAAACATTTTGGATATACCGCGAACCGTTAAAAAGTTATTAGCTAATCAAATTTCGATTTTTTTTTAATTCAATGAAAAAGTATTTCAATACTCGCTGCCGCATTATAAATTTATTTTTTAGTAATGACAAAATAATTTGTAAGTTTTGTAATGTTTATGACAAAGATTTTTTTTTACTAAACATATTTGATTACTAAATATTTTTTTAACGGGTCGCGGTATATCAAAAATTTTTGTACCAATATTCTCAGCAGGAAATACAATTTTATTGTGTGTAATAAAAAAGTAACTTTTTTGAAATTTTTGAAAAAAGTGCATTTTTGGACCACTCTAATGACTTCTGCTTTATTCATAAAACGCCAAAAAAATGTTTTTTATATTAATTTTTGCTGTCGAATCGAATGGTAAAGTCAGAATTCCCAGAAATGCAGCCGTTTTTGCTCTGCAGAAAATGGTCTCCAAATCAGCGTTTTTGGCCGACTTGCGCCAGTGGAAGGAATTGAAATAAAAAAGAAAAAAAAACGCCATTCTTTTTTTCTATGCAAAAACTTCGTCAAAAAAAAAAATTTTTTTTTTTTTGACGAAGCCTAATAAATATATAATGCTGGTTTGTAACAACAGGTAAGAACTGCTATTTTGAAGTGATATATAACCCCAACGGATATGATTTTCATTTCTTATTTGGAGATAATGTGCTGAAAATGTATTGGCCATATGGTTTTAGTTATAATTTTCAATTGAAAATGGACGTATTACCGCTTCGTTGAATAAAGTTTGCCTGTATAGTTAGTTGCCTTCGTCTGGTCTGGTCTCGTTTGTTGTATTTCCGAAGACAGCTTCGATGACAAAGGAGGTCTCAGACTCAGAGATCTTAATGAACTTTGGAGATGTTGTAGATCAGAAGAAAACAGGATACTTTACATGGACATATCAAATTTATTAATTCTTATTAAATTTGAGTCGATACGCTTTTTTTCGGCATTAGTGCTACGATGGCTTTTATCGAAATTTTCCTAAACTGTTTTTTTGAGCTTTTTAGGATTTATGCATATCAAACTTCATTTGACTAATAAATTATTTTTATCCACTTTTTATATCGACTGTCGAAGTTTTCTATCATGCTGCCAAACAAAAAAAATACCAACAAATTATCGATTTTTTCCCTCTACTTTGCCTGCTAAATCCTGGAGTGTACTTAAAGATCTCTACAAGCTTTGTGAAGTTTGACATTTCTCGGTAAATATGTTGCTTCTTTTTTGCAAAATTCGCCTCAATCTTTTTGTAAAATAAAATTGCATAAATTTTGGCCCACAATTGTATTTTATGTTAAGTGAGTAAGCGCTGTTAAAAGCTTGTTTTGGCAAATTTAACACCTGGTGGTGGCCTAAAATTACCTCAACCATTTTTTTTATCATTTTCCTGTAGTATATTTGAAAATACTCAATAATATAGGGGTGAATTGAAAATCAATTGTTTTAGTTTTATTAAGAAAAAATATCTTTTTAAAAATGTAATGATGGACCACAATTGATTCACGTAATTTTTTTTGGAATTTTTATCTTAACCCTTAAATGTATGATATCTTCAATTTTAACCATTTTTTTATATATGATTTCTAAAGGCGTGTACATTTCAAGTAAAATACCATACATTTTTTTTTTTTTAGAAAAATGTGATTTATTTTTATTGAAAAATATGGTTTTTTGCTAAGTAGCTAAATTGAGATTATTTTAACGTCAAGTTTTTGAAACAACAAATACAATCTAATATGACAATAGCATATTAGAATTTGGTAGAACAATTCTCTACTTGAGGTAGAACAATTAGAATATATGGAAATATAGAAAGTCCGAAAAAAACTATTTTTGAAGTAATATAATTGTTAGTAAAAAAATATTAATATATCAGAACTGAAATATAAAGTGTCATTTGAAAACCTTATAACACTTTTATAAAATGAATTTTTTACGAAAATTTGTTTTATGAACCACTTATAAATTTAAAATATGATTATGCATATGACTCTTAGTATTTTGAAATACTTAAAGTAGGGAGTTAATATTTATATTTAGTTTATATTTGAATACTTCAAGTATTTTACGGCAATTTGGAGCAATAGAAAAGATTCCTTTTGGGTCAGTTTCAAAAAATAAAACCTCTTCGTTTATTTGACACGTATTTAGAATATTCAAGAATCCGAAAAGTATGAGAGAAAGTGCCTCCAGAAAAAAATCATTCAACGACTAATAGTTTTTGTTGGACAATTTGAAGATTTAAAGCCGTATATGATACTATGTGAAAGGAAATACTATTTTCCAAATCCAGTGTTGGTTCTTGAGGACTACTTTTTTATATTTATGTGCTTTAACGTTCGCTATCCAGATGAATATTGAATTTCCACAAAACATGACCTGAACTTTGCATCTTTAAAATCGGTATTTCAAAAATTATATTGTTTTTCAATAATATCAGCCTCTTTAATTCCTTTTAATAATTAACTCGAAGTTATTTCTTTATCCACTTTTGTTTAAATAGTTAAGTAAATCTCTTTTTATAAACTCTTAAAAACATATGCTTTAAAAAACACTGTTTAATTGAAATATTTATTAATAATATTAATTAGCATTAGGGGTTTCATATAAACTCTTAAATTCCTTATAAACCTTGTATAAATACAAACCATATTTTTATGTATGGAGTTTGACATTAAACTCATAAACATACCACGTTTACACCGTTTACGAGTAGAATACGAGTTTATATGAAAACCCCTATTATATTATTATCTTCTACAATTTTTTTATTTCTGGTACATTTTGTATAAGTAAAATGTATTTCATTTCCTAGTTTTTATTTACGAAAATTAAACATAAATTGTGTAATATGTAACACTACATTCAACATACGATATTTTTATTGTATTCAAAACATTTCAGAAGTGTTCATCTAGGTACCACAGTTTCCAATATAAATATATTGATGCAAACCAGTTTTTCCCATCGATATAGAATTATTTGAAACATATAAATCTACACTTCCAAGTAGTTACTCCAATTACTAATAATATCTTTCATCAAGAAATTCCTCTAGATGAAGAAAGCACTCATCTAAAACCAAAATTACACAATTTAGTTCACCATTCAACAACTACGCCAGAAATTGGTCCAGTTTCAGAAATTAATTCTATAAGATTTACAAAACAAATTAACATGCAAAACAACAACAAAAATCCTTTAATTAGCCTCTAATAATAACACAGTACAACACTAAAATGCATCGGGGATGCGACATATCAATTCTGATAGATTTTAGGATGAATATCACGAATGTGAACACCAAATTTCAAAATTAGCTCTAGTTTTTGAGGTATTTGCAAATTTAACTTTTAGCAAAAATACAGTTTTTTTGTTAAAATTTCTTATTTATTCATATACCTGACTAAACCACGGATAATTTTTAATATGCTTTAAAAACATAGACTTTGGGCTTTTAGAAACATATCAACTTATTTTGATTATGTAAAGGATCTAGGATATAATTGCAATTAAAGTGAAAACTTCTCATATTTTCCTATTTTGCAAATCTAGTAAAATCCCTTAATCGGATTTGCAAAATCTTTACATATGACGTAAATTCTTATTCCACTAAATTCTTTTTATCAAAAGAATCACAACTTCTGCATCAATATTTGCAGAAAAGTCAATCTGAAATATACATTTTACATCTTTTTTATTTCAAATAAATTTTATATGAATTTACTATGGCAAAAGGAAATAAAATAATCGTACATTTTTGAACATGCATATTTTAAAATCGTTATTTTTTCAAAATTTGCACTTCAATTATCTAAAACTTTGTTGAAATTGACTGAAAAACATATGTTTTATATTTCTGAATGGTTTTATCTGGGTTTTATATATTAAGATTTTTCACAGACTCCTTAATTTTTAGGTATTAAAAAATTCAGTCTTTTTCAGGTTTAGTCAATATTAACTTTAAATTAAAACAGAAAATGCGAGTTTTTTTTGATAAATTAAGTAACATGATATGTTTACTAAAGGTACAAATTCAAATATCAAATATTCCTTTCATTGCAGATTATTTATTAACAAAATCGTGAAAAAAGAGAAATTTCAATTTTAAATGCATATATAGGAAATATTACGCAGCTGTCAATACGTGCAATATATCAAATTAAAGGGCATATTTCATCATTTTAAAATGTTGCAAAAAAATAGTATTATTACTTTCAATTTTATATTTTTTTGCAAAAAGTTTCTAAAAAAATTTAATTTTCCTACAAAAACGTTTTTGCAAATATTTCCTAAACTATTTTTAGTGGGCACTGTGGTGTAATGGTTAGCGCGTTGGACTGTTACACGTGAGGTTGCGGGTTCGAGCCCCAAACAAGGCAACATCAATTTATGAAAAATAGTAATATGTATGAGTTTTTTCTATCCCTCATACATATCGCAGCGTCCTCCTTCGGTGTTCCCATAGCACTTAACCCCACCGAAGTAAAATAATATAACAGGGCTATGAACTAAAAGCTTCAACAAAGTTCGCCAACTTACCATCAGATGGCGCGCAACAACTGTTCTAAAATTCAACATCTCGCGTAATTACAGTGTTGCCATATTTGAAGCCCTTCTTTCTTTCTTTCTTTCTTTCACCACCTTTCACTTCTTCTCTATCCCATTTCCAAAGGAAGCAACACGTTAATTAGTAGGAAGAATTTCCTGAGTGTTGCTTCTCTTTATAAAAAAAAAAAAAAAAAAAAAAAACTATAGCTAACTTTAAAATTCTAGTACCATATTCGTGATCTGCGTCTCAAAGTCTATTAGAAATGATGAGTCGCAATCCCGATGCATCAAATTTTTCTTTTTTTGTTGTACTGTGTAATTAGCCTTTTTGTTAATAAGCATGTTAATGTTTTAAAGACAATTTCCTATTAAAAAATCTTTTGAATACCAAATATTTTTCAGTATTAAATCCGAATTTTGGCGTTTAAAACTATAGTTTTAATAGTACCTCTGAAGAGCTCAATTGAGTAGATTTTGAGAATCTAAACACACACAAAACAAATCGGTTTAAAATCCATTAACACTACCATTGTTTTACTTCTGCAACAACATTTTTGTGATAATTACATAGAAACAGTTGCATTGGCAAATTTTAGTTACAGCTTTAGTAACTAAAAATTCTGAACTTTACCATTATATGGCTACAACTACGACAAAAATCTGCTTTCCCAACCAATTAAAACAAAAATTAATTTTTATAATTTTATTTGGTAATACAAAACTAATAAATTAGCAGTAGGCATTACATGTTGGTTGTACCAACCAAATTTTTTTAAATATTTCATTACTAATGCTTTACTAAGAGTTTTCTACCAAATGATGTCTGCGTGTACTGAATTGAAAAAAGTGGTATAAATTGTATAATAGATTTTCGGTTATAGTACCCAAATTAAAAAAAAACACTTGGTCACTATAACCAAGAAAAAACAGACACGACCGAAAGACTTTTATTTTAAAGTAAATTTAAATTAATTGTCAAAAAATAAAAATATCAAATACAACAAAAGTAAATAATGAAGAATTTAGGTGGAATTATAAAAAAATATTAAACTAAAGGTAATTGTGTAAACAAAGAAATTTTTAAACTAAATAATTAATTTTTTTTTATTTTCACCCAGGAATTTTTTACAATTGGTGGCCAACCACACCCAATCTACAACTGGTTCCACTGCAACCGATTCCATGGAAATGGTTCCGGAACCAGTTCCTGGGATCTTATATGGAAGGTGTGGGTGACGTAGAATCAGTTCCAGAACTAGTTCCAGAACTGATTCTAGAGCAACCGGTTCCACTTTGAAGCTATAGAAGGGGTTGCTTTTGGGACAATTTCATACAAAAAGAATCGGTGTTAGAATCGACAGTAGAAGGGGTTGTGAATGAAAAGCAGCTATTGTACAACCGATTCTTTGGAACAGAAAATTTTCCTGGGTACCTATTCTACAACCGATTCTTTGGAACAGAAAATTTTCCTGGGCAGTGTTGCTACAATGGTAAACTTTTTTTGAAAAATTTAATTATGATTTCCTGGCTGCTCTGATGATATTTTTCTGCAAGAAACCAGATTTTAAGGAACCTACAAAACAAAAGATCGTGAGAAATCTTTCCAACAAAAAAACCATCAGGTTCAGAGGACTTTTTACCAGAACCCGATTACTTTTTTAGAAAGAAATCAGATTCCTAGGAGTTTATCCGACAGAAAAACTCTGTGAGGTAAAAAATTCAAGAATCTAAAGATTTTCCTATTTTCAGAATTTAAGTGTTTTTCTTCAAAGAAAAAGTTCTTAGATCCTCAGTATTGTTCTTTAGGAAAATTTGTTAGAAACTCAGAGTTTCTCTTTAGTATAAAAACCACAGATTAAGAGAAGTTTTCTTTGGGGAAAAGGCTTCATAAGTTTTCTGAATTTGAGTTTTCTCGTATTTTATTAATTTTTGTAATATTTATCTATTTTTGTAATATTTTACTAATTAATTAATAAAAAAAATAAAAAAAAATGGAAACGGTGTTCTATTTAATTCGATTGGTATTGTTAAATTTATTCGGTTGTAACAACTTTCTTATATAGTATCAGCAAAGTAATTGTAACTATAAATGTCGATAGCTGCAACCGAATAATGTAATAGTACATGGGACTACTAAAATTCGGTTGGCAACAAATTCGGTTGTCATAACGATTCTGTTCTGTGTGTGTAAATAAAAAAATGGGCATGTTGTGTTTATTAATACCCTACGGGAAATTTTAACAAACTGTCACCGAACTGGCCCCTTTATATGAAATAGACTGGTCACTTTTACATGGCGTTGTCATAGGAGGTGGAAATTGACCCCTTGTGACATGTCACAAGACAAATCCTAGGACAGGTTACTGAACTCTCAATTTCAGGGACCTGTCCTGGGATTTGTCTTGTGACATGTCACAAGGGGTCAATTTCCACCTCCTATGACAACGCCATGTAAAAGTGACCAGTCTATTTCATATAAAGGGGCCAGTTCGGTGACAGTTTGTTAAAATTTCCCGTAGGGTACTTATAACAACGAAGAACTTGAGTTTACACCAGTTTACCACGTCGTAAAATAGAATAATCGCTTTTATTTGTGTTTAAAAAAGAACTTTGTATTTCGACAAACATATTTAACATATTAAATGTAACAAATTTAAACATTAGATATAATTCACATATCTCAAATTTGTATTTGTAGTTTTAACAACATTATTTATATAATTAAAATTAAAAAAACCGTTAATAAGAAACAATAATCAGTTTCAAAATGCATTTTTATTCCTCTATAATTATTTTCAAAGCTACGATTTAAATAGATAAAAAAAATTAGTTACGGCAACCTCGTTCCGTTATAAATTCGGTTGTGACAACCGAATATCAGACAAAAATTCGGTTGTAGCAACCGAATTTTAAATTAATTTCGGTTGCCTCAACCGAATTGGGTCGGTTGGTTCAACCGAATAGGTCGGTTGCCCCAACCGAATAGGTCGGTTGGAAAAAAATTCGGTTGTCTCAACGAAATTCTTCTGTGAGTGTAATTGAAAGTGATTTTAATTACAAATTTGAATTACATTTAGAATTAGAAAATGTTTGTTGTTAAAATTTTGCAAAAAAAAAATTGGCTGGGATAGGCGTGGCCAAGCTTAAAAAGAATAAGTTATGTTGGGTTGATCTCTAACTCGGGCTTTTTGTCATTATTTCTTTTCCCAATAAAATGCAATTGTAATTGACAGTTTTTTAATCACAATTAGGGTAGAGGGGGGATCCTTCGCCAGTGGGGCACATACACTAATCCCATTTTTCTCCGATGTTAAGGGAGACAAAAAATTGGAAAAAATATATTTGTGCATTTTGCAATTACCTTTCCTTGACATTAGAGTGTCCAAAAAACCGGCCATTTCAGAAAACCGGTTTTCGGTTTGTTCGAAAATTACTATTTTTAAAAAACCGGTTTCGGTTACGGGTTTTTAAGAAAACCGGTTAAAAACGGTTTCGGTTTTTTTGTGAATTAAAAATAACAATCTATTTTTATTTTATTATTAAGATATACTCATGGAATTAAATTTGTACAAATAGCAGAAAAAGCGAATAAAAATTAGTTAAAAGGACCCTGCAGGAAAACTACTGAAGTCAGTTGAATCTCTTTGCTAAAGCGGATGAAAAATTAGCTGAATATGAGCAGATTAAAAACAATTACAATTAGTTTATATACATATGTGTTTTTGTAATTGGGAGACAGGCTACTTTTCTAAAATATATTTGCTATTTATTTTTGCTATTTTAAGTATAATATTCAGCACAACTTTCTGCTGATTTTAGCAGGACAGAATATTATTTGAATTCAAATAAAATTTATTGTTTCGTTATTTCTCTTAAATTGGAAGACAAATCACTAAAAAATAAAACCGATTTATTACACAAAAAAAAGTTATTACATTTTTTTAGTATTCATCACTCACCCCGTATATAAAAAATATTTATAATTATTAACCCTTTGACACGGGAATTTTAATGGCTAGGAATTTTCCGACCAAACTTCTTGGAAATGTAGATCTATGCCCAGGAAATATTGTTTATTACTTTTATGGTTTTGCCGCGCCCCCTAGCAGAGATATTTGGAATCAAAGTTCAAACATTAACATGCTGCCGGCTCCGAACGGGTTAAAATTTTTTTAAAATTTTAGTTTTATATTTTTCCTGTTACTAGTCTATAGATAAAACCTTTTGAATTTTTAAATTTTATTCATCACACAATTTTTGAGACTAAACTTTAGCCTTTTTTGAAATTTTAAATTTAAACACATTCTCAGCGTTGATGATCGCAAGACAAAACGCACTCTACTGCTCTCATGTTATATTGAAATTTCACAGCCTGCATAAAATTTTAATAAGAACAAAATAACGAACCGATAACAGTAAATTAATAGCGCTTTTGTTAATATTCAAATCAGTGAAGAGTTGATGAAGTCGACGTACATTATAATGTACGCCACTCGCCAAAGGGTTAAGCTATATTTTTAATTAGTCTAATTGAGAAAAAAAGTACAAATCTCAACAAAAGCTGAATTTTGAAGAATTACATACGTATTTATTTGAATACATGTGAAAAGATATATATTTTTTTTATAAAAAGAACAAAACTGTACCCAGGTAGAAAAATACAAACGGCAAAACGTTGGCAAATCACTGTATATGGTGGTACAAGCGCTGGCAGAGCGTCCGTTTTTCGAAAATTAAAGTACTGGGTCAACCTTGAAATGATAACGTCGATCTTCGGTTGGCCGTTTATCTTTCCGACCGTTGGCAAAGCGTTGTTAACAATAGTAAAATAAGTGCTCTGCCAAACGGTATTTTAGATCAACGGTTTTTTATTCAATTCTTCATGAAAAAATCTGTAAAATCCCAATCCCGAGAAAAAGGGAAACGTAAATTTTAGTATCGCAGCACTGTATCTAATAAGCGAATACATCTCTGCTTAAAACTACAAATTCAATAGATTTTCACACAAATTTTACCATGAAAACAATTTTCCAGTTTTATCAATAGACTTGAAAACTGGTATTTAAATAGGGTGAACATTTAGTGATCAGTTTATGTATTTTTTTACATACAGTCATATAAGTTTCGCAAAACAAGTACTGGCAAATTTTTTCATGTACAGTCGTAAATTTTGTGAAACAAGTACTGGCAAAGTCCTTTTACCTAACGTTGGCAAATCGTTTTGAACCGATGTTTTGCCGGTGTTTTTTTTCATAAACAGTGGTAAACTTTGTAAAACAAGTATTGGTAAAGCACTCTTTCCAAAGGTTGGCAAACCGTTCTAAATTAGTGCTTTTGCAATGCTTTTTTTTTTGTACCATTGTAAAGCAACGCTTTGCCAGTGCTTGGTTTTTTGTACCGTCGGCAATTTCTACCTGGGTAGTTTCGTTTATTAAAATAATATTTTAAAAATAAAGTACAGTCGAAATATGGAATTTTTATACGATTAGTTTAAAAAAAGCTTTCACAAAATCATGTTTTAAAAACCCGGTTAACCGATAAATAATAACCGGTTTTCCGTTAATTCGAATATAGAAAGTATTCGAAACCGGTCGGTTTGTTGAAATAATAAAAACCGGTTAACCGGTTTGCGGTTTCGGTTTTGGACACTCTACTTGACATCCACTTTGACGAATTTAAATGAAATCTGGTAGCAGAAAGACGTGTTTTTGTGTTTTTTGGGGTGCCAAAAAAATAATTTTGCATTTTGCAATAACTTCCTTAAATCGTGCGATAAAAACATAATTTTTCATTATGTTAGACCTATGACTCTAAGCTTTCGAATGATAATAATTTGATTTTAATAGATGCTTGAAAACTGTGAACAAATATTAACTTTATGTTAGTAATTGGCTCTAGGGCACAATCACCAGTTGGCCGCTGGAGCTACAAAGTGTTGGTGCATCACAGCTTAATCACACGTGAATCACACGTGAGTGTGAGTAAAACCTTAATTTACTCACGTGAACGTGAGTGAGTGTGAGTAGAAGAAAATTGTTCGTGAGTGAGTCGAATTTTTACGACTCACGCTGCTTTTTTTGGGCTTTTTATTCATATTTTCAAGTAGTTGTTTTAGGCGACTTTATATTTTTGGGTATTTTTAATACAAAATAAATGTCAAAATTTCATACTCCACTAGGGTTTCCCGGGAAAAGGGAATGAAAATCGAAAAGTATCAGTTTTTTGGTAACATTTTTTTATTTTAATTTGTTTTATTAATGTATTGTAGAAAGGATTTAAGTCGTATTTTATGTAGAACGTCAATTTTAAGGATGAAAGATTGGAAATATATTAATCAATGAATTTCGGTTTAAATGTCTACTTTTTGTAAGACATTTAAATAGTTCTCTTATCAAGTCAAAAAAATCTATGACAAGTTAATTTAGGTCTTGTCAAGTTTCAAGCTAAAATATAATTTGCCAAGTTAAAAATACAGGTTTACACAGTTTACGAGTAGAATACTGGTTTATATGAATACGGGTTTTACTAGGGCAAGGAATTCCATGCAAATGCATGTTTTTTCTCGATACATAGTTCAAAACTAATATGGACTAAATATTTATCCGAATCATCAAATTTATAACAAAATGGCATCGATTTGTAATTGCTAGGGCAAGGAATTTCATGCAAATACATGTTTTTTCCCGATAGTCAAAAACAAATATAGCCTAAATACTTATCCAAATCATCAAATTTAGAACAAAATGCCATCGATTTGTAATTGCATATTTTTGCATATTTTGACAAAAATGCATGTTTTTGGATATTTTGACTTTAAATGCATATTTTGTTCCTTTTTAATGCATATTTTGTGCTTTTTAATGCATATTTGTGCATATTTTTAGTTCTTAGTAGCAATTTATAATTTGTAAAAAAAAAATAAAAATTGATACGTTTTCGTTATTTATTCAATCAAAATATTTAAATTTTTTCATTATTTTTAAAACCAAAATTTATTAAAAACCTTAATGACCTATGGAAAAGCTTGGAGTTCTATGTCTATTTGCAAAATAACTAACTTACATATATTTAATATTTTAAAGTGCGTTATTTTTGCAAAAATAATCGTTTTTAGTGCATATGCATATGTTTTTAATGCATATTTTTCTTTTTTAGCCGCATTTTTTAGGCGCATATTTTCAATTTTTAAGTACATGAAATTCCTTGCCCTAGTAATTGCATATTGGCATGTTTTTGCATATTTTGAGTTTAAATGCATATTTGGTGCGTTTTTTAATGCATATTTTGTGCTTTTTAATGCATATTTGTGCACATTTTTAAAAAAATTAAATTTTCACAAGTAAATTACAAAGAATAAAAAATTTTGAAAGAATTCGATAAGGCCAGCAAAACAGAATACGTATTTTCGGCTTTCGCTAGAAAACCATCTTTAGTGTCGTTTGCCTTGATGGGTTAATCCTTGGTGATGATCTGCTTACACGGAGGAAAAAGACGTTTTTGTATATGTTTGGAGGTAATCAATGTATGTTTACAAACTACCATATATGTATTTGCAGTATGCTTCCAATTATATTGTTTTTATAGTTACTATACATATATTTCCCGGTAATAATTATATTTGTGGGATACAATTAACATATATTTGGAAAAACGGCGAATTTCCATTCTTGATACATATAAAGTTGTATGTAGCCATTATAACTTTTGTAGTTGGTAATAATCGTTTAGTTTAGCTAGACTACATCTAGTCAAAAAATTTAGTGATATTTTTCCTTTATTTATTAATTTTGTTGTGAAAGATGTAAAAAAATAAAATAAATTAGTATAAATAAAACATAAAATTGTGTTAAAAAGAAAAAAAAATATTTAATTGTGTATATTAAAGTATTAACTTATTATAAGAGTTTTTAATTAATATTTATTAATAAAAATAAATAAAAAATAAATGAAGAGATTGTAGTTATTGTTTTTCAATGAATGTATTAGATGTAGAATGTGATTTATAATATATTTAGTTATTAAATTATCGCCAAACAGTAGATGTATTAATTTTACTTTTTATGTTTTTCCATTAAAATATAGAGAAATTTGGAGAGTAGAATAAATACGCCTATTGTTTGGCATATATTAATAATTGCTTTATAACTAAATATATTATTTATATATAGTATTTGCATGGAAACATAATTTGTTTATGACACACATATTATATGTTTGCTGCCAAACATATAATATTTGTCGATAGCGTCATTTCATTTCATCCAAACATTATATATTTACAGGCAAACATAATATATTTGCTTGCAAACATAATATATTTGCATGCAAATATATATTGTTTCTAGTAAAAACACGGCGAATATGTTTCACAATTTCTCCAAATATATATATATATTACCAGCAAAAATATGTTTGGAACAGGCCGTTTTTTCAGCGTGTATGCTAAAGTTGAAAACATATTATTTTTGCAGAAATAATAGTTCTTAGTGCATATTTATTATATTTTTAATGCATATTTTTCTTTTCTAGCCGCATATTTTAGGCGCATATTTTCCATTTTTAAGTGCATGAAATTGCTTGCCCTAGTAATTACTTACCCACTAAAGTTTCTGTTCCAAAAAATTGGTTATAGAATAGCTACTTCAATTCTAATACCGATGATTTTTGTTTGAAATTGTCCCAAAAGCAACCACGTCTATAGCACCAAAGTGAAACCGGTTGCTATTGAATAAGTTCTGGGACTAGTTCTAGAACTGATTCTACGTCAGTCATGATTCCGGAACCAGTTTCATGGAATCGGTTGCAGTGGAACCAGTTGCAGAACTAGTGTGGTTTGAAACCGATTGGAAAAATTTTTTTTTCTGGGGATTTTCAAGTTTCATTTTTTTTAATTTTTGAATATTATTTTGTTTCGTGAATTTGCGTGTTCACGTGTGAGTGTGACTGAAAGTTCAATTTACTCACGTGAGCGTGAGTGAGTGTGAGTAGTAATTTTTTTGTCGTGAGTTATTGTGCGTGATTAGAAATTGTTCTCGTGAGCGTGAGTGAGTGTGAGTGAAAATTCACTCACGTGCCCATCTCTAGTTTAAATGATATAACATTTACAACGTCATAATAGTAATGAGGCCAAAGGGGACCAAAAAAAATTTTTTTTCAAATAATGCTATAATGGAAAACATGAATAACACACATTTTAGAATTTGACATTAAATGTACATTTTTAATTTTGAGATTTTTTGTATATTCTTGGATTCAAGAATCTCTTTTGAGCAGGAAACCTGAAAATTCTACATTTTTTCAAGAGATAATTCTCAAAATGTTTTTGCATTGAGCTTTTTTTGCAGAATTTATATGAAACTATTAACTATTTTTTGCAATAAAACAAGTGTTTGAGGCATTTTACCGAAAAATTAGTATTTAGCGCCAGTTTTATTGTCAGAACAAATATAGATTTCAAATTACTTAAGATATATTTAAGAAAAGAATCGTGATTAGTTCTGACTATAAAACTTACCTTTTATTTTAAAGTGAATACTGCAATTTTCTTCTTTTTTAAACGTAAGTGCACTACTTTTAAAACCTCTTAACAGACCTTCTTAAATATTTTTTTAAATTTAATGGTCTTAGGATGACCATCTCATCCGTAAGCAATGCCATTAATGCTCAAGCTATCAGTTTCTTATTCCGGACAACTGAAGAGTTGGGGCGATGCCCACCTTTTTGAAACAAATAAAATGTAATATGACGATAGCTGTATTTTGTCTCATGCCTATCAACGTTAAGTATTTAAAGCAAATCTACGTTGAACCGATTGTAGTACAAAAAAATTTTAAAAACGTTGTGTTTATAATTGTTTCGTTATAATCGAACGTACCTTAGTAAACATTTTTAGAAAGTAACGCGAACAAGTTACGTTAGATGTGAAAATGTATAAACGTTGAGTTTTCAACGTTGATAATTATCCGTGTTGAAAGTTAACGTGCATACGAAAAGTCATATGTTAGTTTTCATCTTAAACCCGATTTTACACACTTTAAATTTTTTTATGAGTTAACGGATATCGTTAAGTCGAAAACACGGCTGATATCATATTAGAATTTGGACTTGAAGTAGAACAAAATTCTAACTAAATATATGGAAATTTCCTTTTATTTATGAAAAGTAACACACACTCAATGAAAAAGTTTCATAAAGTATATGAAGCTTTTTCATCAATTTTATGAATTTTTTTATATATTTTGTTAAGAACATTTTGCAGAGAAGGTTAAATCGCTCCAATATTATAATTGTAGGATTGCCCAAAAAAATTCAGGATTTGCGGCAGCACATTTTAAAAATATGCTCTTTATGCAAGGTTAAGGTGTTGTATACTGACATTCAACATTGCACTTATTTTGCTAGAGGAAGGAAGGTTTTGGTAAAGTTTAATTCCGTACAAATTCGTGATGAAATAATGATAAATTATCACAAGAACCGCAAATTGAAGTTGAAAGATATAATTGGAGGGACATTACAGTCAGACGTTTTTTTAAATGACCATCTAACAGATTCTGCTAGGAAACTAATTGCTGTCTGTCGGAAGTTGAAGCAGAAGAACAAAATAGTGAAATATTCTTTTATGAACTATGATATTCCTAAAGTTCGAATAAAAATGTTAGATAATAGTGGAAAGACGCTTGGCTATGAGCAATGTATGGAGCTCCTTGATGCAGATGGTTTGAACAACGGCTCCTTTTCATCTGGGGCAGCTTCGGGACCTCACGGTGGACACGATGTATAGTAGATTTCTTACATTTTTATTTGTATACCTATATATATATATATTTATTTTTGTATATATATATATTATTCTTTTATTGTTTTTTTAACCTTTTTATTTTTTTCTTCTATTAAGTAGCTTTCATGGCTAGTACCTGATCCTCACGTTATCATTTTTTTATTTTTTTTTTTTTTTGGGAAAATTCCCTTCTCCTTATTGGGAGCAATTTGCTTTTTTGTTTGGCATGATAATGTGCTGATTTCGGTTATAGTTATGCACTACTGTGTTATTTAAATTTTTATAATGGTAGTTTGATTGTTTTATTCAATCATTTGGTAATTTAATATATTTTTTTTTTTTTTGTTTTATTATTTATTAATTTTTTTTCTTAATAACATTATTATATATATTTCGCCACTTTTATTTGTGTTTGAAATGAATTTAAGACATAATCTTGGAAACATTGTTAGCGATAATAGTTTTTTACAATCCCAATTACTAAATTTTAAACAAAATCTTAATTTTGGTCACCTGAACTGTACAAGCTTTAATTTGAGGCCAAATGCTACTAAATTTTGTGAAATTAAAAGCCTATTGGAAGGTGGTTTATTACAAGTAGTTGGTTTCAGTGAAACATGGTTAAAGAATACCATATCTGCTAATGCCACTAATATTTCTGGCTATGTTTGTCACAGGAATGATCGCCCGTGTGCCAATGGTGGTGGTGTAGCACTTTTTATTTCTGAGAATATAAAACAGAAGGTTGTACATGTTGGCGTAAATTATAGAGTAGCTGAATGCTTGTTTGTGGAATTGATTCTTAATGATATTAAAATTTTGGTAGGAGTTGCGTATTTGCCTCATGGTGATTTTGATTCCTTTGAGCGGGAGATTTCTGATTTACTTGTTCAGTATTCTAATATTGTAATTATGGGTGACTTTAACAATAATCTTTTCGATCCGTTGAAGGCCTTGAGGATAAGAAACAGTTGTAGTAGATTGAATCTATCGCCTGTTCACAATTCTATGCCCACACATATTGCTGGTAATTCCACCTCCTTGTTGGACTATTTTTTGGTCTCATCCTCTGAATTAGTAAATTATTCTAATCAATTTCAATGCCCAGGCATAACTCGTCATTCATTCATATTTATGTCGCTTAAAATTTTACAACCGGTTTTTAGAAAAGTTTATGAGTTTTATGATTATGATGCAGTTAATATTTCCTCTTTAGAAATTGCGGTACTGGAATGTAATTTTAGTGATATGTTCTTAACTAATAATGTGGATGAACAGTTGTTGATTTTAAACAACAACTTGCAGTTTTTGCATACATATGGTTCCTTTGAGGAGGCGCGTGATTCGAAATTTGAATGACGGTTGGTTCAAAGATCCTTTAATACAATTCCGTCAGTCACTTAGGGATCTTGCGTACAGCACTTATTTGAATGATAGAAGTGATGAAAACTGGAAAGTTTTTTGTAGGTGCAGAAATCGTACAAAAAATATAATTAGGAAAAAGAAGAGAGAGGCTCACGGATTGATTTTTCAGGACAAGACCAGCAAGGAGATTTGGTCTATTTTAAATAGAAAAGGTGTTGTTGGTAAAGCTGATGACCTTGAAGTAATTGATCCTAATTATTTAAACAACTTATTTTCTTCTAATCAAATTTTAAATAATAACAGCGTTGTGCCTCGAATGAATGATAATGGTTTTTCTTTTCGTGCAGTAGATAGTTATGAAATGAACTTAGCTTTTAACTTAATTAAGTCAAAAGCTATTGGTTATGATGGCTTTGCTCTTAAGTTTCTTAAATTGTTGATTCCCATAATTGGAAATTACATTTTACATCTGGTTAACACTATATTAACCACCTCTGCTTTTCCATTGCTATGGAAAGTTGCTAAAATTGTTCCTATAAGGAAGAATAATGGGGTTAGTAGTACTGATAACTTGAGGCCGATTTCTATTTTACCGATTTTATCGAAAATGGTTGAATACCTTATGAAGGATCAATTGATGTTGCATGTTAATAATAATCGTTTGCTCCATGATTGTCAATCCGGGTTTAGATGTAACCGTAGTACTACATCGTTGCTTATTGGTCTAACGGACAATATTAGGCGGAAAATTGCTGACAAAGGTTTTTGTGTTTTGTTGTCTTTGGACTTAGCAAAAGCTTTTGATAGGGTTAGCCATCCGCTTTTGATTCAAAAGTTAGACAGATATTTTGGTTTTTCTGGCTCTGCCTGCAAATTAATATCGTCTTATCTTTCGGATAGAAAGCAATATGTGTTCAGTAATGGCTCTTGTTCTGGGACTCTTCCTGTTTTCAGTGGTGTATCCCAGGGGTCTGTACTTGGGCCTTTACTTTTTATTATGTTTATAAATGATCTTTTTGATATTTTGTCAAATAATATGTGTCTTCCATTTGCGTTTGCAGATGATGTTCAGATTTTATTTAAAGGGGATAAGGAATTTCCTGATGTTATGCAGAGTATGATAGATTTTACTGTAGGTTTATTAGGTAATTGGATGTCTTCCAATTATCTACATATTAATTCTGATAAATCTAAGGCATTGTTGTTTGGTAATAGTTGTATTAATAACTTTTCTATTAATTTAAATGGTAATGTTGTTGAATTTGTAGATAAAGTTAAATGTCTTGGTGTGGTTCTGGATACCAAGCTTAGTTTTGAGCACCATGTTAATAATGTTGTTTCTAAGGTAAATTTCACTTTGAGGAAATTATACAGCTTAGACGTTATGCTGCCATTTAATGTTAAGCTTATGATTGTCCATGCGTTAATTATGCCAATTTTTTTATATGGCTTGGAAGTCTATTCTGGGGCTTTGGGTTATGTAATGAAGAAGGTAAAGTTAGCTGTCAATCGTGTTATGAGATATTTATACTCTCTTAGATTGTCTCAGCACATTTCGTCTTATGTTTTAAAATTTTTAGGATGTTCATTTGATAACCTTGTTCAAATTAGAAATATTATGCACTTTTATAAAGTGTTTAAATTGCAAATGCCGTTGTTCTTGGTTGATATATTTGAATTTGGTAGATCTAATAGGAATAGACAATTAGTTATTCCAAAGCTTACACCGTTGTTAGGCCGATCTTTTTTTGTAAGGGTTGCTCGAAAATACAACAAATTGCCACCTGACTTAAAGACTTTTAATTTGTCTATTGATACGTTCAGGAAGAAACTTTTTGAAGAATTTTCACTTAATGCTTAATTTTGCAGGCATTGTTTTTTTAAATCAAAGCTTACATACACTATTTATTTTTTTTTTATAGAATTTAGGGAATTTAGAAACTATTATCGCTAATTTTTTTTTAATTTTTTATAATTTTTACGTTAAATTTTTTGCATTTATTAATTTTATTTTTACATTGTTATTTAATTATACATCTAATATTATATTTTATACCTTAATTTTTTTTATTATTTTAAGCAAATTTTATTGCTTGTTTTGTTACTTTTAGTAGAAATTTGTAACCGATTATGGCCTATAGGCTAGGTTATTGTAATAAATAAAGAAATTAAATTAAATTAAATTAAAATTTCATTAGTTTAATGAAAAATTTCATTAAAACTCGTCGAGAAAAACCCTGTGTGTGTAGGGTTTATGAATGTTTGTAGGGAGTTACCTCAATCGACATGTCCTTGCTAAAATAATACGTTATATAATAGAAAATTAGGAAATCTCCTAATCTCCAATCACATACCTTAGCTTCTTTTTATAAAACTCATTTCCGGGTAAGAATTTTTATTTTTTTATTGGGATTTTGATATTTGGCAACTTTTACCGCAGAACTCTATCACATATCCGAATTTTAGTAAGATCGGAAAAAAACCATCGTTAGTGGTTTATTTTCTTTAATTTAAAGGTTTTGTTTCCAAATTTTTCGTAGGCTTTAAAATTTTAGGTCATTCTTCTTGTAAAATGATTTCTTTATTCTAAAGTTGTAATAATAATGCCAGTTTCATAGTCAGAACAGTCTTAACTTTTCATACAAAACAGCAATAAAATTCAAAAAATTCAAATTTTATTTGTCAATATTATGATTGTATCGAACAGGTCTTAATTTTTTTTAAGTTTTCAAACAAAAATTTAAATAAATATAATTTATTGTGACTTTGCAACAACAAATACTTGGGGAATACAGTCATATCTAAGAGTCACAGACTTTTCGTAGGAATAGGCACCTAAAACTACTAGATTTGGAAACATTTTTGTATTCGAAAAACTCTTTGACACTGAAACATTTTTTATATTCTAGCCCAGCAAAATATTAGTAATGACACCTCATTACTATCTGCATTACCAAAAATGATATATCATTACCTTTTGCATTATTTTATAAAATAAAATAATAACCTCCTAATAACGGCCTATTGTATTCATTGTTTCTAAATATAAAATAATGACTTACTCGTAATATTTTAAATAAGTACTTTTTACACAGTTAAATTTTATACATTTTTATTTATTATATGTAAATATGTTTTATGTTTAAATTTTTATGACGAGTCCTAAAATTACACACTAGAAAAAACTTAAATTTTTCTGAATTTATTTTCTTAAGCTAATAGTATTTGCTTAACTCCTTATTTTTTAAGAATCAAGCAAAGAGTATACATAATAAAGAGATTGGGGAATCTCTATCACTGAGAAAGCATTTGTTCTATTATGTGCCTTGGAACAGGAACATACTCAAACCAATATCACCCAGCAAACATGGCAATACGAAGAAGATTCTCCGAACATATCGCCAGGAAGAAAACATTTATTGCCGGCAATATCAATTTCGTATTCCGGAAGTTTCCTCCGTCGGAAACAACTGTTACTCTAAAACAATACTTCCAGGCAATATGAAAGCAATAACTCATATGGAAGATAAAAGGGATATCGCTAAATAAACTCCTGGTACAATAAAAAAACGATTTAATTTTTCATTAATAAATATAAGCCTGAAAAACAATATCTGCATATACATAATCCATTGACCACCTTATAAATTATCTTGATTTCATCTTAGCCGATTTTTCCCGCGCAATTAATCTTAACTTTTCACGAGTTTATTTCCTATATATCTTTTGATTGTTTTTGTACAAATTTAGTTTTAATTTTTTCCAAATTGATAGAAGATTTCAAAGAAATTTGATTTATCTTCCAAATGATACAAATGTGATATCAGGGGTATGGCATCACCAAAAATAAAAGTTATAACGGCATCGTTATCACTAGGTGGCACTTTGTTCAAAAAATTGACAATTTTCTTTTTTTATTTAAATTTAAATAATAACAAACAATAAAGCAAAAAAGGAAACGGATATCTCAAATTTTATTATTTGAATATGTTCCGCACTTGTTATTTCCTTATTTTCAGCAGTTTTTCAGTTTTTAAATATAGGCTCAACTGATACTAAACTGATGCTAAATAGCTGCTCAGTAGACCGTACCTCAAAAAAAAAGTTCGCCGTACACCCTCCAATATGATGTAGTTTTGGAAGGCGATTAAAAATTTTTTTTTTATTTTTTGCCGACCGTAGGGGTCGCCTTTTTTAATTTTTTGTTATAGCTTTGGCATTTAAAATCGGTTTTTAAAGTGTGATATATCGATTTTTTTGCCTCGAGGATACCAGTGTTTTGCTATATAGTAAAAATCCAATTAAAAAGAATTTAAAAAGGCGACCCCTACGTTCGGCAACCAATATATAAAAAAAATTTTACTGGGTTTAGCGAAAAACTTCCTTAGCAAAAGTTTAATGATTTCTTTCGAGCTTTAATTTTCTGACATTAGGGTGGTAGCAACTGAGATCTGGTGGGTAACTACTAGAACGGGATACTTGAGGTCAAAATGTCCTTAGAGCAACAAATTTTTTTTTGAAACCTCCTTGCAAAAATACTTCATATTGGAGGGTGTACGGCGCACTTTTTTTTTTTGCCTGTAAGGTGGTACGCTCTACTGCTCAGGTAATACTAAATTACAGCGCCCTCTATCGGTGAGTGTAGGTTTTGATTTCCTATCTCTATAATTAATAGTCTCTGGGTGATATTGCCGCAATATTGTCATAAAAATTTATGACAAAAGATAAAATTTTTTAATTATTTTTTTTTCAAATATCGCCGAATAATCTTCCAAATGATAAAAGGAAGACAATTTCAAAGTAAATACTACTTGATTATTTTCATTCAAATGACAAATAGAAGATGTCGCTTTAATTTCTTCTTGGAAAGTATCTTTTAAATGTTTGCAGGGTCATTATGTGCGCTCTTTGTATGACTCGAAACATCGATTGTAACCAGGGATGGAAAATAATAATTTGGTTATAAAAATCAAGAATGGAACTATACTACGGAATTATACTATTCCAACAGTGTTAGGTTTGTTTTTTTCGAATTTTATACCTATATCTATAACGACTTGTAAAAAAACGACTATCCTTACTTACCTGATTTTCTTTTATTTTTTGTAAACAAACAAAATTTAAACATTTGGGGTCGCCTTTGTATAAAATCTGTTTTCGTACAAAGACTTCGCCGGAACTCGAAATGGAGCACTAATCTTGTGTGTGCCCTTTACCAACAAACGCATAATTCATTTGTTAACTTTTGTTGTTTCAGATATTTTATGAAATAAAAAATTATAAAATTTCAAATATTTTTATGACAAATATTTTTGTTTACATTTGAAAGAGAATTTTTAAGACTTGGTAGCATTTTTATAACTACTTAATTTTTAAGAAGCTAAATTTATACCTATTTAAAAGTTTTATAAATGCTTAAATTTGTATGGAATATTTATACAAAATTCGAAAAAACAAACCTATAATAGCCCTAAATTATGAATTTTAAAAAACCATACGTAAAAAATTGCAAAATAATATCGGAATGGGAAAAAAGGTTTTGGGGTTAAAAAAAATTAATTAAAAGATTTACATTCTGCAAACGATGCCAAAATTTTCTTTTTTTGCAACTAACTACAAAACTTTGTTTTATGAAATGAGCATTATACTCCGTAGATTATAAATTTAAAAAACCGCACTTAAAAACTTGCAAAATAATAGAGGAACGCGAAAAAAGGTAGAAAAAAATAATTGAAAACTCAATCAGCGATTAACAATCTGCAAATGAATACAATGACGCAAAAATTTTCCTTTATGCAAATATTTTTTTCGCGATTAATTTTTTTTTTGCAAACTAAGCACCAAACTTTTGTGTACAAAATTGGTACTATAGACCCTAGATTATAAATTAAAAAAAAAACACACTTAAAAAATTGCAAAATAATCGCGGAAAGCGAAAAAAGGCTTTATGGTACAAAAAATTAATTAAAAAACTTAATCAGCGATTTACATTCTGCAAACAAATGTACATATTGATGAAAAAATTTATCCTTTTTGCAAATTTTATTTTTCGCGATTTTTTTTTTGCAACTAGCCACAAAACTTTGTTGTATGAAATGTGTATTATAGTCCCTATATTATAAATTAAAAAGAAACGTACTTAAAAAATTGAAAAATAAAAGCGGAACGCGAAAAAAGACTTTGTGGTACAAAAAATTAATTAGGAAACGTAATCAGCGATTTAGATTCTGCAAACAAATATATTGATGCAAAAATTTTCTATTTTCTATTTTTTAGTTACTTACATTTTTAAATATGTAAGAGCGATCTAACATTTTTTGGTATAAGAGCCCGATTATGTGAGCCTTTTCCATCCCTGATTAACCAGTCAGTTCGTTCCTGTTCCAAGCCGCATAATATTTTTTCAAATAAAAAATATTGAGAGAGTTGCAAGGCCATTGAATCAAGTAAGCAATCGGATAACCATTTATAATTCAACTTTTTGTAAGCATGTGTGTAACTACTTATTATTCAAAATCTCATAACTACTTATTTCTCATTTTTCCGTAAGCGAACGGGTAAGCGTGACTACTTATAAAAACGACCACACCAAACAAAAATAATGAGTTTAGACGCCAAAAAATAAGTTGTACGGAGCTATGAATTTCTATTATATAACCACTTATTTGGTAATGAAAGATTTTGCTTGGAGGTTTGATATGAAAGTTGTAGGAATTGCGGTAATTTTTCTTATAAAAGATTCACAGACACTGCAATTTACGGCGTATTCCTATTATCATATTGTGAGAATTTTTTCCGTATCAGAATCTCCATTGTGTTTGCTATGAAAATATTATTTAAATTTTAAATGATTTTGAAACGTACTACTTAAGTTTTCGATTTTAGAGATATTTTCTCTTAAAAATAGTTCGGATTCTGTACTCCAATTTCCTAACTTATTTATGACAAAATTTGATAGTTAACGAAAAAAATTGTTGAGTATAGAAAATTATCATTAACTTATTACAGTAACAAATTTTTCTAAGTTTATGTTACCAATTTTTTCGTTAAATCTTACATTTTCAAAACAACTAAAACTCAAATTAATTTTGTTGGTTCTTATAAAAAATTACCGAATAGCTTCACGGAGGAAAAAGACGTTTCTGTATATATTTGGGGGTAATCAATGTATGTTTACAAACTACCGTATATGTATTTGGAGTATGCTTCCAATTATATTCTTTTCATAGTTACTACACATATAGTTCCCGGTAAACATGGGCTTGTTTGTAAATTAGTCATATTTTGTCATCTAAGAATACATATTTTTTGCATTTTTAACTTTATAATAATTATATTTGTGGGATACAATCAGTATTGCCAAAACTTTTTTAGGAAAAAATGCTAGATTTTTTGCATAAAAATGCTAAAAAATGCTAAAAACTAAAAAAATATGCTAGAAAAAATATGCTAAAAAAATTTTATAAAAAAATGTTTCAATTTGTTTAAAAAGAATACTATTTTAGTGACTTTTTACAATTAGACTGAAAATAAGTCATCTCTAATTATGAATTCAGTTCATTTTATTAACTAAAATTATATAAAAGAAAAATTAAAAACAACTCAAAAGTTAAGTCTTGTAAAAAAGTTCAAAAATCCTTTAAAATAAATTTATTATTATTTGATTTCCCAACTGTGTCACTGAAAATATGTTATCTAAAAAGTTAAAGGCAGATAAATAAAAGTACATTAAAATGTTTTATTTCTAAAATAGGTGGTAATGTGGAATACTTTGGCGTGTAATATGAATTTCCCATTCAGCCTTAATTTATCTACTCCAAATTAATTTAATGGTTTTTATTGCACGCTCTGTTTACCGCTTTCAAATTTCTGCATCTTTGGGCTTACCTGCATAGAATTTAAAAAAAAAATAATTTTCGCGATCAGGGTAGTTACTTTTTGTGGTGTTGGTTGACGTTGTAAAGCTGCCTACACACTAGGGAACATACTTAAAAAAAGAGAGCATTTTTTGTGAATGTGTGAGTGCGTTTGTGTGTGTGTGCGTGTTGAGAGCGTGCATTTCGTGTTTACAAAATTTTTTGATATTTTTTGTTCCCTCAACCATGTTCCCTAGTGTGTAGGCAGCTTAAGATTTTTGGTATAATTAAATGAAAAGTGTACAGGTGTTGCACTATAAAAAATCAAAATTCACTGAAATTCTTAAAAGATAGGAATTTATCACAAACGCTATCTACATTACCCTCCATGACCCAAACCTAAGAAAAATCAATAAAAGATTAAAAACGACCCGTATCAACATTTTGAAATTCTATTCTATTTTAAACTCTATTCTTTAAATTATTATTATTATTATTTTTTTTTTTTACCAAAAATTGGAGTATTTTTGTGCAAAATCATTCCTTCACCATAACAACAAAAAAAGTCACACGAGTAAAAAAGTTAAAGTTAAAGACGGGCATGCCGATTTAAAATTTTAATATTAAAGTACCATAAAGCAATATTTTTTATGCTTTTGGGATCATTTTTGAATTTCAATCAATCCAACCCTGTTAAATACAATTTTTCGCTATTTTTTCCACAGAAACATTTTTTTTCGCGATTTTTTTTTGAAAGAAATTTTTATTCTTAACTCTATTAAATATTTTTCTAAACCCTAGTGAATATACACAAAATAACATAACACATACTTTTTATTTGCAGAAAAAAATGTTTTTGCGTAATTTTTGGGAAAAAAATCTATAAAAAAAATGCGTGAAAAAAATGACAGCTTCCTTAATGTTTTACATATTTAATCAAATTTGATAATTTTTTTTAAATTTTATTTTATCGGTATATACATTAATTGCATTAGAGGAATTAAATATGTTAAAATCCCAAACATATCTAACAAATTGTGAAAAATAATCTGTTGTAGGCAAGTCCCTATCCGGATTTCATTCTTGCCTAAGGAAATCGTCAGGGGAAGACGTTTTTAGAATTTCTAGAAATATTTATAATTAAAAATTATCCCAGAAATATAAAAATAAAATTTTTTTGGTACCCATCAAAATTTTTAATTACGAATATCACGACAGCTAACTTTGAAAAACTGCTATCACCATTGAATTCAGCGTACTCGAATTAGCTTTACCAGTACGGTTCCCAGCTTGTTAAAATTTGCGACTGCACAGTGTAATTAATGTGTACGTATAAAAATAGTTCCTAGTACTTACTCTAAAAGTAAAAAAATATTTTTTTATCATATTACATTTAAATTCAAATTAATGTAGAATGTTCTAAAAAAACAGAAAATAAAACTGTAAAATATGCTAAAAATATGCTAAAGTTTGTTGGAAAAATGCTAAAAAAATGCCATATTCTAGATACATTTTTTTCATGCTAAATGAATTAAAAAAATGCTAAATCTAGCATTAAATATGCTAAATTGGCAACACTGGATACAATTAACATATATTTGGAAAAACGGCGTACCAAGAATGGTACTTTATATGTACCTTTATATGTATATGTATTAGGGAAATGGGACTTTCTACAAAGGTGCACTTAGTGCGGAAAGTTTTCTGACTGTCACTCACTTGGGAGTGACCAGAAACGATTCCTCTGTTTGAATGTCCAAGCAGCTCACTACTTCCGGTCTTAGACCAAGTATTTCCCGGGCAATGGCTTTTCAGATACCTCTGATAGCTAGCTAGTGTGAGAAGGCGCTCGGTCATGTAGCCTGAATGGTTAAAGTACATCTTACCGTCTCAGGTAAGTAGGTAAATGGACATGAATATTTACTGAAGAATGACCGCATCGTGGATGTGGTAATTAATCCCGGGTCCACTGTCTGCCTGGAGGCGTTGCTGGCAGCCCCAGCTCCAGGATCGGATGCTTTAGCCCAATCAGCTACTCATCTTAAATTTTTAAGATTACAGAAACCACAACAAATGTAGAAATTTGTGGCCCTATGTTCCGTATAGGAACTACGGGAACTTATATATATATATATATTCTTGGTACATATAATGTTGTAAGTAGCCATTATAGCTTTTGTAGTTGGTAATAATCGTTTAGTTTAGCTAGACTGCATCTAGTCAGAAAATTTTGTGATATTTTTCCTTTATTTATTAATTTTATTGTGAAAGATGTGAAAAAATAAAATAAATTAGTATAAATAAAACATAAAATTGTGCTAAAAAGAAAAAAAATTATTTAATTGTGTATATTAAAGTATTAACTTATTATAAGAGTTTTTAATTAATATTTGTTAATAAAAATAAATAAAAAATTAATGAAGAGATTGTAGTTATTGTTTTTCAATGAAAGATTTGTATTACATGTAAAATTCAATATATTTAGTTATTAAATAATCGCCAAATAGTAGATGTATTAATTTTACTTTTTATGTTTTTGCATTAAAATATAGAGAAATTTGGAGAGTAGAATAAATACGCCTATTGTTTGGCATATATTAATAATTGCTTTATAACTAAATATATTATTTATATATAGTATTTGCATGGAAATATAATTTGTTTATGACACACATATTTTATGTTTGCTGCTAAACATATAATATGTGCGTCGATAGCGTCATTTCATTTCATCCAAACATTTATATATTTACAGACAAACATAATATATTTGCATGCAAATATATATTGTTTCTAGTAAAAACACGGCGAATATGTTTAACAATTTCTCTAAATATATATAATATATATATATTACCAGCAAAAATATGTTTGGGACAGGCCGTTTTTTTTCCAGTGTGTTTACTTTAACTCAACCGACAGTTGTCTTAAGTTAAAAACTATATTGATAAAATCGTTAACGAAGATAGAGGACCACACCAATGAAACAGATTTTCACGGACAAAAAACTAACTGAACGTTCAAAAAATGTCGGAATGGGGTTAAACAGATTTTTCCGAACCCTTGTTTGGTACTCTTTGGAACAACTTGGCAAACCTATGCTAAAACACGTATTAAAACCTCTACTTCTACACGCTGAAAAAAACGGCCTGTCCCAAACATATTTTTGCTGGTAATATATAATATTTGGAGAAATTGTTAAACATATTCGCCGTGTTTTTACTAGAAACAATATATATTTGCAAGCAAATATATTATGTTTGCCTGTAAAAATAAAATGTTTGGATGAAATGAAATAGACGCTATCGACAAATATTATATGTTTGGCAGCAAACATATAATATGTATGTCATAAATAAATTATGTTTCCATGCAAATACTATATATAAATAATATATTTAGTTATAAAGCAATTATTAATATATGTCAAACAATAGGCGTATTTATTCTACTCTCCAAATTTCTCTATATTTTAATGGAAAAATATAAAAAGTAAAATTAATACATCTACTGTTTGGCGATTATTTAATAACTAAATATATTATAAATCACAATGAATTTTACATCTAATACATTCATTGAAAAACAATAACTACAATCTCTACATTTATTTTTAATTTATTTTTATTAACAAATATTAATTAAAAACTCTTATAATTAGTTAATACTTTAATATACACAATTAAATATTTTTTTTTTCTTTTTAACACAATTTTATGTTTTATTTATACTAATTTATTTTATTTTTTTACATCTTTCACAATAAAATTAATAAATAAAGGAAAAATATCACTAAATTTTCTGACTAGATGCAGTCTAGCTAAACTAAACGATTATTACCAACTACAAAAGTTATAATGGCTACATACAACTTTATATGTATCAAGAATGGAAATTCGCCGTTTTTCCAAATATATGTTAATTGTATCCACAAATATAATTATTACCGGGAAATATATGTATATGAACTATAAATACAATATAATTGGAAGCACACTGCAAATACATATATGGTAGTTTGTAAACATACATTGATTACCTCCAAACATATACAAAAACGTCTTTTTCATCCGTGTAGTTCATAAAATATCTATAAATATGACTACCATATAAGATATAAAAAATGTTTAGCCCCCCACCTTCCCCCCCCCTTGAGCGAATCCTGGATCCGCGCCTGATAGTAATGATAACAAAATATTTAGCACTGAGTAGAAATAAATTATATAAATTAAAAAATAGTAATGTCAACAATTATAATAATTAACAAAGTTAAAATTATTTAAATTTTTAAATTTGACTATCTAGCAAGAAAAAAAAGTATTAGAATGATTGTAAAGAAAAGCAAGAAGTGGAAGCTAATTATTTCCTTTAATATAATTAAATATAGCCTTTTTAAAACTGTCATTCCCAGTTATGTGTCTAATGGGGTGTGGTAAAAATTCCAAAGTTTAATGGCATTTGGATGAATTAAGTTCATGCATCTAACAGATTGTACAAACCTAATTTTCTCAAAAAGATAGCCAGGGCTTTTTTGATGTAGAAATCTATGTAAAAATAATAAATTTCTCATTCGAAGATAGTCAACAATATCACAACCCAGAACCGCAGTTCTCCATGATGATAAGCTTCCAAATCGGTGCAAACCCATAAACATATCGCATAGCGACCTGTAGTGTGTGAAATAAATGGTAGTTCAATTTAATGTAAACCTATATAAAATGTAAATTTATATTAATATTTCAGATGTTTAGAATTTTGAAAAGTCATTTTATTGTAATTTTTAATTATTTTTTTTTAATATAGTGAAGCTTTATTAATTGAAAAGAATCACATATCTGAAACAATTTACTTTAAATTATTTATTTCAATCATTAAAATATTGACTTTGCTGTATTAACACATTTTTTTATTGAAATTGTTTCTAGCTCTTTTGCTGAATATTGACCAAGTTTGGGGCAGTTTCGCCGAATTGGGTTACTTTGAAAATTATTAAAAAATTAATAGAAGATATGCAAATAATTAGAATCAAAATCATAAAATTTAAAGCTATTTAATATATGTAGGTATTCAGGTTGAAAGTAATTTTTTAAAAATAATAACGGTGGGTCTCATACTGTAGGTATGCGATTAGGGACGCTCAGGGGTTCGTGATCAACATTTGGAAAACTTTGTATTATTAAATTTTCAAATCGGTTTTGGTATAGCTGTGGGAGTCAGATGTCGTTAATTACAAAAAGAATTACTAGCCAATTTTGCTTTGACGCTACACCAACATTCCGTATTTTAAAGTTAAAACACTTTGCAGGTTGAGAGGAAGTGCAGGATCTAACGCTAGTCAATTACTCGCAGGCAATCAAAAATTGAGTATTTCAAAAGAAATTATTTCAGGAACATAACTATATACTCTACGATATCAACATGTATACTCAGGATTTCCGAAAGACAGACTGGAATAAGTTCAATACGATCCTTGGAAATACCTAAAAAAGAACTCCACCATATCTTTCCGAATGAAATTTGGAGAATTTCAAGTGAAATTAATTGTGAATTCTATTTGGAATTTGTCAAATTTGATCTTAAATCTGAACAGAAATAACAGTAATTAATTATTTTTTTTACAATATTGAGAAAATTTTAAGAGAAATTTCGTTTTTTTATTTCGAATTGAGAAAATTCTAAAATATAGTAGCATTTACCACTTCAAATTTAGAAAATTCCATTAGAAGTTCAGTTCTGCAATTTTAATGAAAAAAATTAAAAATAAAATTTAGTCTTTTTCCCAAAAGCACCGTAAGTGGTTTTTCACGTGGAAAAATTTTACTCGAACTTTAATTTTACTCAAATTTTAATTTAAATTATAAAAATGAACAATTTTTCAATATTATATCAAAGACACAATCACAATATACAAAAAATGTAATTTTTCCCCAAGAAAAATAATAGTCTTGTACATTAAATTTGCGTGAAAACAATCTCTACTGACTTTTCACGTGAAATTCATTGTCGTGGAAAATTATAATTTTTTTTATATGGATGAGTATAACAATTTTTTCACGTGAAATCCGAGCAACTTACGGTGCTTTACTATCAAACAGTATTTTACTTTTAAAGTCGACTTTATATTTAAACGGCTTTGTTCATTTTGTGTATGAAAATCCTAAAGAAATATTTACATTTTCAAATATTTTAATTGGTTGAAAATAAATTAACCAATCAGAATGCTCCAAAAATAAACTAGGTCAAAGCATGCTGCCACCCAAAATTTTAACTAAAGTCAACAAAAATATACATTTGGAAAATTTAAATAGTAAGGGCGTTTATTTTTATTTAAAAATTTTCAATTAAAATTGGAATTTTGTATTAAAAAATGCGAAATTTTAAAATGAAAATTCTTTTTGTCATTTGAAATTAGAAAAATTTCAAACGAAATTGATTTACATACAATTTTGAAAATCTAATTTGAAATTTGGATCTTTTAACTACATTTCTCCACATACTTTAATTTTTTTATAATCAAAATTATCAGTTTTTTAATGAATTTGTAAATATCTATTGAAATTTTTTAATGACGACTGGTTTTAATCAAAATAAGGAAAAAATTTTATATTTCATATTATTATTCATAACAAATTTGTATTTCTTTCACTTTATCCTTTTTTCTCCTCTTTCCTTTTTTTTCCTTTTTTCTCTTCTTTTTCTCTCCTTTTTCCCTCTTTTTCCTTTTCGATTTCGCTGAGGGGGGGATTTCCCTATTTCACCCCCCCCCTGGAGCCGCGCATGTTATTAGTATCCCAGCGAAAAAAGAGATGCCAAAGCAGTAGAAAAAGCGCTACAGTTGATGATCTAGATGTACTTATTTTTTTAACATAAACACTAATGATTTTAACATTGAGTTGTCATAGAAGAGGAGTACTCCGACTTTAACATTTTTTCAGTACTTTTTGAACTAGTGCAAAGGAAGCTCTTTTTCACCAATTAAAAGTTAGAAAAAAATTCTTCGCAAAAAAAATTATAGTTTTCTTATTTTACAAAAGTTTTTTTATTGCCGCCACCGGGTATCGAACTTGCGACCTCACGATTTCTAGTCGCTAAGCTCTTAATTATAAATATTAAAAAACAAAAATTAATAGAATAAAAAAAAAAATTAAAAAAAAAAAATATTGGTCCCGCCGGGAATCGAACCCGGGACCCTCTGTTTGAAAATGCCAAATGATACCAAAATAACTTTTTACGATCACTTTTAGAGCAATTACTCTTTAGAAGCAATACTTAAATGATTTTTTGGATGTGGTTCAGAAGTAGTTCTAAAAAAGCTGTAAAAATGTAAAAACGGATGCAATGAAAGAAGTAATTTTTTGAAGTTGTTCAAAATAACTTACAAAAAAAAAGCAGGAAAAATACACTAACAGATACTTGTGAAGCATTAAAAGAAGTAGTTTGTAAAGCACAACTTGCATTTTTTTTGCTGGGATGTTATCAAGACGAAAAGCTTTCATTTGATATATAGATCAAGTTTTTATCACTTCAAACACCGAAGATATTAGAGGTCAAAATCGTGAGATTTTTTTCTTTCAAAGTATGGCTAACTTTTGAGAAAAGAAAAATCTCAATACCGACAATAGGTTTAAAATGTGTTCGATTCCCGATGAGTTAATTCAGTATAATTCTTGGTTAGAGTCAAAGTTGTATCTTTTGTACCATCTGCAAAAAAATTAGGTTTGACTTCTAATATCTTCGGTGTTTGAAGTGATAAAATATGAACTACATCTCTAAAGTTTTTACTCTTGAGAATATATTAATAAGTAAAAAATTATGTGGTAGTTATACGGTGGTTTTTATAAAAACGGTTTATTTAAAAAAAATCTTAAAAATATCTTAAAAATATCTTAAAAATAAATCTATTGTAGATTATTTCGGTTACAGTATTTTAAGGTTAACTGTATTGCAATTATTTCGATAATGGTATTTTAAGATAACCGGTATTCAGTTATTTCGGTGCATTCCGCAAATTTTTTTTTACAAAAAAACAAAGTAAAGTAAAATAAATTTATTAACTAAGTGTATGTAAAATTCACAATTACGACGTGGAATTATGAAAAGTTTAGACTAAAAAATAATGGTGTTGTAAGGATAATGGTATTTCATTAATTTCGGTACTGGTATTTTAAATGTATCGATATTTGAATCTATAACAGTACTTTAGCGATAAAGCCTACCAACAATGCCTCAATGTATGTAATTACTTTTGGCTTATGAATGACTTAACATTTAGTTCATCCGTTAACTTGTAGAAGAGCATGAAATATTAATAAAAATAAAAATTTTAGAATACTCGTAAACTGACTAAAATTGTGAAGTTTGCATAAAAATTCCAATATCTATTTTTTATTCATACGAGTTAATGAATTGATTCACAGCGACTGATCATCCACGAATTAAACCGATATATCAGGAAAGTGTATTAATCTATACATGCTTTGAAATTCTTTCGTTATACAAATAAGTTATTAACGTACACAAAAAATCGTTACCAAGTAATTAAGAAAATTTCAACTAATAAAGTTTTATCGAATAATTTATTATATTGTATATACCAAAAAAAACATTATTTTAGTTGAAGTGCTCCCAATTGCTTGCCAAAGATTTTTTTGTGTGTATTTAAAAAGCGCAAATAAAACTTGATTTTTGAAAGACTCTAAAATAAGATTATTTTTAAATCGTTCACATGTGATCATAACTGACTCTTATTTACAAGCTTTTTAAGTGTTTTGTTCTAAAGTTAATTTTTTCTCTAAATTTTATGAAGATTCATATGATACTCAAAAGTTCATCATAAATGCTGCTTATTTAAGGAACTTTTCTTTGTAATAATATAACGCCCAGAACGATGGGACAATTGAAATGGCCAAATCACTTTTTTTTAAGTTCACTGATGAGGTTATTACCTTTTTCGGAGTTCAAATTGTAATAATATCCCTTTAGAAAAACGTGTAAGGCCATACAATGTAATCGATTTGGTGTACTTCATTTTGTGCGTACTTACGATATGGGATACCTGTGTATAACAATTGTATATGAAACACAAAATATTTGAAAATTTTCAAAAATTTTGTCTAACTTACATGCCACTATACTTGTGTGTACTTACGAAGTATATTGGCTTGTGGGCCATTACAATGCGGCCATACCCTGGGTAAAGTAAGCCAGCTTGTTTGTAGATTTTGAAAGCACTCGGAGATACTAGTAAGTACACACAAGTACTTGAATTACGACCCGTAAATCTTTCTAAGTGTCTCCCGAAAATAGTAAGCAGGTGAGTCGGGTTATATAGTAAATATGTCTAAGCGACTCACGAGAATAGTAAGCAGGTGAGTCGAGTTATTTCGGGGAAACGAGGAAATCTGTTAAATACGATCGGTAAATATTTCTAAGTAAATCACGAGAATAGTAAGCAGGTGAGTCGGGTTATTTCGGGGAAACGAGGGAATATGGTAAATACGATTAGTAAATAACTCTAAGTAACTCACGAGAATAGTAAGCAGGTGAGTCGGGTTATTTCGGGCAAACGAAGGGAATATGGTAAATACGATTAGTAAATATTCCTAAGTAACTCACGAGAATAGTAAGCATGTGAGTCGGGTTATTTCGGGGAAACGAGGGAATATGGTAAATGCGATTAGTGAATATTTCTAAGTAACTCACGAGAATAGTAAGCAGGTGAGTCGGGTTATTTCAGGGGGAAATGAGGGAATATGGTAAATACGATTAGTAACTATTTCTAAGTAACTCACGAGAATAGTAAGCAGGTGAGTCGGGTTATTTCGGGCAAACGAAGGGAATATGGTTAATACGATTAGTAAATATTCCTAAGTAACTCACGAGAATAGTAAGCAGGTGAGTCGGGTTATTTCGGGGAAACGAGGGAATATGGTAACTACGATTAGTAAATAGTTTAGGGTTCTATAAGTCGACTTTCGACTAATCGATTAATCGACTTTTTGCGAAAATTTTCGACTTTTTGAAAGTCGACTTTCTTGTGATGCAAAAGTCGAAAAGTCGACTTTTGCTTGCGACTTTTCGACTTTTTTACTTATTACCATATGGCTAAGTAAATTTTATTTTTGCTGATATATAACACAATAGAAAAAATTAAGCAAGTGTTGCTAATCTATTGGAAAACAAAACAGTGAAATATGACATAAAGAACTCTGAAATGTCTACGACACACAGTAGTTTTAAACTGTAAAGGGCGGATTATGGGACCGTAAACGTATATGTGATGTAACTGTACCGTGCCGTAGCTAAAAAGTACACTTATAGATTATCGTAAACGACATTACTATTTAGCATCTATTTCATGTGGTTTTATATTTTATTCTAAAATTTTCCATTTATTTGTTAATTTTTATTCCTTATTTGTTGTTTGAATCAATTTTCTTTATTCATTTCATATTTTTTCCGACTAAAATCAAATTTTTTCTCCGTTTTTACGTGAGAGAGCAAAACAGCTGTTTTTAGTTGCATATCAGTGATGGAATTTGTGGCACAATTGTACAATGTTTGGCACAATCAAAGTTTGATTGGTACACTGGCACATTTCTATTATTATTTTCAAATATTCTATAGAAATCCAATTTATTTAAAAAAGAAATTAATTGGCAAAAACAATAAATTTTTTTTTTTTAATTTTCATACAAAAACTTTTGTTTAAAACGAACACATATAATATTATATTTGAAAAGTATACAAATTAAGTAAATAAAAACTAATTTAATGATTGAATGAATCAAAGGAGCTAAATCGACTACAAATTATTTTCGATTTAAAATGAAATTGAATCCGATTTTCAGGTATAAAATATAATTCATAATCAATTTTTATGAAAGTTCTTGCTTGTTATTTTATAAAAAAGTGCAAGTTTTGGTACTATTTTTAAACTGGTTGGTACTATTCTGAAAATCAAATTTATCAATCCGTAATAGCACGTTACATATTTTGAGTAACTTAGCAAAAATAAAATACCACGTTACGACTCGTTCTCGTTACATTTACGATCTAGTAGCGAGACCTTTAGGCTTTTGGAAAATTTTGTAGTCACCCTGTTTTATTAATAGGACATTTATTTAGCACCAGCGTGCAAAGTAGACCACCTCGAGTGTAAACAAGCTTCTTAAATTGTCGGCCGATTTCAATGACTTTAGACTTTTTGAATTATACTTAGGGCGAGTAACTTTTTCCAATGTAACCATGGTTAAAAGTTAACCCCACACGGAAAAAATAGAAAGTATATAATTATCGAAGTACTTAGGTAAAATACAACTTCAAAAGTATATTTTGTAAGTTAGTAAAAAAATACATGTAGATTTATCAAATTTTGGTTTTTGTCAACTTGCCTTAGTTTTTGATCTATTTCATTTTCACGTACTTCAAAATATGTTAAGTTACCTAATTTTTTTTTTTTATAAATTGTCTTCGAAAATATTATATTTCAATTAAAGAATTGTGTAACTTAGCAGAAAACTTTTGAAGTTGTATTTTACCAAAGTACTACGGCAATTATCCACTTTTTATTTTTTGCGTGCAGATATTTCCATATAAATTTGAGATTCAAAACAATGGTTAAGCACTAAACTCAGTTTATTTTGGAATAAGTTAGCAGGTCTTAATTAACAATTTTTCAACAAATTTACAGAATTTTAGTTATGTTTAAGTTAACTTTTAGTTAATTGAAAATAGCAAATTGTACTGTAAAATCTGTAGAAAATTTTGCTAAATATTAGTAGACTAAAAATAGCATAAATAAACTGTTGTATTTACAAAATTTTTGCTATTTTTATACTAAATTTATTTGAATGCAAATAGCAGTATATTATGCTAAAATAAGCAGAAATATTTGCTAAAAAATTGTAAACTGCTGTTTTCAAAAGGCTTGATTGTTATTTGCATTTAAAAACAAATCGAAAAAAACTTCGAAAATTTTTAATTTTTTGTTGATTTTTTAGGCCACTAAATATTTAGCAAAATTTTTTGCTGATTTTAGTAGGTTTATTTGTTATTTTGCATTAACAAAAATTTAGCTCAAATATAACTAAAATTCTGTATATTTAACAGTTTTATTTTAGCTCTGCCTATATTACTAATATTTTAAGTGTAACAAAAATACATATATCAATTTAATTTTTCTAATTCCCCTGATTTTGTTAAAATTTTCAATAAAAAACTTTATTTTTTTTATGATACTTTAGAAAATTCTTTAGGAATTAATTAAATGTTAATAACGTTTCTCTACATGATAGTTAAAAACACTTTACTACAAAATTGTTTTAACTTTTGCCTAAACAGAACCAATTTTAAATTTCACCAACAAGTTTTAAAATTCTTTATATTTTTTTAATTTTTTTTATCTTACTAATTGCCTAAATATTCATATTTTCTCATGCATTCGTTGTTCAACTAATGAACCGATTTCAAATTGTGTTTATTCATATTTACAGATTATTATATTATCCCTTGTAAACAAAATTCAAAAATACGGGTTCTGGTTTATTATCAGGACTGCCATTGCCAGAATGTTGGTCTCTGTTTGGTTTACCTGGTTGTCCTGGCCTTGGTGACCTTGGTGCATCCGAAGGAGGTGCCGGTAATAAACTTGGTTCTGATGTTTCGGCCAAATTTATTTCATCCTGTAAAAAATTTATAAAATCATAACTTATAATGAAAATTTAATATAAATAAAAGTTACTTACTTGTGCCTGAGTTAAAGCTAAAACCGCTAAAACACATAAAATTACTACAAAATACTTCATGGTTCTTAAGTTTTGAAATCTATTGAAGACCATTATATATATATAGGAATAGAGGAATATCTGCTTCCTTACTTAATTAGACTGTCTTAAATTGATAAATATTTACAAATGAAAATTTATTGTTTGCAGTAAGTTTAATTAATTTCATTAAATATGCAAATTTGAAATGTGTTTTCAAGTGTTAAACAATTTTTCTAATATTATTTTATTATTAAATATTACGTCACAAGGTTCGATATTTTTATAAATAATGATAAATATATCACATGTCAAAAAAAAAACTTAAGTGATTATGCATAATAATTTGAAAACCTTATAACACGTTTATAAAATGAATTTTGTATGAAAAATTTGTTTATAACTCACTTATAAATTTTAAAGACTATTATGCATATGAGCCTTAGCCTTTATTTGTTATAAACGTGGTAAACATTTTACAAAATTCAAAAAAATGTCTACATTTTTTTTCTTAAACTCATATAATTGTTTAACATATTTTTTTAATAACACTGTGCAACACTAAGAAATGCCTCGGAAATGCTACACACAGGAAAAAATTGCAAACCGAATTGCTAAGCCTATTTTGGTTGCTACAACCAATAAATTCGGTTGGTGAAACCATATTGGAATGTGATTCTTAAATATTTTGGGTATTGCAACTAAAATTCAGTTGTATAAACCGAATTTTGTTGTGATAACCAATATTCAGTTTCACCAACTTATTTTAGTAGATGTAACCGAATTTCAGTTGGAAAATGGCATATTTTTTCTCTGTGTGTACACATCAATTCTGATAGATCTTAGGGTGAACATCACGAATGTGAACAAATTTTAAAAAAAGCTCTACTTTTTCAAATATTTGCAAATTTAACCTCCCGAGTTATAAAATACAAACATATCTTTTTTTAATATAGCCTAAAATACAATTTGATCCGAAAAATGGTGGATCGTTCTGTATTAATTTAGATCCTCCTTGGATCTAATATGATCAATTACGATCCGAAAAATGGGTTTATCTAATTATATAAAATTAGATTTAATACAAAAAGTTACATTTTATTTGATACAATTAGATAAAAATAATTCATTCAGAGATCGCTCAGATTGCATTAAATGGTCCATTCTATTGAAATTACTTTTTGATTATCATTATGTCACATCCAGCTTTATATGATTAGATAAACCCATTTTCGGGTCGTATTTCAACATATTAGATACAAGGTGGATCTAAATTAATGCAATACGATCCTCCATTTTTCGGATAAAATTTTATTTTGGGCGCCATCAAAAGAAGATAGGATTGTATGTTGTACCTCATTATTTTTTTTGCTAAAGCTTTAGCAAAAATACAGCTTTTTCTTTAAAATGTCTTGTTTATATTCATGTACCTGAACAAACCACGGACAATTTTGAATATGGTTTTAAAGTATATACTTTGCGCTTTCAGAACCATATTAATTTAATATTGATTAGACGAAGGATCTAGGATATCAGTGCAATTTAAGTGAACATTTCACTTATTTTTCTATTTTGTAAATATGATAAATTTTAATCGGATTTAAAAAATCTTAACACATGACGTTAATACATGAGTAGTTGAGATGCAAAACTCGTTCGTTAAAAAAATTAAAAAAATGAGATGACAATTGATTCTGACGGTTCTTTTGGCGCTTTATGAGAAGAAATATACTGATTGTATAAATTCATGTCCTTTTCCATGTTTTTTATGATTTAAAATTGCAGTTAGTAGCTAAACTGCCCAGCAGAAATTCGGAAGCGGTAAAAATGATTAGTGCTTCTTTTCTGCTTCGTCTACTGCTTCTGAGGATTTATAACTTGCAGTAGTGTGTTAAAAAAAGGCAATAGAGTTTTGTTTACGAAACTTTATCGCTCTAACAAAGCACGAAAGAATGACAATGATAACCAAATTTACTAGCTAAAAGCTGTGATTGCATGCCATTATTTGGAGCTATGATAGAAGCGCATATCGGATATCGAAACAAGTGCTTTCACGCGAGCTATCTCGAACAAAAATCATGCCTTACATCACCAATAATGCAATCGCTACACTATTTTCTTTCCCTGACGAACCTGCTTCCAAGCAAGCAGTATTTTTTGCTGGGTGGTTTGTTCCATTTACCAGTTATTTTCAAAACTATCTTGATGCATGTTTTGTAGCAAAGGTCGCTGGTTCACTGTTTGACGCCAAGATAGCAGTTAGTTTTACTTTAAATTAGTTGTTAAGACCATAATTGGTGAAACTGGGACATTTGTCAAAATTACCCCCTGTTTTTAAAAAGCGAACGGAATTGTGTGGATTTTGTTTTTGTTACAATAACAAAATACACACTTTCCTCAGACGGAATTATTCCACTCGCTCTATAAAAACAGGGGGTTAATATTGCTATTTACAACAACTTATTAAAATTGTATTTCAATATGCATCTACCAACAACATATATACACATTAGGGTTATGACTTTTTGATTTTTTTTTTCCAAATACCAAATTTTACATGCCCTAGCCAAAAAGGGCATAAAAAATTTTAAGAAATGCAATCTTACTTTTTCGCTGCTGTCAAAAAAGTTCCCGCACTAAAACGGTTGAAATTTGGTCTATATTTTTTTAGTTTAATTAAAATATTTTTTCGAAGTTTTAAACAAATGAGACTTAAAAGATGCGTTTTAGAAACTATCCAGCAAAAAAAATTGGAAGTAATTCTTTACAAACTACTTCTTTTACTGCTTCACAGGTATCCGTTAGCGTATTTTTACTGCTTTTTGAGAAGTAATTCTGAATCACTTCGAAAAATCACTTCTTTCATTACGTCCAAAGTATCCGCTAGTATATTTTTACAGGTTTTTTCAATTACCTGAACGACATCCAAGAAATCACTTAAGTATTGCTTGTAAAACATTCCTCTCCTATGACAACTCAATGTTCAAATCATTAGTGTTTATTTTAAAAAAGATCACCAATTGCAGTGCTTTTTCTACTGCTTTGACATCTTTTTTTTGCTGGGTATTTACGGTAAAAATTACGAAAACTTTTTATTGGGATTTTTGGATACATTTTTGTAGTTTACAATAATGCTTGTATGACTGGAAAATTGCTGCAGCTTTTTTGCTTAAAGCTTCAGGTCAACTACATTTGCGAATAATTATAGAAAAACGAGTAAAAAGATTAAAGTCGGCCATGGCGACTATACAATACCCTACACCAGTCTGGTTAAAAGCCAACTAATGTTTGGATCCGAAATCCGATTGGGTTAAAATGGGACTTGTGTCAAAATTTTATATAAAATAATAAAAGAACAGAAAATCGTAAATATATTTGGGCGATAGGTCCAAATATGGACCGATTCTATCTAGAATCTATTGGCTTTGTTCTCGCGACCATGAGAGTCAGCGAACCAAATTTCATTAAAATATCTTAATATTTGCGACCTGCAGCGTATAAACAATATAATTTTGGGGGGACTCTTATATGGGCACTAGGTCTAAAAATGGACCGATTTTAACCAAAATCAATAGGCGTCGTCCTTGGGCCGACGTAAGTCGGTGTACCAAATATCATCAAAATATCTAAATATTTGCGGACAGACGGACATCGTTAAATCGAAATAAAAAAAATTCTGAGCCGATCGGTATACTATAAGGTGGATCTAGGACCAATATTTTTTGGTGTTACAAACATCAGCACAAACTTATAATACCCTCTCCACGTAGTGGTGTAGGGTATAAATAGAAAAAGGAAGGATGACTCTGCAAGGAGAGATTAAATACGGAACCAATTCTGTGAAACCTAAACCATTCTTGAAACGAGGAAAGAAAATCGATGACTTCATTCCAGAACTACTTCCCATTAATGTGGCGATTAAACCCTTTTATAACACCACTTTGGGGAAAATTGAAACATAATAATGACTTGCAATTTTATGTTTCGGTCTTGGACAACAATGAGGAGTACACTGAAAATTAAGTTTTTCCTTTATCTTTTTCAAAATTCATATTTGTTCCTTAAACTTTTTAATATAATCTTTTAATTCCTTTTCCATGAGTTTCCATAATTTTAATAAATAAATATAATTTTTAAAATATTATAGTGAAGTTGAATTATTAATTTTACTGTTGGGCTACAAAACTCTTTCGATCCCATATGGAATGTAGCAACAAAACTCGTTTGTTTCGAAAATTGGTAGCAAAACTCGTTCGTACCAAATTTTAATACATTATTTTTCTATATTTCAGTAAGTTTCGATTTTAAGTTTTTAATCAAGAATGGCATAACATTTAAGAATTAAAAGCATTCAACCAATTTGGTTAATTTAATTAGCCGCAACAAGTGTTTAGCTTCTTCCCAAAATTTGGTTAATGTGTAACGAACGAGTTTTGCATCTCAGCTACTCACATATTCCACTAAATTAATCTAATCGAAAGAATCACAAATTTAGCATTCACATTTTTGGAAAATTCAATTTAAAATACAAATTCTATATCCTTTTTTATTTTAAATTAATTTTGTATCTATTTACTATAGAAAAAGGAAATAAAGTTCATTTTTGAAAATGTAAATTCTAAATCGTTGGTATTTTAGGAATTTGCCTTTGCTAGAAAAAACTTTTAAAGTGACATAGTGTAGTTTGTAGGTCTTGTATATTACAAACCCGGTTTGAGAAGATGCGATATACCCCCAAATTTTCGAGATAAGGCGAAAAGAGTATTTTTGTGACGGCTAATTTAAACAGTTGTAAATTTTTAACCGATTTGTATTTTTTAAAATTTAAAAGAAACTTGCCTGGTCTTTCCAAATATATATACTTTCTTTATATTGTTAATATAAATATGTAGAGATTTTTTAAATAATAATTAAAATATTCAGTTTTTTTTTTAAGTTCCCAGTGTAGAAAATCATTACCAGATATGTGATTATGTAACTACATACTTGGTAATGGTAACTAGTTACTTTTGTTGTTACATTTCTTATTACCTTCATATGGCGATGTCGCGAAAACTAATGATTTATGGTTACACACCAGCATACGAAAGATCAAAAAATATATCGTTAACTATATGCTTACCAGTACTGACAAAAATAATGAGTCTAAAAATAGATTTGCAAAAAAATAAATTATATAAAAAAATATATTTTATTGTATTTTTTTTTTTTTCTAATAAAATTGGCTGGTGCGGGAATCGAACCTGGGTCTACAGATTGCCAGTCAATAGCTCTACCATCTGAGCTATATCGACATGTAATATTTAATAGATAAAAACATAATTGACCTGCTGCACACAAGTAATCTTACTCGCCAACATACAAAAAATCAAAAAATATGTGGTTACACATATCCTTACCAGTGTTTAAGAAATATTGAGTCTAAAAATAGATTTCAAAAAATTTTCAAAAAAATCTAAAAAATTATTTTCTATTTGAAATAATGATAAAAATAAGTCATCATCAGTAACTCATTATTATATGTTTTAAAATAATGCAGAAGGTAAGTGGGTGTCAAAAAAATAATGATATGTCATTACCGTTTCTACACTGGGTTATTTCACCTCTATGTGAGGTTTTTTCGAATAATTTTTTAAGACAAAAATATACTTAAATTTGTTGTTAAAATCGGTTGAAAATAGACGAAGTTATGGTACTTTATCTAAACAATAAAAAAACCGATTTTCTTTAATTCAAGTAAACATACACAGTGCAAAAATGAAATTAGCCCCAAAAATAAGAACTTCTGCATCATTGGCTGCACTAAACATTTAATGGCCATACGAATTTTTTGGCTCAAGGCGGATTTTTAGAACTTTTTCTATATTTTAACACGGTATACCGGTATTAGTCGGTATTCCGTATGGTATCCCAGTGTAGAAACGGTAATGACATATCATTATTTTTTCGACTACCAGTAATGACACCCAATTACCTTCTGCATTATTTTGAAACATATAATAATGAGTTACTGATGATGACTTATTTTTATCATTATTTCAAATAGAAAATAATTTTTTAGATTTTTTTGAAAATTTTTTGAAATCTATTTTTAGACTCAATATTTTTTAAACACTGGTAAGGATATGTGTAACCACATATTTTTTGATTTTTTGTATGTTGGCGAGTAAGATTACTTGTGTGCAGCAGGTCAATTATGTTTTTATCTATTAAATATTACATGTCGATATAGCTCAGATGGTAGAGCTATTGACTGGCAATCTGTAGACCCAGGTTCGATTGCCGCACCAGCAAATTTTATTAAAAAGAAAATACAATAAAAAATATTTTTTTTAATATATTTTATTTTTTTGAAAATCTATTTTTAGACTCATTATTTTTGTCAGTACTGGTAAGCACATAGGTAACGATATATTTTTTGATTTTTCGTATGCTGGTGTGTAACAATAACCCATTATTTTTCGCGACATCGCCATATAAAGGTAATAATAAATGTAATAACAAAAGTAACTAGTTACCATTACCAAGTATGTAGTTACATAACAACATATCTGATAATGATTTTCTACACTGGGACACCGAGATATAACCGTGTTAAAATATAGAAAAAGTGCTAAAAATCCGCCCTAAGCCAAAAAATTCGTATGGCCATTAAAATTTTAATGCAGCCAACTTGACAAAACGAATAATATAGAAGTTCTTATTTTTGGGGCTACTTTCACGTGCAATTCTCAGAATTGAGTCCCAAAATCATGTGTTGTACTGTGTTATTTATTGAACCAATTTTTACTATTTATTCTATAAAATGTTCTTGAAATGCCGGATAGACTCAGTTAACAGAGGTTAAAATTCGTTAATACTCCTGAGATTCTATGCTCGTTGTTTAGACCAAAATTATTCCTCGAGAAAAATACAGTAGTTGGAGTACTTAAATGTTTCCTGCACTGCATTTCTAAAGTACCTACGCGATATATTTTTCCCCCGAGGAATATTTTTGGATTCATATCTTTTATTCTCACTTTCACAGAAATGACTCTTCTGAAGATGTTTGCTTTGTACACAAAATTGTTGTAAAATACATTAAAAACAGAACCAAGAAAAGCAGTCGTTTATTTTTAACGTTTTATAAAAATTTAACTCTTTGGGAGATGTCACTGTATATGTATATTAAATTTAATCAAGATATGTTAACCTAATACTGGGGTACACGTCAGGGATGATAAAGTTAGTACTATAGTACTTTTTGTGGTACTATTGGAACCTAAAAAGTACTATGGTACTCCTCTGACTCACTTAGTACTATTTACACATTTTTCGATTATTAAATTTTTTTGTGCTTTTTTAATTTTCAGAGATATTATTGTGTTTTCAAATATCGGAGTTGTAAATAAAAAATACTTATGTTGAAAATATTTAAAATATTAGATGTTACTATTGAAAACTCAGGTTAAACACAAAAAATGTTCTTTCGCTTTTTTTTATTAAAATACGTATGTATACAAAACAAATTATTAAAAATTAGGAGAATTAAGAGATCTAAAAATTTTTGTATTTTTTTAAACGAGCAAAATGTTTTCCCCCATCAGAGCTCCTAAAGAATTCACTCATTCGATTTTCATTTCTGAATGGTTAAATACATAAAACCTATTTCGAAGAATCGAATGAATTCTTAATGCGCCTAATGCAATCATTAAATTCATTTGATTCGATTGTCAATCAATATGTTCAATCGAAAATATTCTTATGACATTACAAGGTGGAATAGACCTGTAAATAACTTAAAAATAATATTCGCTTTAAAACGAAGTCAAGTACGATAATCAGGGACTTTAAATTCTGAACCCTACACTCACAGAAATAAACCTGTAAAAATAGCATAAAAAGCTGCTAAAAATTAAGCAAAAAAAGCCTTACAAAAGAAACTAAGATTAGCAGAGTTTTTTATATATTTTTTATATTTAACTTTTAGTTCATTGAAAATAACAAATTATACTGTTAAATCTGCAAAAATATTAATATTAGTAGAGTAAAAATAGCAAAAATAAACTGTTATATCTACAAAATTGATGATCTGATTTCAGATGAGTAGATTTTTATTCGTATTAAAAAAAAATAGAAAAAAAGCTTTTAACATTTAAAATATTTGGTGATTTTTAGTCTACTAATTATTATTTATTACTAATTTTAGCAGGTTAAATTGTTATTTTCTGTTAACTAAAATTTATTCAAATATAACTAAAATTTTGTATATGTATTTAACAGTTTGGTTTTTCCTGAACTTATCTTACTAATATTTTACATAACTAATCTGATATAATTTTTTTTATGCAACGTAATTTTTAACTAATTTTTAACAGTTTTAACTAAAATTTTTACGTTTCTCTATTGCTGTATGAGTTGATAGTAAAAAAGAACTCTTTATTTTTCATGAGTTTTTATTTGTTAATTTATAATAATAAAAAAAATTAAATGAAGAAAATTTTTGGTACTATAGAGGTCAAAAAAGTACTATTTTTAAATCTCGTTAGTACTATTTTAGAAATCCCATTTATCATCCCTGGTACACGTTCTATTTTTGCCTTTCAAGTTTCAATACACTCACACTTTTTTACTAACACACTCACACTTTTCCTAATTTGTATTTAGAAAAGTGTGAGTGTGGTAGTAAAAAAATTGAAACTTGAAAGGCAAAAATTGATCATGTACTCCTATGAAATAAAGTAGATGCATAGTTGTTATTTTAGTTTTCCTCTAAAGGGCGGATTATGGGACCGTAAACGTATATGTGATGTAACTGTACCGTGCCGTAGCTAAAAAGTACACTTATAGATTATCGTAAACGACATTACTATTTAGCATCTATTTCATGTGGTTTTATATTTTATTCTAAATTTTTCCATTTATTTGTTAATTTTTATTCCTTATTTGTTGTTTGAATCATTTTTCTTTATTCATTTCATATTTTTTCCGACTAAAATCAGTCAGCTGTTTCGATGCCGGATAGAAAATTCTGATTTCAACAGAATGATCCGGCAAGTTCGTTTACATTTACGTGTTAGTAACCATTCGTATACATTTCTTCTTGTGGTATCGAAACAGCTGATTCGTTACAGATACGTTTACGGTTGGGTAAGTCAGCCTTAAACCTATGTAGTTTTCTAATAAATTCTGAGTATAAAGTTTGTATTGAATGTATCAAAAAACATCAAAAATTATCAGGGTTGGCAGGTAATAACGCTAAAACGCTAACGCGTTATTGATTCAAAACCCTTTCAACTGACTACCGTTACCCCTAAAATGCCGTTACCGAAATACAGTTATCCTTAAAATATAGTTACCGAAATAACTGAAATGCCGTTATCCTTAAAATACCGATACCGAAATAATTGAAATAGCAATACCCTTATAATACCGTTACCGCTATTTTTAATTTTCTGCTTTTGGTAATTTCACGTGGTTATTGAGTATTTTTTGTACATTAAGTTGATAAATTGGTTCGGTTTTTAATCCCGTTTGTTTTTTGTAAAAAAAATTACAGGATGCATCGAAATAACTGACTACCGTTACCCTTAAAATACCGTTACCGATATAACTGAAATACCGTTAACCTTAAAATGCCGTTACCGAAATAACCCAAATATCATTATCTTTAAAATACCGTTACCAAAATAACTCAAATACCGTTATCCTTAAAATACCGATACAGAAATAAATGAAATACCTTAAAATACCGTTACCGAAATAACCTAAAATATCGTTACCTTAACGATAACCGCATTCGTTTCGGTTACCATCCATGAAAATTACCTCATCCTTCATAAATATGGCTGAGTTCCAAAACGTCATTTGCAATGCAACTGAACAAAGTCATGCATTCGTAAACGCAATTGATGCGCATATAAAAAGCAAACTGTGCATCACAAATGTTGTTGATGCTTTGTTGACATGTTTTTATTACAAAGTAAGCAACACACTTGTTTGCTTTGTATCGAAACAGTATTAAAACCGCAAACACTGCAATGTGTTTTGACGTTTAGGAACTCACCCTATTTCTTAATAACACCTTCCTAGACTAAAGACAAATATATAATTATACACACTTACCCAATGAAAAAAATTAAGATATGCGTGTAGCATGCAAAAAGACACTTCCTATTTGAGGCATTTATCGATTGATGATTTTAAAAACAACAATTTGGTCATCTATATTCTAATTTTACCATGACGTATCATGCGAAAAATTATATAAAAACCTCTTATATCGCGAGTTTTCAATTTTTTTATATTTTCTTTTATTTTTTATTCGTATTGTCAAATGAAAATATTTTAAATTAACAAACCACTGATAAAATTTTTATAAGTTACCGACATTATTTTAAGTAAGTTTAAGGACTAATCACTGATTTCTAAATCAATGATTAAAACAAAATAATCATTGGAGATAAGATACCAGCCCTTAGTCTCAAAGTAATATTCCATGCTTTAAATTTGTATACATTTTTTTTGTTGTTTTTATTACCACTATACAGCCAAAGCGGGTAAACCGATTTTGATGTGAATTTTTTTTTTTTCGTAGTCAACAAAAAACTAGTCTTTCTCGTAGCCCTTTATTTAAATTCCAGTCAATAAATTTATATTTATATTAAAAAATTTTAAAAATAAAAATTGGGCCACGATAACGACTAGGGAATTTATCTGCTATTAAAAAACACTTTACGTTTTTATTTTCCGATAAATAATGAAGTCTGCAGAGGCCAGTAAAAGGCCTGTAAAGAAGTGGAAACCCTGACGATTTTGGCTGGTGAAATTTAAAAGTAATTTTTTTTGAGAATACTAAAATTATATGGCTTTTTAATAAAAACATAAAATAATAAAAATAATGTTAATTGAATTTTTGACAACCGTTTAAATATGCCCTTTAAAGTGCTGTTTTTACAGTAGTTCACCCCTTAAAGTAAATAATTGAGATAAGGTAATTAAATTCAGCTAATATAAGACAAAAAATAAAAAATGTATAAATATAAGATGAAATACATAAAAATACATGGTAATTATATTGATGGTGCTGCTCTGGTGGCTCTTGGGCCTACACATATAGTGAAAAATTGCACATATTGCATTTCTTCAAGGTGGAGAAATATTCAAGACAAACAAAACCGCGTAAAATCAGTCTTAGAGAATAAGCACAATACAAATGGAAAAGGAATCTTAAATCGTGACGGAAAAAAATGCACAAAATAGCAACGGAAACGGAATCTCACTTTTAAAACACAGAACACATAGAAAGTCAAGTAGGTTATATTTTATTTTTTTCTTCTTGACACATTCCAACGTATTGTTGTTGTTTTACATTAGTTAGAATAAAAGTCTGTGAAAATGTTATTGTGTTATTGCTGTTTTTTATATATTTTATAAATGTATAAAGTTAAATCCTTTGATATTACTAATGAATGTGCATGACGAAATCAACCATGTAGTCGTATACTTGTACTGTGATTGAAATTGTGTGAAAATCTGGCAACATTAGTAAAATAATCTGAGAGTAAAAACAGGAGAATAAAAAATTCCGTTGAGAAAATAAAATAAGTTTTATCTCTCACGGAAATCGTTGCACGATTTTAATTGTCAAATTGTATGGAAAAAAACGGGAACATTTGCATTATACTCTTATGCGGCGTTCACATATACGTGTTTAACTCAATTTGACGTATTTAAGCGTTAAACATGTTTAAGTGAGATGTTTTACAGTACATTTTTTCTACCCTTAAACACGCCAAATTATCGTGTTTAATTTTTAAACACGTTCTTAAACACGATAAAATTGATATCAATTGGTGTTGAGGCAGAAAAAGACACAACAAGAAAAATAAAAAAATAAAAATTGAATAAAATAAACTAAATTTAAATAAAAACCAGTTAAAAGTGTGTTTTTTTCTTATTAAAGTTATAGATGAACAAAACAATTAATTAAACTTTGCTTCCGGAGAACGAAGAATATAAAAACAGGCATGAAGTTGTCCCTTAACAAAAAATTGAAAAATCTTGTTTCCGACTGGGGCGGATAATGTTATTTCACTTTTTATAGCAATTATAACGTTGGATAATGCCGAAAATTATAAATTATTGCCTCCGGCCGAACAAAAAATAACTTTTTGGGAAATTTTGTAAAATTTTTGTATTTTTTTTTTTAAATTGTTAAGGAACAGCTGTTCGAGATGTTTAAGTTAAACACTTCATTTTTAAGTGTGAACTGATATGTTCAACTTTTACATAAACGTGTTTAACAATCGTACTGTGAACGTAGTATTACGCTGTCTTTCCGATTATTATGGCATACCAATGGTGGTAGGGCACCTTCGTTCAACGGAGGTGATACTGCCCAGTACAGAAAAACAGAAGTAAACAAATACCAAAAGCATTTATTTGTGTTAGGTCATAAATACTTACCACTAGTCCGAATGCTTCCATAGCCGGACGTTTATTCAGATAACGTATAATTAGGGAATGCAAAATCCCGCACTTTTTGATTTCCCGGAAAAGCGGAAAATTTATCTTGAATTCCCGGGATCCCACAAGGGACATAAATTAGAAAATATTTTATAGTAATTTAAAATTTTTTATTAATGAAATATCTTAAAGACCTAAAATTTTCATGATGGTGAAAAAGCTCAGGTGGTTTTTCTTGGAATTTTCGTAGTAGGAAAGAATTAATTTTATATTAGAAATTATATAAGTCTAATTATATATGTATTTTTAAAAATTGAATAAACTAAAACTAATTTTTAGACTAAAACATTTGTCCGTAAAAAAATAAATAACAAAATTAATATAGAAAATAATTTCAGAAAATTGGAAAAAAATTTAAAAAATATGGGAACAAATTCTAACTTACTTGATTTTTTTTTAAAATCAATGGACAAATTTATCTTTAATTCTGTACAGAATAAGTGCGATTCAAAAATGTTCATACAAAAACTATTTGGTTGATTGGTTTTCTTAAAAAATATGTTTTTTAAGTTCCTTTTAGTGCCTGTTAAAAAAAATGGAACTTTAAAAGTTCGATCAAGTACACAAATTAATCAGTGTGTTCGTGTACTCGAAAATCTTACTACTTTTACTACAATTTTGTAAGTAAATGAGCAAGCCTAATTAATGTTAGATTTTTACTATTTTCAAAACGTTAGAAAATTTTGCATAGGTAAATTTGAAATAATTAACTTTATTATTTTAAACTGCATATTTTGAAATCCCGGGATCAAAATCCGGAAATCAAAAATGCCAAATTTCCCGGGAATCCCGGGACAAGAAATCCCGGGATGCATTCCCTATATATAATAGAAACATTGGTAGCACATTCCTAAATATTAAGCATGACTAGCACTGGTAATGTTTTGAGAAATGAACGTAGTTCGTCTGATAAAGTTGTGGAATCTAATTTATTATAGATAATAAATCATGCGAGTACAGATATGTCGACCATATTGTAAAACAGGGCTATAGTTTTGTTGCACATTTACTGGAGCTGGTACGCAACATTGGTCCATAGTTAGGCTGACCATTTTTTTCTAACTTCAAATCAGTACAAATTAAAAAAAAATTATCATAAAAAAATTATTATGCAGCCAACCTAATTTGTTGTCAAACGAATGGTTTGGTTGAGGCAACAAAATTTTTCGGTTAACCATGATTGATGAAATATAATAGCCATGCTACGAATAGAGTCAAATATGATCCCAGGATAGTATGAACGTTAATTCTTCCGAACTTTAATTCAGACTACCGAATTTATATTGTCACGAGCAAATTGCAGTGTCTAAACTAATTTTCTATAGATACAAACTAACCAATCGATTGGCTACAAATTTAGCTGTAAGAACAAATATTTTTTTTCTTTTCTAATTTCTGCATGTTTTCTGAAATAGAAAATCTTCACATTTTGGCTAAAACATTTTCTACAAAGCCATGTAACGTTTTTAAAAATGAAAATCTTAAGGTTTTGTGTACTTTTAGCTATTGAAAATCCCATAGATTCGATAATTTTTCCATGTAAATACCCACATACATTTCTTCAGATTTTAATGATTTTTGTACAGAAAGATCTTCAGCTTTTGATGTCGTTTCCTACACTCAGAAAACAGAATCATTCTGACAACCGGATAATTAAAATATTTTTATAACAGTCAAATACCTGTTGTATCAACTGATTTTCAATTATCGCGATGGAACCATTTGATAAATTAGTAAATTATTAAATAAATTGAGAAATTTACCTTTAGAAAAATCATTTTGAATGATTTCTGGTAGAGAAAACCTCTCACATTCACAAAAATTTATCCTATAAAGAAAAACTACATTGTACTTGCATTTTGGCTTTTTTTTTACTAAAAAAAATGTAATATTTTTTTAAATGCCAAAAATCAGTACAAATTTTAAAAAATCAGAACAAATCAGTACACGACTTTTTCATCAGTACACGTGACCAAAAATCAGTACATGTACTGATCAAATCAGTACGAATGGTCACCCTATCCATAGTAAGTATTAACACCGCATTGGTTAACATTATAATCAAGAACAGCAATTGTTTTTGTTTTACATTTCCTTCATCAATCAAAAATCATCTATTTGTAACAGCTGTATTTATTTGGGCGCGTCACTGAATTTTAACTCACGCTGACGAACAAATAATTACCACTGACGACTCACTTTTAATTTTTTTCTTCTCATCCTCACTCTAAATTTCACAAATAAAAATGAAACAGGAAAAAATATATAAAAACATACAAAAGGTCCCTGGGGAGCTTGTACGTTCTAATTTCTCACGTAGGAAATGTCTTCAAACCGCCGATTATGATCAAATACGTGCAAGAATCGTGTCAAAATTAGTGAAACCCCTTCATAACATCGCATATATAAAAGTCAATGAGTTTCACCCAGTTCGACCAAGCCGTATTAAAATGATTCATCTCTGAAAACGTAAAAGGTCCCTAGGGACCTTGTTGGACAAGTTACTTTCATTCAAACATATTTCAGCTTTACGGCCAATAAAAATATTTTCTACATCTAATTAATTTAGTGTTTCCAAACCGGTTAACAAGTTAACCGAAAAACCGGGTTTTTATTCATATTTCGGTTTTTTTGCAAACCGGTTAACCGAAAATCTTAAATCTCGGTTAACCGAAACCCGGTTTATTTTCAACGGTTAACCGGTTATTAATTTTAGTATTTTTAGCTTAAAATCCCTTCAAAAATTAATAAACAAATGTAAGTGGTGAATTGCTAAAAATATGTTGGTGCATACAAATTCCAGCCCAAAATCATGCAGATGTCAAAAGTCAATTTTATTAATTATTAATTAATAAAATTTTGATATGAAAATAAGAAAACTTATGTTTTTTGTAGACCCATTCTCACGTTAAATGGTAGAAAAAGAGTGCTAAAAATTACATCTTTTTTCGTTTTTTGGATTTTTAATGTTTCTTAAAAAGAAATATTTAGCGTTTTTTTTAATCACCTGGATTTAGAATTTTTCATACAAAAAGGGGATTTATTAAATCCAAAAAAAAGCTGGATTTAATAAATCCACAATAAAAGCCCAAATATATGAAACAGCCTATTAACTTAATGTCAGAAAAAAATAAAAATGAAAATTAAAAGAGAAACAAAAAGATTGAAAAATTAACAAATAAAAGATTTTTATTAAATTTTTTTTTATGAAATATGTTTAGAAAAAAAACTACCCCCCACCAAATACATATTTTCCATCTTGGACATTGAGAAATAGCTGAAATGGCAATTTTTCACTCTACAGTAAGTAATTTGATTAAATCCAATTAGTTAATATTAAATATTGCAATGGAATTTTTCAACTGTGTAAAAATATAAATTGAAGTGATAAAACTGAAAAGGCAGACTGTCTATCGCTCTTTTATATAGAATATATTTAAAACTTTTGGCCAATTGAATATAAATCTAAAACCACAGAAAAAAATGTATATACTTGATTGCCAAAAAAAGTTACCAAAATGAAAAAAAAATTCACATCTCCACATTGGAAAAAAAAATAACCAATTATTGGTTAAAAATAACCAAAACGGCAACACTGCTCACAGCATCTTTTTGTGTCCCCAAACCAGGGATGGAAAACTTGGTACAATTGTACTTTTTTGGTACATTTTTCCCTCCCTTGGTACCATGGTACTACCGCGATCAGTTTGGTACAATTTAAAATTTTTCTATTAAATTAACTGATTGTATTTTAAAGCTCTCAACAAATGTTCGAATTGTGGAGATATATATATTTGTTCCGAATCCCGTTCCCAGTGGCTTATTTTGTGAGGTTACTAGAAAAACTATTCCAGAAAAAATTTCAGTTCAATCGAACTGAAAGCTATCTATCCTAAGCTATCCCTGGCCCTTCAAAATTTTGAATGCGATTTACAAGGGGGAAAAATAGCTTGTTTGGCTTGTTTTGAAAATACTGGCTCTTAAGTAACTGTATTTCTGGAAAATGTTAATGCTTAATGTTATAACATAGATTACAAAAAGTCTAAAATCAACAAAATCGGTTCGCATTTGTAAAAGTTGCACGACAATAAAGCTTTTGTATACCCGAGATGGTCAACTTTGACAACCTGTAGCACACCCTGTGATAAAACAGGGTGGCTACAATAATAATTTTCTAAAAGCCTAGATCTTTCTCTTCAGTTCTTGTGAACATTTTTTTTCGATTGGATTAGTAGTTTAGAAGAGCCATAATTATTACCATTTTTTTTGGTTCGGAACCACTGTGCCTCGGTCGCACATACTTTTTATATCATGGATGGTAACCGAAATGAATGCAGTTATCGTTAGGGTAACAATATTATAGGTTATTTCGGTAACGGTATTTTAAGGGTAACGCTATTTCATTTATTTCGGTATCGGTATTTTAAGGATAACGGTAGTCAGTATATACCGCATGTTTTTTTTTTTGCAAAAACCACACTAAAGTAAAAACAAAATGAATTAATTGACTTAATTTATGTGAAATACTTAATAACCACGTGCAACGACAAAGAGTAGAGAATTAAAAATAACGGTAACGGTATTTTAAGGATAACGGTATTTCATGTATTTCGGTAACGGTAGTTTAAGGTTATCGATATAACATTTACTTCGGTATCGGTGTTTTAAGGATAACGGTATTTCAGTTATTTCGGTAACGGTATTTTAAAGATAACGATATTCCCGGTATTTCGGTAACGGTATTTTAGGCATAACGGTAGTCAGTTGAAAGGGTTTTGAATCGATAACGGTATTTTAGCGGCCTGCCAACCCTGTTTTATATAAACCCTCTAATGCCCAAGGCCGCTAAAAGGCGGTCTTCAAATTTTAAATAGTTTTTGGCTAAATAACAATATTTTATTAAAAAAGTTGTATTATATCCATAGAAAACTTAACTGCCTACTTTCTTGGCCTTTCAGCTTTTTTCTATAAGGAAGGGTTTTCAAGCGAGAAGCATGTAAAATGAAAATTTAGGAAATTTGGAAAAAAAATAACTTTTTAAAACAGAAAAAATATTTAAAAAATTGCCAAAAATACATATCTGGCGTACATTACCGATTATAACAAAGCCAGTTTAGAGTATCAATTGTAAAATCAGTTAAAAATTTTTCTCCAGGACTCACAGGATAACGCCAGGATACGTTTTACAAATATCTCTCTAACTCTAAACTAGCCAACAGATTTTCTTGAAATTAAACACAGATTATATACTTAGAGGTAGTAGTAAGCAGAACTGATTTCGTCAAAATTGATTGATGTTTATTGCCAAATTCGCCATAACTTTTGAAATAACAACAATTGATCAACAATTTTCGGCACGTAATTTTACTTTATTGATAGTGTTATTTACAACAAAAATCAAAATTATTTGACTGCTGGATTTCAAGTTACATCTTCAACTTTTGTTGTGCTATATCGCCTAAATAAAACGATAAATTAAAATTTTAATATTTGTTCCATAGTAGATTTTCAACGACAAACATAAGGTTTAAATATTATTGTGATCAGAAGAAAGAGCATTAGGGGGTTAAAAAAAATTGGTAAGGGGCGGAATTATTCAATTTTTATTGAGGTGAGGTAAATGCCGGAAATGTAGTATTTTGTGCAATATTGACATTGTTTGGACAAATTTTTATATATATAAAAAATTTTGGTATCGTGGGGTCGAAAAAGTACAATTTCTTTATATGGTTGGGACAAAATAAAAAAAAACCCATTCTCCATCACTGGCGCAAAATGTTTTCACCCGGTTTCTATCAATGGCCTTGCAACTCTCTCAATATTTTTTATGGGAAAAAATATTATGCGGCTTCGAACAGGAACGAACTCCTACTGGTTAATCAGGGATAGAAATCGGGCTTTCATAGCAAAAAATTTTAGATCGCTCTTACATATGTAAAAATGTAAGTAACTAAAAATAGCTCCCTCTTTGGCTCGTTAAAAAATTAAAAATTTAGATATTAGCAAATATTGCGAAAAAAAAACATTTGCAAAAAGGGAAATTTTTGCAACGATATATTCGTTTGCAGAATGTCGATCGCTGATTAGCTCTTTTAATTCATTTTCTGTACCACAAAGCCTTTTTCGAATTCCGCCGTTATTTTGCAACTTTTTAAGTGCGGTGTTTTTAAATATATAACCTAGGGATTATAATACCAGGCTCTATGCAAGATGCTCGCGTACTGTTACGCGTTCTCTCGCTGGTTCTGGCTGAGATTTGAAGAAGTTAAATTGCAGCTAATGGGTGTAGTTTTTTGAATATATTTTTTAATATTATACATTTTTATTGAAACAATTTTTAATAGTTATTAAAATTTTGCAATAAAACTGAACCCATCACCCCATATTAAAATTTCTTTAAATGTCGGCCAGAGCCAGTTAACAGAGAAAGAGACGCTTACATCCTCTTGAGATTCTATGCTCGTTGATAATACCCATTTATACAATAAAGTTTGCTGGTTGATTGCAAAAAAAACAACGCGAAAAAAAATACAAAAAGGAAATTTTTAGCATCAATGTACTTATTTACCGAATGCAAAGCGCTGATTAAGTTTTTTAATTAAATTTTTGTACCATAAAGTAATTTTTTCCCATTCCGCTATTATTTTGCAATTCTTTTTAATTTAAAATCTATAGTCCCCATAGGGGACACATTCCATACAACAAAGTGGTGGCTAGTTGCAAAAAAAATCGCGAAAAATAAAATTTGCAAGAAGGAAAATTTTGCAATCAATATATTTGTTTGCAGAATCTAAATCGCTGATTACGTTTCCTAATTATTTTTTGTCTTTTTTCGCGTTCCGCTTTTATTTTGCAATTTTTTAAGTACGTTTCTTTTTAATTTATAATCTAGGGACTATAATCCACATTTCATACAACAAAGTTTGGTGGCTACCCAGCAGAAATTCGGAAGCGGTAAAATTGAGTAAAAATGATTAGTGTTTCTTTTCTGCTTCGTTTACTGCTTCTGAGAATTTATAGCTTGCAGTAGTGTGTTAAAAAAGGCAATAGAGTTTTGTTTACCACACTTTATCGCTCTAACAAAGCACGAAAGAAAGACAATGATAACCGAATTTACTAGCTAAAAGCTGTGATTTCATGCCATTATTTGGAGTTATGATAGAAGCGCATATCGGATATCGAAACAAGTGCTTTCACGCGAGCTATCTCGAACAAAAATCATGCCTTATATCAGCAATAATGCAAGCGCGACACTATTATCTTTCCGTGACGAACCTGCTTCCAAGCAAGCAGTATTTTTTGCTGGGTAGTTGCAAAAAAAATCGCGCAAAATAAAATTTGCAAAAAGGAAAAATTTTTTCATCAATATATTTGTTTGCAGAATGTAAATCGCTGATTAAGTTTTTTAATTAATTTTTTGTACCATAAATAGGGTGACCATTTTCTTCTGACTTCAAATCAGTCCAACTTTTAAAAATATTATCCAAATATCCAAAAAAATATTATCATCCCTATACAGACCCCAAGACAAGACTTTTGTTCGCATGAAAAAATCCAGTTTTTTCAGTACAGCAAACGGAAATTTCAATGATCTGGTACCATTCCGTTTCTAATTTTTTTTGGAACAGATTGATGAAATATAGCCATGCTTCGAATGGAGTCAAATATGACCCAGGATAGTATGAACTTTAATTCTTCCGAATTTTTATTCAGGCCAACGAATTTCTGTTGTCATGCGAAAATTAAATTGCCTAAATTAATTTTCTGTAGATACTAATTAATCTATTCGCTACAAATTTAGCTGTCAGAATCTTTTTTCTCTTTGCTAATTTCTGCATGATTTCTGAAATAGAAAAACTTCACATTTTGGCAAAGTTTTTAAAAATGAAAACCTTAAGGTTTTGTATTTTTTTTCTATTGAAATCCCACAGAATCGAATCACCACGAATCTTCTCTGTGTATGAAACTACATATTAGATTAAAAAATTTTTATGTAGAAAAAATCATTTTGAATGTTTTCTGGTAGAGAAAAACTATAACATTCACAACAATTTATCCTAAAAAAAAACCAGATTGCACTTGCATTTTGGCTTTTTTCTTACTAAAAAAGTGTAATATTGTTTTAAATGCCAAAAATCAGTACAATCAGTACAAATTTAAAAATAATCAGTACAAATCAGTACACGACTTTTTCATCAGTACACGGGCCCAAAAATCAGTACATGTACTGATCAAATCAATACAAATGGTCACCCTAACCATAAAGCCTATTTTCGTTTTCCGCGATTATTTTGCAATTTTTAAGTATGGTTTAGTACCAATTTTATACACTAAAGTTTGGTGCTTAGTTTGCAAGAAAAAAGTCGCGAAAAAAATATTTGTAAAAAGAAAAATTTTTCCGTCATTGTATTCATTTGCAGATTGTTAATCGCTGATTGAGTTTTTTAAATATTTTTTTCTACCACAAAGTCTTTTTTCGCGTTCCGCTATTATTTTGCAATTTTTTAAGTGCGGTTTTTTAAATTTATAATCTACGGAGTAAGTATAATGCCCATTTTATAAAACAAAGTTTGGTGGTTGGTTGCAAAAAAAGAAAATTTTGGCATCGTTTGCAGAATGTAAATCGCTTATTAAGTCTTTTAATTAATTTTTTGAACACCAAAGCCTTTTTTCGCATTCCGATATTATTTTGCAATTTTTTACCGATGGGTTTTTTAAAATTCATAATCTGTTGGAATAGTATAATTAAGGTTCCATACTTGATTTTTATAATAACCAAATTATTATTTTCCATCCCTGGTCAAAATTGATGCTTTGAGCAGGGCTGCCAGAATTGCCGATTTTTCGGCATTTTGCCGATTTTTTATTGAAAAATATGCAAAAAGCCGATTTGCCGATTTTTAGTCGAAAAATGCCGATTATTTTTTTTTAATTCAAAAACGAAAATTTAGTGATTTATTGTGCATATTAATAAATAAAAATAATTCTTTCTTTGAAATTCTTAAAGTATTTTGTATTTTACTAAATGAATCTGAAATCCAATAACTGGAAGCTAAAAGTACACAAAGAAATGTTCTTGTGTAACTTTTGATATTGTTCAAAAATTCATTTGATTGTATGTCAAATTGCAATTTTTGTGTTATAAACTTATTGCAATATGAAAGCAAGAGGACGATATTTTGGTAATAATATTTGCGTATTATTGCCAGGTGTATATCAGACTTTAAAAAACATAATTCCTTAATTCTATTCGCATCATTTAATCATTTTATTGATTAAATTATATCATACTATATTCAATCAATATCTTATCAAAAAGTCAGTTAGATTTTCGTTGACTCATTTTATAGAATCAAGCAAATTAATTCAATTTTAATAAATCATGTCAAGTAAAAATGTCTAATTTGATTTATAAAAATTATTTAATCGAATCAAAATTAAATCAATATAAATTATACTAAATCATTATCTCACTTTATTCAATATCGAATCATTGATTTAAAGTAATTATAAATTATTCTCTGATATATAAAAACAAAACTTTTTTATGCGAATTGACTGAAAATAGAATTATCTTCTTCAATCTCTGGTTACCCATACACCAGAGTCCAGACGAAAAATATCTTTAAAAATTTTGGAACTTATTTATGTAATATTGACAATTGACAAAAACCGTTATTTTGAGTTGTTTAATTAAGTATTTAATTTAATTTCAATGTAAATCATTTTATTTTACACTGAAATGTCCTTTTTATATACTTTTTTTTAAGAAAAGTAAATTAAGTATTACTTACTCATTTAAGTAATACTTAATTTTTAATTGTGCCGATTTTTTTAAATCAAAGTGCCGAAAATCCCGATTTTTTTGGGAAAAAGTGCCGATTTCTCATAAAAATTATCTGGCAGCCCTGGTTTTGAGTTATACAAAGAGCGCACATAATGACCCTGCAAACATTTGGAAGATATCTTCCAAGAAGATATTAAAGCGATATCTTCTTTTTGTCATTTGAATGAAAATAATCAAGTAGTATTTACTTTGAAATTGTCTTCCTTTTATCGTTTTGAAGATAATTCGGCGATATTAGGAAAAAAAAATAATTTGCCATAACTTTTTATGACAATATTGCGGCAATGTCACTTTTATATCATTTGGAAGATAAAGCAAATTTGATTGAAATCTTTTGTCAATTTGGAAAAAATTAATATTTAGTTTAATAACAATAACAATCAAAAGATATATAGGAAATAAACTCGTGAAAAGTCAAGATTAATAGCGCGGGAAAAATCGGCTAAGATGAAATCAAGATCATTTATAAGTTGGTCAATGGATTATGTATGCAAATCTTGATTCTCAGGCTTAAATTTAATAATGAAAAAAGTAAATCGCTTTTTTTTGTACCCGGGAGTTTTTAAGCGATATCACCCTTTTATCTTCCATATGAGTTATTGCTTTCGTATTGCCTGAAAGGTTTGTTTTAGGGGTTTGTTTACCGGAATACGAACTTTATATGGCTGGCAATAAATTTTTTCTTCCTGGCGATATGATCGGAGAATCTTCTTCGTATTACCATGTTTGTTGGGTGATATTGTTTTGAGTATGTTCCTGTTCCAAGGCACATAATCAAAGAGTATATATTATAGAGAGAAATTATGCTACTCTTAACTCTCTCGAAAAACAATCGAACTCGGGTCAACTCGATATACAACATTTTCCCCTTAAAATTAAATTGAGTTGCAACATTTTGTGTATTTCGTTATGGTGGAAGAATGCCATATTTACAAAAAAAGTAAAAAGTATAAATTTGCCTGTTTTTGGGTTTAATTATGCCGAGTTTTTATTAAAGGTGTTATAGGCCAATAAGGCATCGGACGAATATCTTTATTTCCAACATAATCAAGGTAAAGCCTTAACCACAGATATTTCCATATAAATTTGACATGGATGACTATGGGTAAGCATTAAACTTAGTTTATTTTAAAATAAGTTAACAGTTAAAGAAAAGTAAATTTTTGCTAAAGTGCAGTTTACGGGCATAACTCTGATGAGTTCAAAATTTTTTATTGTAGGTAGATATTTTTCTTGTGAGTTCAAAAATATAAATATTTTTTGTCGGAAACGCCTACTTTCGAGTGGACGGGGCTTTAAAGTTGAAAATTGAAATAAGTCTGAAGATACACTGACGATATTATTACATTAACTGACTAGTTTATTTAAAAAGTTTTCCGTACATTTATTTTTAAATGATTATACAGTTAAAAAGAAAGGAAATATATTTTTCAACTTTTTTTGTCATTTATTTAAAAAATAAACAACATATAAATACGGATTTTCTGTTACAGTTAATATTTTCATTTAAAATGTTTTGTTAAAAAAAGAACCCTTTTTAGATTTCTAGGTCAGTTTAAAAAACGAAATAAACTAAATATCATTTATGTATACTAGGGATTTTGTAGTTAATTTTTTTAAAGTTAAAAAAACGAAATAAATGAAAAAGCATTATTTTTAAAGAATTTTGTAGTTACCCGAGTAAAACGGGTTATACATTATTTTATATTATTTAATACAATTATGTCTCGTTATATATTGCTTTGTATGGCACTATATATAATAAGACGTAATTTTCGTCTTTCTAAAAATTTTTATATGACCCAATATCTAAATATATCTTTTTACATATGTTGTCCTATTTAATCAGATCTCGGCCATGGAATTTAAATTGTAAGACCAAATATAGCCCAGTTTCATGTTCCATTTAAATTTCATTGAAGTTCAAGTGAATTAAAAAATAATAACATGAAAACGAAAAACCGGTAAAATATTTTTGAATAGAATCTGAGTGATTTTATCTGACAGATTTCGATTGAACATTGAAGATTGAACATTATCGACGTTGAAAATATTATGTTAAAAGAGTTAATACTTAACATACGCAGTCAGACTTTGTATAGGATTTCGTACCAGATATGTATAGCAACAAAACAAACCTATTGATTTAAAAAAGAAACATTTATTTTCCCTATATAATCTATTGTATACCCATGTAAAAAAAAATTATATGGAGCCATATGAAGTTATATTTAATTATATATAATCTTTTAAGATGAATTGGGTAGAATTTATATGGCAGCACATATTTCTGCACATCAAACCAATTTCTGTACTTTCAAACCAAATTTCTGCAATTTCATACCAAAAATTCCCTTAAATAAGGGAATATTTACTCTTTGGTTGTAAATCGAGTTGGGGACAGCTTGTGAACAAAACAAAAGAGTACCAGTTGAGTACGTAAGAGTAGCATGGAATGAGTATGGTGATAGAGAGTCCCCAAATCTCTTTATTATGTATACTCTTTGTTTCTATTTGCTAGTCCGAGTTCGCTACAAACATAAGAGAGGCATATGAGGCATCGTCTCTGTAGTAATGTATACTCTTCGACTATATCGATCAATCGAATCGTTTGGAAGATCATTATTTCCAAAATTAATTGATGCTCAGGGGCTTTTCAAAATTAAAGTTCAATCGTAACAACTTTTACATCTATGAATATCACCAAATAATGGGATTATTTTTATTTTAAATATGGGAACCACAGATTATACCAGATATGAATCAGCTGATTTGGACAATATGGCCGACAAAAAATTAGCAAAACAAAACGCAAAAATTTAAAAAAAACACAAAAGATAAAGCACAATAATCTAAAAAGAGACAGATATATACAAAACATGCGCAATACAAAATGTATAGAGATTTTATATTGTTATCTCCCTCTTGACTTGACTTCCATGTAAACAAAACCATACGGTTCGAGAATAGTTTTTTTACACCTGTCATTGGTTTCACATTTGGTATTAATCTGTGATGAGAACTTTGAAGAGAGTGGGAGAATGAAAGTATGCGAGTATGAGAGAAAATGCAGAAAAATTAAATTAAGATTAAATTTTGATACGATCGTACTTTTTTTGATACTATGTATTTGATTTAAAAAAGTACTGTAGTACTCACGCGTCGCATTTTATACTGCTGCTCCATGATACAGCCATACTAGGTAGATGCTTTGGAACAACAAACAACAACAAAAAATGTAATCGGCTACTTTTGATACATAGCGAAAACATACGAAAAAATCCCTGAACTGTCAAACTCTCCTAGTATGGTTGTATCATGCTCTTCCACATTTGGCCGGTTTAAAGTTTTATTATATATTTCACAATTGAAAAAAATGATAATAAGTCATTTATCTTACAGATAAATCCGTACTTAAGATAATTATTTTTAATACGGGTATTAGTATAATTAAATAAATTAGAAATTTATTAATTCAGTTCGAGGCCAAATTCCTTATTATGAATTAACATAATAAGTACTTTTTTCAAAAACTGCTATTTTTCTTCATCAGGATAGTCTACTGACAAATACTTCATAGAGTTTTTGCTTTCAAAAACCTCTACTTTCAGGAATGAAAAGACGATCGTTTCGCGGAAATTGGCCTCGAACTGAATTCATAAATTTCTAATTTATCAATTAAAAAGGTCGAAAAAACAATTTTTATTTTTTAAATAAAAATTAGAAACCAACATAATTCAATTACATTAAAAATAAATAATAAAATAACACTTATGTATATTAAGAGTATAATGCTTTGTACTGCGTTTCCATATACATACGTGTTTTGAGCGAAATCCATATGATTTTTTGGAACTACCAACCTTTAGATGATATCTGTCAAAATTTAATGACAATTCGTTCGTTAGTGAACAAGTTACATATGTTTTCGTAACGCTACTTTTGCGATTTTGCAAACAACGGACTCAAAGAAATTTCGGATGAAAAGTCCGTAGGATAACAAATAAAATAAGCATTTTGTAACGAAGGGAGTACTTAAGCTGTTACTTTTCCATTACTAGACCTATTATTTTAACAAGGGCATGTCCATCGATGTAACTCCTTACCTAGTAACATGTCATTCTGAACTTACAGGTAAGGATTTTTTAAAACATTTTGTTTAAATTTTAATTTTTTAAACCGAATATCAATTTTAAATTCACAGGTTTTTAATAAAAAACTGAATTTCTAAAATTTTCTAGAAAAACAAATTATTTATACCAATAAAATATCCAAACGTATGAATTTGGTATTACAAGTAATGCAAGGGTATGGTGTAAGGGTCCAAAGTAATCCAAGGGTAAGCGGTTTGATATATTACCAGGTAATATGAATAGTAATACCCATATATTACCAAGGTTTTGCTGGGTCATTCATCAGCATAATCTCCTTCAAGAACGATACAATTACTCCAACGCCTTTCTAACATTTCCATACTTTTGTTATAGAATCATTTATCTTTGGCCTCAAAATGTGTTTTTGGTGCACTGTGAGCAAACGTTCACAAAATTAGCGTCACTAAAACAGCTGTAACTTGTTCACTAATGAACTAATTGTAATTAACTTTTGACATGTAGTATCTGAAGGTTGGTAGTTCCAAAAAATCATTTGGATTTTTCATTAGTGCCCAAGAAACATTTTTATGGATACTCCGGCATATACGGAATCATGAATCCGGCTTTTACGGCACATTAACGGTCCGTAATACACGTATCCGTCAAATCTTGTACGTATACCAGTGTTGCCACTTTTTGAATAATTATTCAAAAACGGGACTGTTTACTCATTCGTTGGATAATTTTTGAATAATGACATTTTTGTGTAGTTTTTGTGTAATTTCACTTTTTACAGAATTTTCCGCAAATTTTTAAAAGTTCCGTAAATTTTTGAAAGTTAATAAAAATTAGTCGATATAGACGAAACGAGATTGTCTGTGAACCATTTACCACAAATCTCCAGTTTCTGGTGAATGATTTTATAAATTTTTTCAACGCTAAACCGAGTTTAGAAGAAATCAAAAATGGTGCTATGTATTTTTGTAATTTGTTTAAAGCTCCGTCTTTTGTTTATTTTTTGCGAAAATAATTGTAAAGCTTCTTTTAAAAATTCTCTTGGTTTGCAAAACCATATAAAAATTCAGCGAAATAGTGGGAAAATTTAGGTTTGTTATGATTGTTGCTTTCTAATCTCTGAAAATTTTTTGGCTGTGGCTAACATGACACTGGGCTTTGACCAGACGAAAATTTTGTGAACGCAGCAAGGTGGAGCAGAATCAAAATATTTTAGAATTCGGTAAATCCAACATGTTCCAGATTTCAACAGAATCGTATAAAATTTTTGAAAAAAAATAACGGTAATTTTTTGTGAAATTGTTATATTTTTATTTATGCCCAGCCAGCAATTTCGGAGCGCTCATAAATAAGATTCTTAAATGGCTCATAGAAATGATTATTGTTTTTTTGAAAACACTCTTTTTTTGGTAGAAGATATGAACCTTCAGAAAACAATCCAAAAAGTTGTCTCTACAATCTAGAAAGCTGTCTCAAAATGAGGGTCCATTTTTCAGACTCAAAGAAGATTCCAAAATTATTTAAATTTATGAGGAAAATTTCGATTTTATACGTTCTTTTTTCTGAGTCATTTCTGAGTACACAGGGGGCTCTTTTGGACGGACGACTTTTATAGGAAAAGTGGAAAAATGTTTATGTTTTTGGAGCTCATTTCTGAGTCATTAATGATCATCTTTTTTGCTGGCTGGTTAAAATTTGAGGGGTATGGGAGAGAATAATTAGCAAGTAAGTTATATTTTTACATGCAACGCATCTGAATGAAGTACCCTTTCTGAAAAAACATAAATACTTTTTTCTGAAAGAAGCTTTTAATATGGATAAAATACCATTTTATTAATATTCAAATTTAAAAGCACGCCTGAAAAAGATATTGCATTGAAATTCCCTTTAGTTAATAGTATAATTTGATATATTTTTCAGGGAAATTGGCCTGGATTTGCTTTTGCAGAAGGCTATGGCAAAAATGCAAAATTTTAAAATTAAATTCGAACTGAATTAATAAATTTCTAATTAATCAATTAAAAAGGTCGAAAAAACAATTTTTATTTTTTAAGTAAAAATTAAAAACCAACACTTTGCAAAATTTTAGTTTTAAAATGCAAATAACTTTTGCACATTGCAAATGAAAAAATGCTAAGTCTTTATAAATCGGTTTATAAATAGAAAAAAATGCAAAACTTTGGTAGAAATGGCGAAATTTTTTACAAAATATTTTTATTTTTCCCCACTGTGCTCAGGAGAGTTTATTTTGAAAAATTTTTTGTGTAATTTAATACGGTTTTGGATAATTTTTGACCTACAGCTGTATAATTTTTTCTTTTACTGGTGGCAACACTGACGTATACGGAACATTAACGGACCGTGTAATCGGATTTTCGAACATAATACGTTTTAACTCCGTTTCCGTACCGTAAAATACGGACTTAATGGATTTTAATTTGTGTTCAAAATAAAAACAATTAAATTCTTTTAAAAACTTTTTGTGGCGATAAATTGGTGGCGGTAGCTAGAATATATCCAACACAACATAATCAACACATCATCAAGTCGCATACATATATTAGATGGTAAGATTAATAACATTTAGTGCGTGTTTTACAATGGTTTGTGGTTTATGTAAGATCGTTTGTTTTTATAACAAAAGCTCTGTTCCACGTACGTTAACGCGGCTACGCAATTTTTCCCAAATTGTGTGTAAATTGTTGTTGTTTCGAGTAAAACGCCATCGTAAATACAATCAATTAAACCATAACTAATTTATTTTTTCTTTTGCATGTAGATGATCGATTCTATTATGGGTGACTGTCGTGAATTGATGCGCTAGATAAAGAGGTACTAAATATAGTGTAAATGTAAATAATATCGTTACTAATAAAGCTATTAAAAATCAAAAAAAAATTTACTCAAAATTAGTCAATTTAGATAGATATACAAGTTCGTTTTTGGTCCGGAGCCACTCCGGTTATACGCGACATAACGGTCCGTAAATGGTCCGTCATTGACGGACTTTCAACGGACTTGTCCGTTTTTTACACGACGCAACGGTCCGTCAATGACGGACTTTTAACGGACTTGTCATTTTTTTACACGACATAACGGTCCGTAAACGGTCCGTCATTGACAGACTTTCACCGGATTCGAATCAGTTTCGATGTTCCTTAAAATCCGTTTTCTGGTCCGTATACGGTTCCGGAAAACGGTACGTAAACGGAGTTGGATTCCGTTTATGACGGACCGAAAACGGTACGAAAACGGAACGATTTTTTTGTTGGGTGGCGCCACCTGTGTGTCATCCTACGGACTTTTCCGCCTATGTGTTTTATGGTCAATTTCAAAACATACCGAAACGATTCTGTGCAACACTGAATTGTGTCTATGATAGTAAAAATACACAGCGTTATCAATTCACAGTGAGTAGCAAAACGTCAATTTCTTTAAATTTCGAAATTAAAACAAAAAATACACTTTCACTTGACTGCAACAAACAAAATGAGAATATTAAAAATAATATGAAAAATTTATAAATTAAAATAAAAAACATTGTTTTTGTTGAAAAATGCATCAAAATAAAAAGAATGAACAGTGCCAAACGTCAAACCAAAGTCAAACTAATTTCGAAAAATCGAATACCCAATGGTATCACTTTAGTATCAGCTGAGCCTATATTTAAAAACTCAAAAATTGCTGAAACCTGCGCAAAATAAGAAAAAAATCAATCGCAAAATATATTCAAATAATAAAATTTGAGAATTCCTTTTTCTACTTGCTTTTTTGTTTGTTATTATTTCAATTTAAATGAAAACAGGAAATTGTCAATTTTTTGAACAAAGTGCCATCTAGTGATAACGATGTCGTTATAACTTTTGTTTTTGGTGATGCCATACCCCTGCCCACAACACTTCATGGCTATTGGAAACAGTTCGCAGTGTTTTGCTCCAAACATGAGGAAAACATTATAATAAAACGAGTAAAAAGGTTAAAGTCGGGCATGCCGACTATACAATACCCTACACCAGTCTGGTGTATTGTTTGGATCCGAAATTCGAATGGGTTAAAATGGGGCTTATGTCAAAATTTTCTATAATGTTAGTCAGCGCACCAAATTTCATTAAAATATCTTAATATTTGCGACCTGCAGTTTGTAACCAAGCCAATTTTGGGGGGACCCTTATATGGGCACTAGTTCTAAACATGGACCGATGTTCACCAAAATCAATAGGCTTCGTCCTTGGGCCAACATAGGTCTATGTACCAAATTTCATCAAAATAGCTTAATATTTGCGACCTGCAGCGTATAAACAATATAATTTTGGGGGGACCCTTATATGGGCACTAGTTCTAAACATGGACCGATGTTCACCAAAATCAATAGGCTTCGTCCTTGGGCCAACATAGGTCTATGTACCAAATTTCATCAAAATATCATAATATTTGCGACCTGCAGCGTATAAACAGTAAAATTTTGGTAGGACCCTTATATTGGCACTAGGTCTAAACATAGACCGATGTTCACCAAAATCAATAGGCCAATATAGGGTTATTGGGCCAATATAGGTCTGTGTATCAAATTTCATCAAAATATCTTAATATTTGCGACCTGCAGCGTATAAACATTATAATTTTGGTAGGACCCTTATATGGGCACTAGGTCTAAACATGGACCGATGTTCACCAAAATCAATAGGCTGCGTTATTGGCCCAATGTAGGTCTGTGTACCAAATTTCATCAAAATATCTTAATATTTACGACCTGCAGCGTATAAACAGTATAATTTTGATAGGACCCTTATATGGGCACTAGGGCTAAACATGGACCGATGTTCACCAAAATCAATAGGCTGCATTATTGGGCCAAGTTTTGATTTCCTATCTCTATAATTAATAGTCTCTGCTTATGAACATCAGTCTACTTTTTTCAATAAGTATTTATTTTTTATGTCTGTTGCCAATTTTACTGTTTTCTCGTAAAATCTAGAGTTTAAAACGCGGGAAATCTAGTTATTTTGGAAGTCGTCCGGACTTTTAAATGCTTAATTTTAATGTAAAACTTTAAATGTTCGAAAAATTTTGTGATTCATTTTAAAAACAATTGGAAAAAATTTGACTATTTTTAATAACTTAACAGTAGCTCATGTTTCGCGATTTATCGCAAAATTGGTTAAATAATACCACATTTTATTTATATCTTACAATTATTTTTATATATTTATAGATTTTTCTTTGAATCATGTGGATAATGTGGAAATTTGGATACACTCTAATTAAAATATGTTGAAATTTACCCAACTTATAGTAGGAAACTGTATTCCTCTATTACTCTATGTGCGTAATTGAAAAAATGAACGCACATTGTGTTTAAGTTCGTGCACAAATAATTTGTAATTTTACATTGAAAGTGCGTAAAAATTAAATGACATTTTGAAATTAGTGTGCTAATTTACTAAATTTGTGCGTAAAAAAGCATGTTTCACGGGTAAATGTACACATGAAGTGCGTAAAAATCCACAAAAAAAGCGCAAAAATCCACAGAAAGTTCGTAAAAATCCCCCAAAAATGCGTATATTTACCACAGCTGTGCTTTAAGTTAAACCACACAAAAACATTTTTTTAAATAAAAAAACTAATTTTATGTACGTATTTTATTTATAATAATATCAGTGTCAATGTCGTGTATAATTTTTGGTAAGTTTTGGGCATTTATTGTGAAACATTGGTACAATAATACAATATGGGTTGATTTGGCTGGTTGCCCAGACTTTAAATACGATTTCTTGCGCATTGGGTTATTATAACGGATCCATTTGTCATCGCCAGTAATGATTAGATTAAAAAATTTATTTCTTTTTATGGCGGCACTTCCGACATGCAAAATCGTCCCAAACCCATTTCCTTGCTTTGGATGAATCCTGCTGCTTGCAAACCAAAAATTATTTCACTCTTCTGTTGCTATTTCGAGATACAAAAGTGTTAATAGAAATATGGTAATTAAAAAAAAAAAATCCATTTTAGCTTTTTCTTTTTATTATTTAAAATTTTTATTCAATTTTTTACAATTTAAAATGTCAGATTATTTATTACTATTTTAAGTTAGTATATTTACCAACTTTGTGCGTAAAAATTTTATTTAACAAAAGAATAGTAATTTTAGGCACAATGTGTTTATTTGTAAATACATAATGTCTAAAAATACTTTGTGTGTGTATTATTATGTATGGAAGTGTGTACAAAAATAATTTACGCATTTTTTGTTTATATTTACCGAATTTTTGTAAAATTAAACAAAAGTTTACCCATTTTATAGTAGTGAATTTAAAAACATTTTTAGAGTGTATGTTAGCATTTTACAAAGTTTTATAAATAATTTCAAAAGAATCACAAAAATACAAATTCTAAATTTAAATTTTCAGCAAATAAATTAACTAAAATGTAATTTCTCTAAAAATTTTTTGAGTTTTTTTTTTAGTCTACTGCTATATTCTGTTAAAAGTTTTATTGATTTAACCCCTTGTGGACCAAGACTCGAAAGCGTTGGAAACTTTGTATTTTTTTGACTTAATCTTAATTAATATGCCTTCTTAAAGTCATATACAAAGGTTAAAATTTATCAAGGACCTGCAAGGATATTAGTTATGACTGGTACTCCTAAGTACCGTTGGGTCAGGATGAATTAAAAAGTAAGAAAGAAACATTGGTTTTTTTGCACTTTTAATAAATTAGTATTAAAGCATTTGTTAATTAATTGATTCCATGGTATTAAGAAAAACAATTTATTTATCATTATAACATAAGTATTTTTCATTAATAGAAATTAGTGCGACCATATCTTAACCAAACAGCTGAAATACATTTCGAATTACCGTTATTCTGAGAAGACGGGGTCGCCAATAGTCGAAAAAAGATCTTATTAGAAAAATTATACCTATGGCCCAAAGGTATACAACAACTTTTTTTTAAGATTTTATGAGCTCGTAACTGTAATGGTACTTTTAAGTACCGTCGGTCGACAAGGGGTTAAGTAAGGATTTTTATTCCATTTGCATTCGACTAAGTGTTAGCACAACTTTTGCTAGTTTACAATTTTTTTTTGTAAAAATCAGCCAGCCAATACCATTAGCAGTTTTTCTGTTAACACCTTCCTCACTAAAATTTTACTGAGTCAGCAAACTTTTTTGTTGACTTTATTAACTTTTTTTGGATGTACGAAAATAAAAAAATAGATTTCTGATTTTAAAAAAAAATTTAAAGTAAAAAATTCAACTGTCTCTGAGATTGTATTATTTTTGGCCCGTTTTACTTCAATTAACATTAAAAACCAAATATAAAAATAAATGAATTTTGTTGTTTTAATTAATTTTTTTTTGACAATTTTCTGAAAAAACACCTTAATAAACACATTAATATTTCTTTCCCTTATAAAAATTATAGGGAGAAAGAAATGTTAATATCAGAACCAAATAAATTAAATATTATGAAAAAAATTAACGAAAACTAAATTGCAACGTACAGGGCAGCGATAAAAAATGCATTGTATACACCACTCTGCAAAGGAAATATGATCTAAAAATAAAATATTGTCGAAATTATGGTTACACTCAAAAAAAAATGTAAGTAAAGTCAGCAAAAAATGTTGCTGTGTCAGCAAATTTTTAGTCAGGAGCGTGCTTGCAAAAAAGTTGGTAATTTCAGCGAGCTGATTTTTAACACAAAAAATAGTAATCTCAGCAAAAGTTTTGCTAACACTTAGTCGATTGCAAATTAAAAAAAAATCCTTGCTAAAATCACTAAACTTTTTGCTGAATATTAGTAGACTGAAGAAAACTCAAAAAATTTGTAGAGAAATTTTACTTTAGTTAATTTATTTGCTGAAAATTTAAATATAGAAATTGTGTAGAGTTGCTTTTTAATTATCATTTCCGTTGTATGTACTACATCCCGATAAGCTGCGACATCTACATCTTGTCTATCTGTTTGTCGTCCGCGCTATAATTTCGGTTATCAGCACAATTTTTGTAGCAAAATAAATTAGTAAAACATTAGTTCAAAATTAGTTTAGTGCTAAAAAAATATTGAAAAAAAAAATTGCTGAAAACTAGTAAACTTGATTTACAAGACGTTTTACTAATTTTTCTAATAACTTATTTTTTTGAGTGTACAATCGAAAGCGTTGTTTTAAAAATGAAATCCAATATAAATGTTCAAGTAGTTGACAACGTTATGGCTCTTATTTCTGTATGTGCTAGCATGCTATTTATACAAATTCTTTCTTTAGTTTATTTTTAAATAAATCATGATTTAAATTTAAAGACAGAGTAGGAAAATAAACTCTAACGAACGGTACTTCAGCGTTTGCGTACCGCACATCTCGCAGACTGTACGCAAATACATTCCTTGCAAAAAAGACATATACGATATCTCTCTAGTTAACGTTTGTGCAGTGTTGCCATAAGACAAATGCGAAAAGGTGCTAGATCGTCGGAAAAAAAAGTGCTAGAAAGTGCTAGATTCAAAATAAAAAGTGCTAAAAAAGGTGCTAGATTTTTTTTTTGTTTTTAACATGCAATATAGGTTTTTATCAGAGTTGGCAACCGATTCATAAGGTTAAGGCCAGTTTACATTATAAGATTTTCGGTAGTATTTTGCTTTAGTACACATGCAAAACATATAGACAACGTAGCAAAATCTTTCCGAAAATCTTATAGTGTAAACCAGTCTTTAGTGTTAATGGATAACGTTATTTCATAAATATTTCGTTAGGGTATTTTAAGGTTATCGGTATAATAAGTTATTTCGTTAAGTTGTTTTAGAGTTACCGGTATTTAAAGTTATTTCGTTTGATTATTTTAAGGCTTTTTAAGTTATTTCGTTATGGCTAGTTTACACTGTACGATTTTTGGTATGATTTTGCTTTAGTACACATGCAAAACATATAGGCTGGATTTCAAAATCACACCGAAAATCTTATAATGTAAACCAAAAAAAAAAAACTATGCATTTCATACAGTCGCCATTTCAAAGGGTCATCATTTAATGCTGGCTTTAAATCAGTAAAGAAATTAAAAAATCATAATTTGGAGATAAATTAGAAACGTTCTCCATAGAAATAATTTCAGATTTTGAGGCTAAAACATATCAGATTCTACAAAAAGATTACCTATTATACGAAATATTGTAGGTTTTATTAACTATTTCGTTAGAAAAATCATCAATTATATGAAATTTTTTCACAGAAATGCCTTCAGATTTTGAAAATATTTTTTTATATTGATAAATCTTCAGATTCTAATGCCTTTTGCGGTCAAGAAAATTATATTTATATAGAGAAACCGTCTAATTTTAAATTCTTCCTGCTGTAGAAAAACTATTTAAGATTCAGAAAATTTTTACTGAACAATATTTTTTGTTAGTCCTATACTTTTGTAATTTTAATATACATGCACCAGAGTCTTAGCAATATTTCTTTTCGAAACAGATTTTTACCATTCTTTCCAAAAGTTTAAAAATCTGCTAACAACCTCAGACAGGGTTTTCGGGCTGTACTTTAAGGTCATTCCGATTGCCGTTAACAATCAGATGTTGGTTTTCAAATTGGAACTCTTTTGGAAGTGATCTAGTGTGAACTTAAGTCAGAAATGCCAAACTAAATTTTCTTATTTCTTCTTTTTAGAAATTCGTAAATATTGTTATGCCAATATTTAACAAAAAGTTGGCATGACTGGTAAAGATATTTATTTACTATTCAACTTTAACCCAATTCAGAAGAGCTGTGTATTTGTGTGTGGACTGTGATATTTGTAAATCCTGTTATTTCTTGAACTCGAGAAGTGTTTCAAGACATTTTTCATATAGATATTGAATTATTTAAAAAAGTGCTAAAAAATTTCAATATTTTTAAAAAAGTGCTAAACTAGCACCTAGCACTTTTTTAAAATTTTTGTGTGCTAACTCCCAAAAAAAGTGCTAAAATGGCAAGCCTGCGTTTGTGTGTATGCACACAAGCCGAATACAGTACAGTAGGATTGAGAGCAGTGTTGCCATTTCAGTGCTTTTCGGATATTTTTTGGTGCTTTTTTCCTTCCCGTACCCGGTGATTTTTTACAAATACCCGTTTAAAAAAAGCGGGTATTTACAGTGCTTTTGCAAATTATTGGCAGTGCTTTTAGTGCTTTTTGTACAGTTTACATTTTTGGTATTTGTTCGCGTTTTTTTTAATTTTTCTTCAATTTTCTGTCAAAGTTGAAAAAATAATACGAACTATACAAAAAATATATTTTTCCAGTGTTTGTAGTACAATTATAAATAGCAACTTCGTTATATTTAAATTTCAAAATTTTTAAATATTAATTTGGTGCTTTTTTACCCCGTTTTTAGTTATTTTTGAACCTTTTTACACGATTTTACAAAACTAAAATGTGTTTTCAAATTCTGGACTTAAGTTTTTCAAAAAATTAATATCGTGCTTTTTTACCCTATTTTTGGTAAATTTTTACCCTTTTTACCCGTTTTCACAATGCTCACGGTGCTTTCCTGCCTTCAAGATTTGGCAGCACTGATTGAGAGATGACGAGCGCAAAGGCTTCATTAGTCTAATCGTAAAGTAAAAAAACGTATCTGTAATCAATTCAATGTGTTAAAATAATATAGAAATATATTTTTATCTTTTTTCTATGAATTGAAACTGTTGTCAAGTAAAATCGAAGAAAAGTTCTGTTGAAAATATAAATTTTCTATTTTATTACTTGACATTTAATTCTATTCACAAGAAAAAGATAAAAATACAATATTTTTATTTTTTATACTCTTTTTATTCATTATGAGAATGATACGTTACTTTTTTTACGATACTTCCAAACTAATTTGGGCTTAAACGTTTCGAGTATGTACCGGTCTCTGAGCGCATACGTAACCCGAATACAATTCGTTTGCCGTCGGTTTCATAGATTACATAGATATCTTACACTTCTTCTTCTTTTGTCAACAAACACATTTTTTCACACACAATCAAATATTTTTGTATAGGGTAGAACGTATGCAGTGTTGCCAACAAATTTTCAAAATAAATGGCTAGATCAGACAAAAAATCGATAGAAAATCACTAGATTATAAACAGTGCAAAAATTTAGCGATTTTATCGCTAGATTGTTTAAAAATGGTACTTAAAGGAGTTTTTTACTCAAAAAATTCTTTAATATGTTCATATAAAGTATTATAAACTTTTAAATAATGAACAATTTTACGATTAAGCTTTAAATAATAAATCCCGATTTTAATTGAATTAATATTAGTATTTAGAATACCCAATAGAGAGCATTATGCGGTAAGAAAGTACCAAAGTACCAAATTATAAATTATACAATGGTGTAACGCAAGATTAACAAAGTTTACAATTATCAAAGTACTTCGGAGAAATACAACTTCAAAAGGTTTTTGTTATGTTAAACAATTTTTGTTAAATTTAAATATATTTAATATTTTCTAAGATAAGTTACAAAAGAAAAAAACTTAACTAACTTAACATATTTCACAATGCGTATAAATGGAATGGGACAAAAACTTAACCAAGCTGGCGTAACCTTCTAAACAATTTTAAACCTACTTGTATTTTTTAATAACTTCAACCAAATATTTTTGTACTTGTAGTATTTTATCTAAGTACTGTGATAATTATACACTTTCTATTTGTTATTTGAAAAAATACAATTAAAGCCGTACATTAACCCTCTAGTGCTTTTTCTTCTGATTGCGATAATAGCACAATAAATGTTGAAGACGAATCAAGAAATCCCATAGCCAAAAAATTTAGATTTTTACTATAAATAACACTTTTAGTAAAATAATATCACATAACGAAAATTATTGATCTAGTGTTGTTATTTAAGAAGTTATGGCGATTTTCGCTTTTTTAAAATTACGAAATTTGGAGGTTTGGCACTAAAAATCAATAAATTTTGAAGAAATTGGTTTTTCTTACTACTAACTATGATTATATAATCTGTGTTTAATTTCAAAAAAATCTGTGCGCTAGGTTTTGAGTTACAGCGATATTCGTAAGACGAATCCTGACGTTATTCTGTGAGTCCTGGAGCAAAAATTGTAACTGATTTTTGAACTAGAGACTCCAATCTAGCTTTATTATAAACGATAATATATGCTAGATCGTAAATGTATTTTTGACGATATTTCAAATATTTTTTTCTGTTTTAAAAAGTTAATTTTTTCAAATTTACGAATTTTTCACTTTACATCCTTCTCGCATGAAAATTGTTCCTTATCATGGATGGTAACCGAAACGAATGCGGTTATCGTTAGGGTAACGATATTTTAAGTTATTTCGGTATCGGTATTTGAGTTATTACGGTAACGGTATTTTAAAGATAACGATATTTGGGTTATTTCGGTAACGGTATTTTAAGGTTAACGGTATTTGAGTTATATCGGTAACGGAATTTTAAGGGTAACGGTAGTCAGTAATTTAGGTAGATACCGCATTTTTTTTTTAGCAAAAAAAACCAAAATAAAGTAAAAACAAAACGAATTAATTGACTTAATTTATATGAAATACTCAATAATCACGTGCAATGACCAAGAGCAGAGAATTAAAAATAACGGTAACGCTATTTCATGTATTTCGGTAACGGTATTTTAAGGTTATCGATATTTCATTTATTTCGGTATCGGTATTTTATGGATAATTGTATTTCAGTTATTTCGGTAACGGTATTTTAAGGATAACGGTATTCCGGATATTTCGGTAACGGTATTTTAGGGGTAACGGTAGCTAGTTGAAAGGGTTTTAAATCGATAACGGTATTTTAGCGGTATTGCCTGCCATCCATGTTCCTTATACAAAGTGTGAAGGCAAAAAAGTAGGTAACTATGTTGTCTATGGATGTAATATAACTTGTTTAATAAAAAATTGTTATTTAGCCAAAAACTATTTAAGATCTGAAGACCGCTTTTTAGCGGCCTTGGGCATTAGAGGGTTAAATATTTTTCACGATGTGCTGCTAAATTTAATTCTTTTAACTCATTTTATACTGCTTAGAAATATCGTGCAATTTTTTAAGAAATTTAGTAGAATTATGCATTTATGAATGGGGGAAATGTTTTAGTTGATCTGTTATTTAATTAAATGAATGTTATTTTAATTTGACTCTAGATCATAAATTAATATCACTTTCTGTTTAAATTATTTTCAAATCAAAGAAAGATGATACAATTTTTACAAGTAAATTACAAAGAATAAACATTTTTATAATAAAGTTTTTTTCCAAAATATTTCTTTAAAACCCGAAATTTCCTAAAGCAGGCCATGCATTTGAAATATTATGGTACAACTTTCCAAGTGGTGCAAGCATATTGACCGTGTATGTATTAAATTGCAGGTTGAGCAATATTATGTAGTGAATCAAAACTCTTTTGATTTTTATTGGACAACTTGAAATATTGCGTAATCTATTGGCAACACTCTACAATTTTTGATACTTTTGATTTTTTTAATTAAAAATTTATCGAAAAACTCGCTTAGTTTTCGTAGCTTTTAAAATTTAACTAAGAAATTTAGCTAAATTTTATTAAAACAATTAATAACAAAGAAATTTATTTAAAAAAATCAAATCGTTTTGCAAAAAAGCCCTACAAGAATAATCTATTTTATTTATAAGTATGTCTCAAACTGACGAGAAACCCGTTAAATTAGCAACACCTATTGAAAGTGTTTTTGAAACAGGTACCGTTTTGAAACAACATAAATTTTAATTTGTTATTGTTTTGCATGTAGTTTGTTGCCTTTGTCACTGAATTAGAGACGGGCGCGTGGCACGAAATGTTCGTGAGTCATGTGATTCACTCGTGATCGTGAGTTAAAATTACTAATTTTATATTTTTACTTTTATTTACACGTGAATCGTGTGTGAGCGTGTGTAAGAACAAAAAACTCATGCTTGAGTTTTTATCAGATTTTTGGTAATTTTTATTGTTTTTCGTGAAAATTTCGTGATCGTGAGTACACTGAACCAAAAACAGCTGTGAAATCAACTAAAATCCATATTAAATTGATGAATGGGTGATCACTATACAACTAACAAAACCTTTCCATCAATTTAACGCATTGTTTAGTAGATTTATATTTTGACGTTTCACTATTTTATGTGGTATTATTTTGATAAAATATCGTCAAATGTATTAACAAAAATTAGTTGTCTTAACAATTATATTTAATTAAATTGCATAATGATTTTGTTGTTTTACCAATGCATTTTATTAAATTCAACAATGCATGTTATTTAATTAATTAATTTTTTATAGATTTATTATTAATTTTTAGACTTATATTTCATTATTTTTTATATTTCACCAATTTAAATTTTTTTAAGCAATATACATACATACAATGTCTTTTTTATACTGAATTTTATAAAATATAAAAAATAATGAAATATAAAATTGAAATTATAATATAGCACATACTAAAAACTCTTTATTTAAAACACATGTACCATTTTATATACAAAAACATATAACTTTATTTAAATTAATAATTCAATCAAATACATTATAAAACTTTCATTAATAGTTTGCCTTAAACAAAATAACAAAAAGATAGATAATATAAAAATTAATGACAGAAATTTAAATGTACGATTTAATTGAGAACGTTAAAAATTATATAAATTTATTTAAATTAAAATTAATAAATCTTCAATTAGCAATTCACTTCAAGCCACTGAATTAATGTCAATTTATTGATATTTCCGACAATTACAAATACACATGCTAGCACGAGTAATGACGCGACAAAACTAACCTCACTAAACTTTTTTCCACAGATTTAATACTCTTTTTTTCAAATTGAAGAAAAATTATATCAAATTTACGTTACTACCTTTTTACAAAATTTTTTAGATTTAACAAATTAAATTTTGTTAAAAAATGGACAAAAAATTATCAAAACAACAATTGTTTTGTAGAGAATTATTGACGGAAATAAGTATGTTCATTAAAAAAAAAAGTAGTTGATTTTAAAAAAACACACATTAATTTGAATAAAAAATATATTGTTTTAACAATTCGTTTCATCAAAAAGTAACAAAATTTTTATGTTGATTTCACTTACGACTTTTGGTTCAGTGTAGTTTTGTTTTCGAGCTTGAGTTGAAAAAGTGCTCGTCCTTGAGTCTGGAGTTATTATTTCTTTTTTATTCGTGAGAGTGCTTGAGCGTGAGTCAGAAATCACTCACGCGCCCACCTCTACAACGAATCATGACCACGCAATACAAATGTGAGTTAACAACAACAAAAAAAAACCAAAAACAAATCTAATCGAAACGAAGCGTATTCGGGTTGTCGACGGAAGAAAATCTACTACAGTAGACGCTCGCAAATTAGAGCTTTCAGTAATTCGAACGTCCAGAAATTAGAATCAATGTTTGCAATACATTAAACGCTCTGAAATTCGAATTTAAAATTCTAATTTCTGTGCGTTTTTATTTTTTGGTTATTTGCATACACAGGAAATCCCCAATTTATTTTTATTCTGTTTGAATAAAGTAAAACTAAAAAGGGGAATCACCAAATTATATATGTTTTTCCCTATTTGTTTTTTTTTGTCGCATTTATGTACATTTTTGGCTAGTTTATTTGTGAAATTTGATACGCGTGTACATATTATTTGGCATTCTCTATTAAATAGTGAAAGTGTATCATTTAAAATATTAAATAAACGTAAAAAAAACACTTTATCATTGGAAACTAAAGTCAAAATATTAGAAAAGCTTGACAAAGGCGTTCAAGGGAACCGGTTAGCCCTAGATTTTAATATGACAACATCTTCAATCAGCTACATCAAATCACATAGAACAGCAATATTAAATGCTGTTTCAAACACATATCAGGAGGCAAACAATAAATCTTTGCACAGCGCTAAATATCCAAAAATAGAAAGTCGTCTGTATGAGTAGTTTTTAAATCAACGAGAAAAAAAGTGTACATTGACTGGGCCAATATTAAAAGAGAAAGCTAAACAAATATTTAGAGAGGAATATCCCGATAAAGATGAAAATGCATTCCGGGCAAGTGATGGATGGTTTACCAAATTTAAGAAGCGACACGGTATCCGTTTTTTAAAAATTTGTGGCGATATTCATTCCAGTGATGTTGCTTCAGTCACTCCTTTTATTCATCGATATCGTGCAAAGATCGCTGAGATGGGTTTAATGGAGTCACAAATATATAATGTCCACGAAACCGGATTGTTTTTTCGTTGCCTACCAGACAGAACCTATGTCTCTGCTTTTGAAAAAAACGCCCCTGGACATAAAATTCAAAAAGACAGAATTTCAGTCCTACTTGGTGCAAACTCTGATGGATCACACAAATTAGTTCCATTGGTAATTGGAAAAGCAAAAAAACCCAGGTGTTTTAAAAATTTCAATAATCCTCTGCATTACAACTTTTCAAAAAATGCTTGGATGACTTCTCGGATTTTTCACGAATGATTTTACGGAATATTTATTAAAGAGGTAAACAAAAATATTGATTTCAGGTTCAGTACATAATTTTAAAATTTTTTTCAATTCACAGGTGATCCGCTTTTCTCAGGAAAATAATTTGCCTCCGAAAGCCATTTTGCTTATAGATAATTGCTCCGCTCATACACCCATTGAGAAACTTAAAAGTGACGATGGAAACATAGTTGCATTATTCTTTCCACCAAATGTGACAGCAGCTTTACAACCAATGGATCAAAACTCTATTAAGTTAACAAAGCTCAATTATAGAAGTATGTTTCTTTCTCAGTTAATTGCTGAAGGTGGTGAACTGAAGAATCATTTGAAATCTCATTCGATCCGCAATGCTATATTATTACTGAAACAAGCTTGGGATGCGGTACCACAAAGTGTTATGAAGAAATCTTGGTCAAAGTTGTCCAATTCAAAGATTAGTTGTTAACTTGGCCATTGTTTAATTTTAATTGTTTAATTTTTTTTAAATACAGTTTTTTAGTTTTTAATTAAAAAAAATACATGTGATGTAATTGGACTGCATTGCTATGTTTTGTTGCCATTCGTTTTTTTTATATTCATATTTTTAATTTTAAAAAATACATTTGATGTATTGGACTGAATTGTTGTGTTTTGTTTTCTTGTTTTTATCAAATAAAATTGAATTAAAAAATATTAAAAAGAGTTTTATTTAAGTTTTTGGAAGTAAATTTACTCAATTTTTTTTTCGAAAAAAACGTCCAGAAATTAGAATAATTCAGAAATTAGAATTGCCTCAAAAACAAAGCGGTTCTAATTTGCGAGCGTCTACTGTACTGCTACAAGGAAGTGTATGTGTTGAAAGCATTATACATGACCGTATTGTTTGCGATCGTCATAAGACAAACGAAAACGCTACGCTTCGGTTTGTGTACGAACACACAACCGCTAAATCGATAGATAGGGTATGTGTTCTTTGGGCGTACCGTACCCTACATGTTGTTTCCTACTCTGTTTAAAGAACATGCAAAAATATGCACTAAATTGCAAAAATGTGCAATAAAAGTCCTTAAATATAAAAAATATGCAAAACATACAAATTTATAACAAAGCATGCAATAACAAATCAATGTCATATTGCTGCAAGTTCCTTGATGCAAAAACTATTTCGTCAAAATCGGTTTTGGCAACTAACTAAAGGGTGGTCCAACCATAATGGACGATGTTAATTGTGAGTCACACCTTAACGTCAAGTTTTTTGCCCAACTTAATTTCACATTTCTTTGTTTCAGTGTTTGACAAATTCAACCATGGAGAGGTACACAATTGAGCAGCGCGTTAAGATGGTTGAAGGCTTTTACGGGCGTTCAAATCAAAACGCATTTCGTGCTCTTCACTGGTCAGCATTATCGACACAAATGTGTCTACAATCGGGAGAATTTTGCGCAAATTTCAGCAAACCGGGTCTGTAGGAAATGTTAAAACACCTGTGCATGCTTGCCCAGTTCGTTCTGCGGAAAACATTGCTGTTGTTCGCGATAGTGTGGCAGAAGAGCCGTCAAGCAGTTAACGTGAATGGTGTTCGCTATCACGAGATGATAGCGGACTTCTTTTGGCCAGAAATTGAGGATATAGACCTGGACGATATGTGCTTCCAACAAGGTGGTGCCACACAGCCAACGAAACAATGGCTCACGTCGTGGCGATGTTAATTGGCAGTCACGATCATGTAATTTTACACCGTTGGACTTCTTTCTTTGGGGATATTTAAAATAAAAAGTGTACGTCATTAAGCCAAAAACAATTCCAGAGCTAAAGGATGAGATCATTTGGCAGATTAACGACATGGAACCTCAATTATGTCTCAGAGTCATTGAAAATATTGACCATTGGATAGAGGTATGCCAAGGTGGCAAGCATTTGGCCGATATTTTATTTCACACATAATTGTCATAGATCCTTTTATCATAATAAAAAATATTAAGATAATTCTCTGAAAATTTTTTATTTTTTTTACAATTAACATCGTGCGTTTTGGTTTGACCACCCTTTATAAACATGCATTTTTATAAAAGTCACTGCCCTGGTAATATATATTCGTGTTATATCGAAATTGCGCTAAAAATACGTAATTCGAGGGTTTATGGAATTTTTGGTTTTGTATTAAAAAGAGCTACACCGAACAAATTTCTCAGTAATTGGCTACTAAATTCTCAACTGAAACTCAAGTGAAATACCCCTTACTGAGCATCAGTTAATAAAATTAATTAAAAGTAACTAATTTTTTCAATATGGTTTCGTTACTGTTTGTTCAGTTGAAGTCAACGAAATTCTTAGTTCTTATGAAACAAATCTTTTCAGCTGAAAATAACCAACGACCAGGCACGTAGCTAGGGGGGGGGGGGGCTCGAGCACCCAGCCCCGAAATGATTCCACAAATTTTGAAACGTAATAAAATACGTCGAAAGCAACAACATTTTTAAAAAAATTTAATAAAAAATATTTATTTTTTTTTCATTTTACCCTCCATACCTAATCCCCCATCTGTTTCATATGCTCAGGTGACAAGTAGTTCTCGCAATAGTTTTTCTTTCCGAAATGTCAACGAAATGGAGGTTTTTAATGCTTTGCTGAGAATTAAATCTAACTGCATTGGACCTGATGGTTTGTCAGTCAAATTTTTGAAATTAATTTTTCCTATGTTTGGAAGATATTTTACACACATTTTCAACTCTATTCTAACTACTTCTAATTATCCGGATATCTGGAAGAGCGCTAGGGTCGTACCAGTTCCTAAAGTTAAAAATCCACGTACATTTTCTGACTTCCGTCCCATCAATGTTTTGTCAGTGTGTTCTAAAATTCTAGAACATTTGATGAATGAACAGTTAACGGATTATTTAGACCAGGAGAGATTACTTTCTCAGAATCAGTCTGGTTTTAGGAGAAGGCATAACACCCACTAATCTTGTTTTAAATATGGTTGATGAAGTTAGATCCGCTGTGGATCAATACAAATTAGTTTCTCTGATTAGTTTGGACTTTAGTAGAGCATTTGAGTCCATTTCTCATGAGGTTTTACTTAATAAATTATTTTTATCGTATGGTTTTTCAATATCAGCATGTCGTTTAATCGATACATTCGTAACAGATAGGTCACAGTATGTTCAGATACGGAATAAGATATCCTCTACCAGAAATGTTTTTCGTGGGGTACCCCAGGGCTCTATACTGGGACCCCTGTTGTTTTTGATTTATATCAACGATATCTTAGATCAATTGTCTGCTTTAAAGGGTTACCTTTATGCAGATGATTTACAACTGATTGCTATTTCGGCAACATCTCATGACTTAGGTGTTATAATTAACAGTGAACTGTATAAAATAGAGCAATGGTGCGCAAATAATTTCATTTTTTTAAACGCTTCAAAGTCGAAGGCAATGTTGTTTGGATTTAGGAGGCAATTTTTACTCCCAAATTTTATAATTAATGGTGAAATTATTGATTTTGTTTCCCATTTTAAAGTATTGGGAATATATGTTGACAATAAATTTTCATTTCAATACCATATTAATTTTCTCAATTCAAGAATAGTTTCCACATTAAAAAGCATTCACACTTCATGTTATAGTTTACCAATTAAAATCAGGAAACAAGTTGCTCACACACTTCTTATGCCAATTATTTTGTATGGGTTAGAAGTATTTTCCGGAACCAGTGCCACTAATTTTGATAAATTGCGGAAATGTTTCCACAGGATTGTTCGGTATGTATATCGTTTACGCCCTAGGGAACATGTATCACAATATGTTATGGAATTTTTAGGGTGTAGTTTTGATGATTTTGTGAGTGTTAAGCTCCTTACTCTATTTTATAAAACACTTAAGTTTGGCACTCCTACCTATCTTGCTGGTAAATTTATATTTGGAAATTCAACACGTACTTATTCTCTTGATATTCCTGGGTTTAATACTACAGTTATGCAAAAATCATTTGTGATAAGAGTTATACGTTTATGGAACCATGTTATACCATATCGTAATAGAAATTTTTCCTATTCTGTCAAAAGTTTTGAAAAAATGGTAATGGACCTTATTTGATTATCTAATAGAGCAGCCGTTGTTGACCACCAATTTTATTATTAGCTATATGTTTTTACTCTTTCTCCATATTCGTACTTGGGAATGCAATTTCTAAAATATTTTTTTTTTGTAAGTGTATTAAGTTTTTTTTAAGTATTATATTAAAATCTCTATTGAGTTAAGATTAAACTCTGTAATCAGTTTTGGCCTTAAGGCTTCTTTGGTTACCAATGATAAATAAATAAAATGAAATGAAATCAAATACCAAATGACGAAGTTTCTAAAGTTTTCATAAATAGAATATAGTCTGAATCCAATTGCGAAAACTGCTTTCTAAAAATTTTTTAAGCTTTTTGGTAGCCATAGAAACTGTTTTTTATGGTTTTTTTGTAAAAATCTTGAATACCCAGTGTAGAAAATCATTACCAGATATGTGGTTATGTAACTCCATACTTGGTAATGGTAACTAGTTACTTTTGTTATTACATTTCTTATTACATTTATATGGCGATGTCGCGAAAAATAATGAGTAATTGTTACACACCAGCATACGAAAAATCAAAAAATATATCGTTACCTATGTGCTTACCAGTACAGACAAAAATAATGAGTCTAAAATAGATTTGCAAAAAAAAATAAATTATATAGAAAAAAATATTTTTTATTGTATTATTTTTAAATAAAATTTGCTGCTGCGGGAATCGAACCTGGGTCTACAGATTGCCACTCAATAGCTCTACCATCTGAGCTATATCGACATGTAACATTTAATAGATAAAAACATAATTGACCTGCTGCACACAAGTGGGCTTACTCGCCAACATACAAAAAATCCAAAAATATGTGATTACATATATCCTTACCAGTCCCAGCAAAAATATGTGTAAGTCATTCAAAACAAACAACTTTTTAATTGCTTACAATGGAGTGATAAGTGCTCTATTTCTCTTTCGAATGTATGTGCTTTAAAACTTTCAAAAATGTATGTATATAATGTTGTTTTTGTTTCTTTGTAAATCCATTTGTTTGTAAATTACGAATTTATTAGATTCCATTTTTTATCTCTAAAAAAAACAAAATAGTTAATTTTATGTACGTACTTTACTAATTTACGATTATTTACATATTTTTTAATTATTCGTACATATTTTAAAAAAACTTCAATTACAGTTCCCATTGAAAAAGGGAAGGAAATAAAGAATTGTATCCCATTGAATCTCCTGGACTATGACCCAAATATGAATTCTTCTTTTCACTAAATGCAAATATATAAAACTTAACAATTAAAATGTATTGTTAAGGCTCTATGAAGTCGCTCGCGTGCTTTTGCACCGTGCACCAAAGAAATATGTTAATAAAATTTGTTGCAATGTTAACATATTTTATCGTTTAAAAGAGACCAATCAAGAGGTTCGTTAACAGAGGTTGGTCCCTTACCTTTGCTTATACATTAAAAGTTCTATAAATGTCACCTGCTTTAAATGTCGATATGCTTTAATTGCTATTACACCTTAAAAGACATAAAATAAAACTAAATAAATAATTCTATAGTGACAAAAAATATATTATTTCTTCAACTCAAAAATAGATTTAAAAAAATAACTGCCGTCAAGTTTAAAATGTCCATTAAAGATCCAAATTTTAATTAAAGTTAAAATTTTGCTAAATCAACTTCTTCAACATAAGAATTTAACTAATCACGATTGCAAATTATAGCATTGGAACTTAATGCATCGTTTAATGAAAACGTTGATTTTAAGCTAACGATGGTTGACTTCCAAAATTCAAATGACGACATGGTATTCGCCTTCGAAATACGTCTGGGGAAAAACTGTCCTCCAACGGTTCTCGGACTCTTTAATGAATTTAAAGGTAAAATTTCAATCGTAGATCTGCGGCTTAAGCAAATTTATAATGATGGCCTTATTACTGTAGGATTGTAAAATGTCGGTGATCTACTTTCCTTTATTTGTTAAAATTAAAAAAAAAAAAAAAATATATATATGAAAAAATTGTTTCCTAGTACGCTTTAATATTCTGAAAATTCCTTGAGTAATGTTTTTAAAAAAATTAATCAGAGGGTTACATATAACTTTTAGGCCCAGCTTTTAAGATGTAGATAATCTTTAAACTTAGTTTATAACTGGGATACTGCTTCTAAAATGTGATCTATTTTATTTTCTTTCAATGAAGACATAAATTCTAAACGAGAAAAAGTTGTTCGGGTAAATTTTTGTTAATAAACTTGAAATTGCTGATATAATTCGTTTTCGGTTTAACTAAAGCAAGTTTAACTGACATCTCAAAAACTCGGTCTTAGTGTATTAATCTTATTTAATTCAATATCAGCTGTATTTGTGTGACTACCTATCAGTGTTATCTAGAACGATTTTGACAGTTTGTTAACTTATTTCAGCTTTCCACTGTCAAAATTGTTCGAGATAGCATTGATAGGCATGCCGCACAAAAACAGCTATCGTATGTTTTTTGAATTTAAAGACTGAAGTAAACATGTTACAAACTTATTTAAAAAAACTGTTGAACAAAAATTAAAAAAAATTTTGGTTTTGTCTGATTTTGACTTAATCGAATTGATTCAGATGCAAAAGAAGTGTTTCCTTAATATTGCCCTACAAATAATAATAAATTGAAGCTTTTGTTACACAATAGGTTCAGAAATGGGCTCTGTAAAGGCTAAACATTAAAATTGCCTCTAAAATATGCTATTTCATACATTATAAAAAGCACATTTAAATCAATTTTCAAAATGTATTATATTATATATTATAAAGAGTACTTCTAAATCACTCTAAAAATGCAAACAAAATGTACTCGCATTGATGTGATGATAATGTATACATAAAAACCATACTCTTATTAACATTATGTAATCACTTTTAAATTACAAACAAAATGCTTAAAATTAACTACTGACAACATGGGACATCACGTGTAAAATAAATTAGTGTTAAAGCTAAATTATAACTATTTCACAATCAGTTGATGCTATTCGGAGTGCTTTTAAAATAACTTTTTTGTAATGGATTTTTTTGCTGGGGTGTTTAAGAAAATTGAGTCTAAAAATAGATTTCAAAAAATTTAAAAAAAAATCTGGAAAATTATTTTCTATTTGAAATAATGATAGAAATAAGTCATTATCAGTAACTCAATATTATATGTTTTAAAATAATGCAGAATGTAAGTGGGTGCCATTACTGGTAGTCCAAAAAATATTGATATGTGATTACCGTTTCTAAACTGGGTAGTTATGTGTGCATAATCAAAGAGGTTAGAAAATAAATAAAATGCAATCCTCTCTTTTACTGAGAAGCAATTTATAGAATGTGACTGCAAATAGGAAACACACATTTTTTTCGCAACTTTTAATTGATAAGTGGCTATTTTTTATTGTTACTACTAAAAATTTTCGTTATATTTATTATAAGATAAACATAAAATTGAAAAATTAACCTTCGGTTTTTTACTGCTTGCAGGCAGGGTGATACTTTGGCATAATTCGACATTTTAAATTTTTTTTCTACCCTAAGTTAAGCATTCTGCGGTTTTACTTAGAAGATCCTGCAAAATGATCATCGCGGTCAGAATCAATGTTTCAAACGTGAAATAAAAGTACAATATTGCCAAAACAAAACACTCAAAGGTTTTTACAAATTTAGCTCGGATTTTAATTTGATTGCCTCTTGAAATATGTGTCTATTTTAATCACGTTCTCGTCACAAAGACTACTTATCAGTTGCTTTTTATTCATATCAGGGATGATAAAGTTGGTACTAAAGTACTTTTTATGGTACTATTAGAACCTCAAAAGTACTATGGTACTCCTATGACTCATTTAGTACGATTTACAAATTTTCATATTTTTTTTTAATTTTCATACCAAATATCGGTGTTTAAAATAAAACACATGTTGAAAAACCGATGTAAAAGATTTAAAATTTGAGAGAAACTTTATTTAATAAAACAAATTATCAAAATATGTACACAAAAATGTACATATTTGAATGTATAATGAATAAGGTAAATTTTAATTTTTCGAAAATTTCGTATTTTTTGTTTAAAAAAATCGTTCATAATCGCAACTTATAATTGTTGTGATAAGTAAAAAGTTGCGTTCATCGAGGGTTATGTTAATTGAGGTGGTACTTAATTTAATGGTTGAATAAATCAAAATAGCTAAATTGATTTAATGCCTTTAAACAATGTTCACCTTTAAACGAAATTGAATACGACTTTCAAAGACTTCATTCAAATAAAAATCTTAATCAAACATCAGCACAAAAGTATTATATTCCTTGCCACATAGTACATAGTAAAATTCAAAGAAACGCGTTTAACAAGTTATAATATCGATTCTTCTGATATTCTAGTTTCCATATGGTAAATATCGGCCCGACAGTTAGCGAGATAATTTGATTTGGATTCTATCAGTTTTTTTTTTTTTAACTTTACACGTTGGTTATTTAGCTGGGTCATACACCTAGGTACTAGTCTAACAGTTAAGTCTAGATAGCGAATAAATAGTAAAGAATAAAAAAACCACGAAAAAGCTATAAAATATTCGTAATTTTTAATAAAATTATATAGAATAGCTTTGAGTTGGTTATACCCTTAAATATCAATACAGTCAATATCAAACAGGTCCTCTACTAGGTCAAACCATGGACCAATTTCAATAGCATTATTCCTTGATGCAGTGCAAACTTATGTACTAAATTTTGTCAAATTATTGTATACTTTAAAGTGCGACCTGTAGTTTGATTATAAGGATTGTTCATTGTATATGGACAGACGAACCGACATCATAAGCACCAAATCAGTACACCCATAGAGAATACAGAAAATATTTTTCGGTGCTATGGAGGTCGAAAAAGTACTATTTTTTAAGCAGGTTGGTACTATTTTTAAAACCCCATTTATCATCCCTGATTCATATTGTTTGTTATTACCAGTTAGGTGTTAAAAATTGTCGAAATCTATTCTATTTTCCTAATTCTAACACAATGCACTAGCATAAGTAGGGGGCATCGCCTGAGTGTTAGTCTATGGTAAAAAAAATTTCAAATGGTGGATAAAAATGTGAGGACACTCGGAAATTTTCACACAAAATAAAACATTTTGTACAAACAAACAATTGGAATAAAAATGACTAGAATTTGGTATTACAGTTCACAGTTCATTTCAATCAATTTTATTTTTGAACTAATGTGTTCTTCTAGTTCACCTGTTCATTCGAGAAATTTTTTCAATTGTTCATACACTAACATAAAAGCGTTCAAAAATTTTTTATGAAAAAATAGCTGAATCCAGGAGAATATGTTTGCTAAATAGCAAGACAAAATCTGTTAAATTTACAAAATTTCAGATATATTTTAGTTAATCGAAAATGACAATTTACCCTGCTAAAATCAGCAAAAAATTTACTGGAAATTAGTCGACTAAACCATCACAAAGAATTTAAAATTTTTATGATTTTTTTCTTTTTTTTGATTTTTTTAATGCGAATAAAATCTACACTGCAGAAAGCAGTCTACTATTTTCTAGCAAATATTTCTGTTTATTGTAGCAGGAGCGTTCATTATTTGTATTCAAATCAATTAAGTTTAAATATAAATTAACTTTTGAATATATGTATAACAATTTCTTTACTGCTTTTTTTTCTATTAACATTCAGCAATATTTTTTTAGCCAATATTAGCAAGGTAAATTTGCAATTCAATTAAACGAAATTTAACTCAAATGTTACTAAAACAGTTGCATTTTTGCTGTACTTATCTTACTAATATTTAGCAAAAAGATTTACTAATTTCAAAAGCTTTCTGTGCAGGGCCCCTTTTGACTAATTTTGAGTACCTTTTTTTCTATTTTTTCAGGATTTTTCTACCAGTATAAGATTATATTATCCCAGCAAAACCTTCTATTACCAGGTAAAGGGAAAGATTACGAAGAAAGTACTGAAATAAGTTGTTACTTGTAATATTAAATTCACTAGTTAGCTAAAATAACTACATACTTTTATAGAGTGAAGTAAGTCATTACATATTAGTACATATTTCATTGGTTACACGTAGGGAATAAAATAAGACGTTACCAGTAATGACTTTGTTTAAAAGTACACCGATCCGAGCAATGTAATTAGATTTTAAATTTTTATTAAATTGTACTTTCGCATAATAAGTAGTTATATTACGCAATACCAATAACTTATTATTTTTACTCTCATTAATAAGTTATTATAAAACGCAATATCGGTAATATATTATTTTAAAGGCTCCAAATAAGTAGTGATATATCTTCATATCGGTAACTCATTATTTCATACATATATTTCAAGAGGTCATAAAATAAAAAACCGAGCTAACTTTGCAAAATCCTCTGGAATTTTACTTTCATTTCGCGTTGGAACCACTATAATAATGATGTACTTTACTTTTTATATTTAACCTTTCCGATAATCTATAAAATTGAAACAAGTGTAAAAGGTGCACTCCAATTCAATATTGTTTTCAGAACTACTTTTACAGGTGCATAAAAAGCAAATTCTCACCATTTTTTTTATACATACATATTTTTAAAAATTAAAAAATATTGAATTTTAACAAATTAATTATAAATATTAAAAAAAGTTAGAAGAAGAAAAAAATGGAAAAAAATAAAAAAAAAAATATTGGTCCCGCCAGGACCCTCTGTTTGGAAATGCCAAATGATACGAAAATCACTTTTTACGATCACTTTTAGAGCAATTATTCTTTACAAGTAATACTTAAGTGATTTTTTGAATTCAGAAGTAATTCTACAAAAGCTGTAAAAATATACCAACGGATACTTTAGAAGCAATGAAAGAAGTAGTTTGTAAAGCATTACATCCAATTTTTTTTTGCTGTGACCTTTTAAAACTAATATCGAACAAGGAAACCGCACATATAAATTAAAAAAGTGTCCAAAAAGTATTAAAATGACAAGACTATGAGATACAGTATTTAAATTGTTTAATCCATTTTTTACCAAAATATCTCTAAAGACACGTCTACCGATCCTCCTACGAAGTTTTGTCAGAAAATTCGCACGGAATCCATGCTTGGCAGAAAATGGGTAAAACAATATACTCCATATTACAAACGGATTACATCAAATTTTAAATATTGACAAAAAACTGAAATTTTTGAAAATTGAAATCACCTAGAAATCAAATTACACTTGAAATATATAATTTAGTTTAGAACTTAGAAAATGCGTTAGAAAATAAAATTTTCTTTATGGTTATTAGCCACTCTTAGTTGTAATATTAAACAAGTTTTAAAAACCTTTAGGCCCTTACAGATATTTTTTGGTTCTTACAGATTTATAAAATTTTCTGCCTCTATCTACTATTAACTTCTCTTTTTACTATTAAAATAAATTGTGAAAGGGACAGCTGGTACAATGATAAACAAATAACACCATTGTGAAAATTCTAAATTTTAATTAAGCAAAAAATACACAAATTAAAACTTCTATATTTAAAAATTAACTGAACGAAGTCAAAAAAAACTTTTAAATGCTAAAAATATGTGCTTCTATGCGATTTTTGATACTAAAACTATACGCATTTTAATTTTTTTCTTTTAAATAGTTTTGGGGTAGAAAAGTGATTTTGTGCGTTCCCGTACTTTTGGGTAATTTGGTCTTTTTCACAAAATCCTCTATTTTTGTGATTACTCTCATTTTATTGAACTTTACACAAAAAGTAAAGGAGCACACTTAACTTAAAATAACGAATTTTTTATAAGCTTCCCCAGTAAACAAAAAAAAAAAACGAAAAATTAAAGAAAAAATTTGATATTCCTCATCAAAATATGTCTTTCAAGAATTTTGGAAGGCCTTCTTCTGGAAAACAATATAATATTTTATTTATATATGTAATTGTCTAAAAAAATTACAACATCAGTTAAATTTAACTAACCATGGACCCAATCTTTAATAAATATTAGTTTTCATAAACATATTTTAGTTCTTTTTCACGTTTTATGCAATTTATTTATGTACAATTAAATATTTGACAATTCAGAGGAATCTGAAAATTCTATTTACAGGGTCACTGAAAAATTGTTTTCTTTGAATAAAAAGTTAGTTGATAGCAATTATTTCAGTTAATTGAACATTTTTCTGTTTCAACTAAGATATTTTTTAACTGAGCAACTGAGAAATTCTTTCGGTATAGGAAAAATTGTTTTAGTACTCTTAGGGCAGAAAAAGTACTCTTGAAAAAATTTTTGATACCGAATTGAAAATTTAATTTCCCATCCCTGATTTAATTTAATTGCTCTGCGTTATATCTCTTTATATTGACATTCTTTCATTTCCATATTTTTCGACTTTATGGATTTTCGATATTTTTCATTTCCATGCGTTTTTCAATACTGCCATTTCATCAAAATTAATCCCATTATTAGGTGGAGTTCAGAGATGAAAAAGTTAACTCAGTCGCAGCTTTTCGAAAAATCTCTGTTTTGTTAAGATTATTGTTACTTAGTTTCGGACTCACTAAACCTATACTTTTAGTTTAATCAGGATCTATGCAAGATGCTCACGTACTGTTAACCGCTCTCTCACTGGTTCTGGCTGAGATTTCAGAAGTTAAATTGCAGCTAACGGGTTTAGTTTTTTTATTAAATTTTTTCATGTTATGCATATTTATTGAAACAATTTTTAATATTTATTAAAATTTGACAATAAAACTTAACCTATCACCTTCTAATAAAATTTCTTCAAATGTCGTCCAGAGCCAGTTAACATTGAAAGAGACACATGCATCCTCTTGAGTTTCTATGCTCGTTGGTTTAATGTTTTAGTTTCGTAAATTTAAAATAAAAATATGAGAAAAATTTTACATTTTTCTATACCTCATTCTCGATCATTGGTGGTGTTTCAATAAATCCACAGCCGCGGCGGCAGGGATGTATCTCTACTCGTGCGCGACCAATTTTTGTTCCTCGTGAGCGGGAGTCAAAAATCACTCACGCGCCCATCTCTAAATTTAACTATAATTAGCGTTTCTTAAATCACTGTCTTCAAATGCAATAAAAAATACCATTAAATTTACAAATTACACACAAAACAGCAACAAAATTATTTTTGTTTCTGTTGCTTTGTGTGTCATTTTCAAAGTTTATTGCACATTTTCTTTCATTTGTAGAATCTAGGTAGCTATTAACAAGTGTGTTTAAAAGCGATTAGTTAAAATGGATCTAGGTAGCTGTAGCCATCAATTTTTGACCGAATTTATTGAAATTTATCGCTCTAATCCATGTTTATGGAGGTTCTTTGAAAATAATCAATGCAATAAATCCTCTCGGGTTGATGCCTACAAAATATTGTTGGAAAAACTAAAAGAGATAGACGAGAATGCCGATCATGCAGCTGTTGTGAATATAATAGAGGATTTAAGAAATAATTTTTTAACAGAATACAGAAAGAAAGCCAAAGATCCATCATATGAATCCAGTTTATGGTATTACCCTAAAATGGAATTTATTCTGGTCCATGATGATGATGACCTAGACGCGTATGCCGTCCATATAGCAGGTGTATTACGAAATATGCCATCTGAAGAACGTATTAAATTGCAAAAGGTCATTAGCAATGTTATATCCAAATGTCTTACCGGAGAATTGTAGAATTTTGTATTAAAAATTGAGATATTTATCAACAAAACAAGATCAAACAAATGTATGCACCATGAAAATAGATTCATGCTTATGACCAAATGTGTTGGCAATGGAATGGGTTGAGTTAAAATTTTCAAATTAATGTTATTTCAACTACAATTCTTTTATCATAACCAAACAATCAAAATTTAATAAAATTAAAAAATACATTATCATGCATTTTTGTGTCTCTCTTTTCAGTCAGGGTAACGGGTAGTTTTAATCAATTTGTTAAGGCTGCTATGACACGTTTATGACGAATTTTTTTACAGAAATATTAATGAATAAACAATAGAAAAATAGAAGCATTTTAAAGGTCGGTTTGTGTGTTGAGCATTTAAGTCTTATTACTAGCAACTGACAACAAGATTGTTTAGATGCATATTTATATCGCATTCATATAACCTGGGCCCTATTCCACAAAACAACTTATCAACTTTTCATTTTGCACTTATCAAATTGCAATTTTGGGCAAAGTGATAAGTGTTTCTGTTCCACAGTATTCTTTGAAAATCTCACTTTGCACTAAGCAAATTATTGCAAAGACTTTGCAATCTTTGCAAAGTCTTTGTGCTCTCCTGCAAAGTGAGTGTCCAAAGTGTTCCACAAAGCATTTAATCATCTTTGCATTTCTATCTTATCAATTTTCACTTTGCATTGCTAAAGCCCCGTTTAGATTATCACACAAGTGTGTTATACATGTCAGAAATGTGTTGTATAACGAAAATGTATAATAGTGTGAACACTGTTCGTTACACACATGTCAAAATGGGTGCACACATTTTAAAATACGGTCACACTTTTTTGACAAGTTTTTTTTTTAAATATTTCATAAAGTTACCACTTGTCTCAACACAAGTGTTGTGTTATTCACAAATAAATGTTAAACAAAGATTAAAAACAACTAATGGTGAAAAAAAGTAATAATAGAAGAAAAAATAACTGTTTTAATTTATTTGTTGTGTGTGTCGATAACAGTCTGAACACTGAAAAGATTTTCTTTTATATTTTTTTGACAACCAGACAATTTCAGCATACTTTTTGTCATACTTGTGTGAAGAAAAGTATAAGCACTTGTGTGATAATGTAAACGGGGCTTAAATAGAACTTTTTGAAATGAGCCGCAAAATAAAAATGGAAAAAAACTTACAGTGTTAAGCACCGTAAGTTGTTTTTCACGTGGAAAAATTTCACTTAAACTTTAAATAGTGATGTAAATTCTGAAAATGGAAATATTTTTTTATGTAATTAGAAAGCCACAATCACAATAAACTTAGCATAACTTTTTGACAAGAAAATTAATTGCCTTGCATATTAAATTTGCGTGAAAACATAATCTACACAAATTTCCACGTGAAAAACTAATTTTTGTTGTTGTTTTTTCTTTGATATTTTAAATGTTTAATTACGCTGCTAGACGAGAACAAGAAATTCTCATTGAGTTTGTAATTTAACTTAACAAATATTTCCAGAAATTCTAAAAACGTCGTCCCCCGACGATTTTCTTAGGCAAGAATGAAATCCGGATAGGGACATGTCAACAACTGGTTATTTTTCACAATTAGTTAAATATGTTTGGGATTTTAGCATATTTAATTTCTTTAATGCAATTAATGTATATCCCGATAAAAATAAAATTAAAAAATTTATAATTTCTTGTTGTAACCGTGTCGAACAAAAACTCACGTCTTAACACTTTGAAAGCTTCACTAGTTATAACAAATGAATTTGTAAAGTGATCGTTTACCTTGCAAATTTTTGACAAACTTATCAAACTTTGCTTTGCAGAAATAGAATTTAGAGTTTTTGTGGAACAAAAGAGCATAGTTATTTGCAAAGTGTTTGCAAATTACACTTTTCAATAATAACTTTGCACAAGAGATCGTAAGTGGAACAGATATTGCAAAGAGAATGTAAAAATTGCAAAGACTTTGCAAATTACACTTATCAATTTCAACTTATCACTCATCAAATTTTATAGTTCTAAAGGCACATCTACACGAGATAGAAAATTGCTAGAGATAGAGCAAAAAACACCTCTAAATAGCTTAAATCATTCACAATAAAGCTAATTAGAGGTGTTTTTTGCTCTATCTCTAGAAGTTTTCTCTCTCGTGTAGATGTGCCTTAAGAAACATAAAGTTTTGCAAATTGACGAAAAATTTGATAAGTGCAAAGTGAAAAGTTGATAAGCTGTTTTGTGGAATAGGGCCCAGATCTGGTCCAAAAAAAATATTTTTTAACTTCTTTTGATTTGGTCATACACTACTTGTTGGACGTTTTTGGACTCCGCAGCGCAAGGTTAACGATTTTATGAGCGACGCTTTAGGTATAAAAGACAATATAAAGTCCAACGGAAAATTCTAAGTTATATTTTTCATCAAAAACTTTAATATTTGATGCGTATTTGACATCCAACAAGGATGGGTTAGTAATGCCCAAAAAAGTTTATATTAAATAACATATAAAATCAACAATTGAAATTTTCCGCACTCTATTTGAATTGTATGAAACTTGCTATAACTCGGAATACTTTGTATAGCTAAAATTGGTGTTCAATTTGGGGAAAATTATAAAATTTGCTATAGACTTTCCGTACATATTTGGGTCTAACTTTTGTATTATTTTAGCTATGTGACTGGTTGATATATCACTTTAAAGCTTGTGAAAGCGTGCCAGAAGTTGGTCTGCAACTCATTCTTTAATTTGATAATTTCTGATTTATTAAAAAAAATTTAAATTTTTGAGAATTTTTCTACAATTAATTAATTGTTTCTATCCTTTTACACGCGGTTCGGGATACTTTATGGTAGCCTTTTAATATTTTTGTATTAGTTCTTAGTTTTTTTATCAATGACACTGTCAAATATCAGTTTGGTACTCCTTTTGGTTCCTGAGTTATAGTGTAGTATTAAATAAAAAAAAAAAAACAGTTAGATTTTTCAGCATTTGTACGAAAAAAGACCCAATAAGAGTGCCAGTATAAGATTTCGGAAAGGCAAAAATAAAGTAATGAGGAACAACATATAAAAAGTAAACAAAACTTTCCAATTGTAGTAAAAGTAGTAAGAATTTCGACTAATCGAACACAACGCATATATTTTTTCAGAAATTTTAAAGAATCCATTTTTCGATATACATATGACGATTTAAATCGCGGCTTTCATTAAATTAAACTTTGAAAATTTTACGAAAAACGTCGCCGGAGTCTGAAAAGTCCTCAAAATTTGATTGAGATAATTACAAGGATTTAACTCAGAGATTACTTTTTAACAACAATACAAAAAGTTAATATTTCCTGAAAAGTTTTGAAATTATTTTCATTATTTTTATATTCACTTTATTTATTAGAAGCTGATTTTTTATACTTCAGTTATAAATTATAACTAAAAACTTCTAGTATTTAAAAAATTCTTGTTTTTTAATTATTTTTCGGAATGTTTCGCAGACCTCCTAGCATGCGATTAGGGACGCTCAGGGGTTCGTGATCAACATTTGGAAAACTTTGTATAATTAAATTTTCATATGGGTTTTGTTATAGCTGTGGGAGTCAGATGTCGTTATTAACAAAAAGAATTACTGGCCAATTTTGCTTTGACGCTACACCAACATTCCGTATTTTAAAGTTAAAAAACTTTAAAATACGGGATCTAACGCTAGTCAATTACTCGCAGGCAATCAAAAATTGAGTATTTCAAAAGAAATTATTTCAGAAACATAACTATATACTCTACGATATCAACATGTATACTCAGGATTTCCGAAAGACAGACTGGAAAGACCTAAAAAAGAACTCCACCATATCTTTCCGAATGAAATTTGGAGAATTTCAAGTGAAATTAATTGTGAATTCTATTTGAAATTTGTCAAATTTGATCTTAAATCTGAACAAAAATAATGATAATTAATTGTTTTCTTACAATATTGAGAAAATTCTAAGAGAAATTTCGATTTTTTATTTCGAAATTAGAAAATCGAAAATATAGCATTTACCACTTCAAATTTAGAAAATTCCATTAGAAGTTCAGTTATGCAATTTTAATGAAAAAAATTGAAAATAAAATTTAGTCTTTTTCCCAAAAGCACCGTAAGTGGTTTTTCACGTGGAAAAATTTTACTCGAACTTTAATTTTACTCAAATTTTAATTTAAATTATAAAAATGAACAAAAATAATAGTCTTGTACATTAAATTTGCGTGAAAAGAATCTCTACTCAGTTTTCACGTGAAATTCATTGTCGTGGAAAATTATCTTTTTTTTTATATGGAGGAGTATAACAATTTTTTCACGTGAAATCCGAACAACTTACGGTGCTTTACTATCAAACAGTATTTTACTTTTAAAGTCGACTTTATATTTAAACGGCTTTATTCATTTTGTGTATGAAAATCCTAAAGAAATATTTACATTTTCAAATATTTTAATTGGTTGAAAATAAATTAACCAATCAGAATGCTCCAAAAATAAACTAGGTCAAAACATGCTGCCACCTAAAATTTTAACTAAAGTCAACAAATATATGGGCATTTCCACCGAAAGGTCCACCGTGACTAAAATATTAAAAGTTCTTGAAAACACTTTGTTTTATCATATTTTCATAGGGAAACAATCAAATTTAAATAACGTAAAAAGATTTCGCATTTATTCATAACCCATTTCGAGGTATTCGAATGCAAAGTCGCACAAGCGCATCTTTTCTTATTTGGATATTTCTATTACACATTTTGTTTTGATAAAAGTTTTTAAACAGAGACGTTATGCATTGACTTTTGCTTTCTAAAATATTTCTAAAGGTACAAAGAGTCATAAAAGAATGCATAATAAACAATGCGATTGAAAATAACTGTAAGTTTTTGATTTGCATTGTCGCATATTTCGATGTCCCGTGCGACATTGAAAAACAACATTTGTTATCAGTGCGTCGAAAGTACACGCAGAAAGCTCATCAAATATTGATTACAAACAGAGATTTTTTATACAATTAAAATAAAAAAAACCTACCTGAAAAATAAGAAGAATTGTGATCTTGGTACTTATACACATTTGGTCACGTGCGACATCGTAAGGGTGAAATTTAAAATTTAAAAATTTTTTTTTCTTATGTAAATGATTTATTTATATAAATACATACTTTTAAATTTTTTTAAAATTGGCATGCACCATGGTCAAGAAGTAAAAGCAAAAAAAACTGTGTTTTATATTTTCATATAAATAAATACTTCCCAGCAAAAGTTTTTTGAACTGGTTTCCTCTGAATGTGTTCTAGAACAGGTGTTTTTACCACCAGTTACGTCGAACAGGTTCTAGAACTGATTCCTGGGAGTCAAAATGGAAGGTTTCACTGTCGCGGAACCAGTTCTATAACTGGTTCTAGAACCGGTTCCAAAGTAACCTGTTCTAGTTTGGAGGAAAAGAACCTGTTGCTTTTGGGACAAACTCAAACAAAAATCACCGATGATAGAACATAAATTATAACAGGTTGCATGCACGTACAAGTTGTTCTACAATGGGTTCTTTCCATCCCACAATTTTGCTGGGTTAATTCATACTACATATTTCTTTTAAGTTTGTTTTTGGTTATTATATTAAAATAAATACCTTGAATACTTCTGTCGATTTAAAAACATTTTTACTAAGCTTGTTTATATATAATTTCGTAAAAAGAGCAACAGAAACAACATAAATCTCATGATGGAAAAAAATGTCCCGTGCGACATGTCACGTGCGACAGTGAATAAAATTAAATTAAAAAAATAATATGAATCGTTTTTGGGTAAAATTACAACCATTTTTAAAGGACATCAATGCACAACAGTGTAAAATTAGTCACATTGAAATATTGCTTCAGGTTTCGCTGAAATCGGCATTTTAATTGTTAGCCGTGAAAACCACTTCTGTTTTTGTCCCGTGCGAATGCCTTGTTTTTTTACAATTATCTTGAAAACGAAAAATTGCTAAAAATCAACCTCAGCACCAATTGTAGGGCTAATAAAAAGATATAAGTAAAGCCTATTGTCAAAATAAAAATCCGTTTTATTTTGACTTTTTTTCACTTTAAAGGTGTACGACGGTCCCGTTCGACATGATGGAAATGCCCATATACATTTGGAAAATTTAAGCCCAAATTAGTTTGGAAGTATCGTAAAAAAAGTAACGTATCATTCTCATAATGAATAAAAAGAGTATAAAAAATAAAAATATTCTATTTTTTATCTTTTTCTTGTGCATAGAATTAAATGTCAAGTAATAAAATACACTCATACAAATAAGTCCGTAAAAATAGCAGAAAGAGTTACTAAAAATTAGTTAAAAATGATGCTGCAGAAAAATCTGCTAATATTAGCAGAATCAGTTTGCTAAATATTAATAAAATGAAAACAGCAAAAAAAAACTGTTAAATTTACAGAATATTTAGTAATATGTGAGCTAAATTTTTGTAAACTGCAAATAACAATTTAACTTGCTGAAATCAGCAAAAAAAATTGCTAAATAATAGTAGAATGAAAATAGCAAAAAAAAATCTACAAAATTTTTGCTAAAATTTTCTGAAATCAACAAAACTTTTGCAGATTACTAGTGGACTGGAAAAAAAAGGAGCAAATGAAATGGAAATTAATAAATAAAAAAAAATGTGTATTTAAAAACATACTTGGGATCAGTTTATTGAATGTGTCAATTAATTGAAATTTTTTCAATTGGCATTGTTCATTGGATGGTAACCGAAACGAATGCCGTTATCGTTAGGGTAACGATATTTTAGGTTATTTCGGTAACGGTATTTTAAGGGTAACGCTATTTCATTTATTTCGGTATCGGTATTTTAAGGATAAAGGTATTATTAGTTATTTTGGTAACGGTATTTTAAAGATAACGATATTTGGGTTATTTCGGTAACGGTATTTTGAGGTTAACGGTATTTCAGTTATATCGGTAACGGTTTTTTAAAGGTAACAGTAGTCAGTTATTTCGATGCATCCCGCAATTTTTTTACAAAAAACAAACGAGATTAAAAACAGAACCAATTTATCAACTTAATTTTTAAAAAGTACTTAATAACCACGTGAAATTACCAAAAGCAGGAAATTAAAAATAACGGTAACGGTATTTTAGGGATAGCGGTATATCATTTGTTTCGGTAACGGTATTTTAAGGATAACGGTATTCCGGGTATTTCGGTAACGGTATTTTAGGGGTAACGGTAGTCAGTTGAAAGGGTTTTTAATCGATAACGGTATTTTAGCGGTATTGCCTGCCAACCCTGTTTATAATTGATGAAAGAAGTATTTGTTTTCATGTTTTAATAAAAGAATAAATAAAGAAAAAAAAAACAGTAAAAAGGTTAGTCGGGCATGCCGACTATACAATACCCTATACCAGTCTGGTTAAGAGCCAACTAATGTTTGGATCCGAAATTCGAATGGGTTAAAATGGGACTTGTGTCAAAATTTTCTATAAAATTATAAAAGAAGAGAAAATCGTAAATAAAGCCCATATGGGCGATAGGTCCAAATATGGACCGATTCTATCTAGAATCTATCGGCTTTTTTCTCTGGACCATGCGAGTCAGCAAACCAAATTTCGTTAAAATATCTTAATATTTGCGACATGCAGCGTGTAACCAAGCCAATTTTGGGGGGACCCTTATATGGGCACTAGGTCGAAACATGGAGCGGTGTTAACCAAAATCAATAGGCTTCGTCCTTGGGCCAACATAGGTCTGTGTACCAAATTTCATCAAAATATCTTAATATTTGCGACCTACAATGTATAAACAATATATATGTGTATAAACAATATATAAGTGGTGTAGGGTATAATTAAAAATTCGCGTATTTCTTATATTTCGCGTATTTCTTATATGCTTTTTCTTCAATTATGTGTACATTTCATTACCATTGTTTTCATTAATGCAAACTGAAAAAAATTTCATTGGCATTGAATGGTGATGAAATTTGCAATTTGCTTTGCCATTGAGATAAAGTAATGCCAATTATATTTCAATGCCAATAAAAATTTCCCAAGAATGATTTTTTGTAAAAGTGGTAATATTTATAGACAATAATATGTTAACCATAACAAAATGTATTTCAGAGACCCTTCTTTTGATTTTCATTGTTTGCTGATCGGATATGTTCTTCCGAATTTATTTGAGTTTCCATTTTCACCTCTAAAGCTCCACCCACAGGAAAGAAGGTGTGGCCGATTAAAAATATCGTATTCTTTAAATAAGCTTAAAAACTACAATATTGGGGGAAAAAATTAGTGTCATCCCTGTAAACTCCACTTGCTCCCCAAAGATACTTTTAATCACAATTTTCATATTAAAATGGTTCGTCCAAAACCTTGATCTTTGAAAATTAATGTATTACGATAAATAGAAACTTTTCTCATAAATTTTAATAATTTAGATATTTTATGAGTAGGACAAATTTTCAATTTAGATTTTTATTAAAAAACTTTTTGCATTATTTTTGGCGAGTTAAAAATATGCAGTAATTTTTATGAGTCATTTAACATTCTGTTTATAAGCGCTCCAAAATTGGTCGTTTAGTTTACAAAAAATTTGTAAAATTAGCAAATCTTCCGTTAAAAGTTAGTAACTAAAATTCAGCAAATTACTGTAAAGGTAGCAAATTTATTTTTAAAAATTAGTAACTAAATTCAGCAAAAAAAATAGCAAAAAAATTTGTAGGTTAGTAATGCGGAGGTAGCAAAAAAATTAACTAAAAATTAAATTTTAACTAAAAATTTAGTTAAAAATTTGTTAAGTTGAAGTAGCAACAGTTTTACCAGCTTTTCTACAAACTTTTTTCTATGAGTGTAGAAAATTTCTATTTTCAACAGAACTTTTTTACGATTTTACTTGACAACAGTTTCAATGCATAGAAAAAAGATGAAAGTATATTTCTATATTATTTTAACACATTGAATTGATTACAGATACGTTTTTTTTACTTTACGATTAGACTAATGAAGCCTTTAAATAGCAAGGGCGTTTATTTTTATTTAAAAAATTTTCAATTAAAATTGGAATTTTGTATTAAAAAATGCGAAATTTTAAAATGAAATTCCTTTTTGTCATTTGAAATTAGAAAATTTTCAAACGAAATTGATCTACATACAATTTTGAAAATCTAATTTGATCTTTTAACTACATTTCTCCACAAACTTTAAATTTTATAATCAAAATTATCAGTTTTATAATGAATTTGTTAAAATACCTATTGAGATTTTTTAAATGACGACTGGTTAAATGAAAATAAGGAAAAAATTTATATTTCATATTATTATTCATAACAAATTTGTATTTTTTTCACTTTATCCTTTTTTCTCCTCTTTTTTCTCTCCTTTTTTCCCTCTTTTTCCATTTTTCTCTTCTTTTTCTCTCCTTTTTCCCTCTTTTTCCTTTTTTCCTTTTTCGATTTCGCTGAGGGGGTGGGGAATTTCCCTATTTCCCCCCTTCCCCCCCTGGAGCCGCGCATGAATAGATATATCTTATTATTCTATAAAAAATTAAGCTAATACTAAAAATTTTAATGCTTAATTTGAAACTAAAATAATAGCAATAATCTTTTTTTCACTCCCGGTTCAAAATCTAAGAAAAGGGCCCTATTCTAAACTAAATACTAATTGATAAAAGGGTTTAAAATTTCTTTGAAAATTATTTGAAAATATTTTCAAAATTGAAGGAAACTTAAAACCTGAATTTAATTCGTACTCGAATTCGAAATTTTAAATTTATTAATTGAATTTCAATATTTATAAATATTTTTCTAATTGAAATTGATACTTTTTGAGTTGTTAATTTTTTCTAGTACAAATTGTATATCGTCTGCTTCATTTCAGCCTTTTGCGGAACGTTTTAGAAATTATTTTTTTACACACATATAAACCAAACACATGGCCAAGACACAAAATAAAGACCTAATTTAAGTATAACACATATAATTTTTGAAAACAAATAGCTATTTTCTTAAGCAAAGTAACGATATATTTTTTAATTTCAAATGCCACTTATTAGTTTAATTTTATTTATAAAAATAAAATGAATGAAACTGCCAGTGATTAAGAAAAAGGCCTATAATTTAAAAAAATATGTAAATAAAAAAATGGCATCAAATTTAGTAAAACCCATTTTTTTAACAACAATTGATTTTTTATTTCATTGGTGTATTTGATATCAAATATTTTTTCAACATTCGTAGATGTTATAAAAAGAACAAAATTTTATTTTATTTTGTTCTTTTGTATCAGTCCTACCACAGGTTCTTTTTCTTCAGTACTGTGATAGGTTCTTTTGTGTCAGTCCTATGACATGTTCTTTTGCGTCAGTTCTGTGAAATGTTCATCTGCACCAGTCCCGTGACAGGTTCATTTGCGCCAGTCCTGTGATAGGTTCTTTTGTATCAGTCCTGTGACCGGTTCTTTTGCTTCTGTCCTGTGACTGATTTTTTTGCGTCTGTCCTGTTACACGTCACAAGGGACAATTGACCCCCTCCTAGAACAAGCCCATCCCAGCAAAAATATGTGTAAGTCATTCAAAACAAACAACTTTTAAATTGGTTACAATGGAGCGATAAGTGCTCCTTTTCTATTTCGAATGTATGTGATTTAAAACAACTTTCAAAAATGTATATAAAATGTTTTTTTCTTTGTAAATACATTGTTTGTAAATTACGAATTTATTCGAGATTCCATTTTTTATCTCTAAAAAAACAAATTAATTTTATTCAAGTACTTTATTAATTTACGATTATTTATATATTTTTTAATTATTCGTACATATTTTAAAAAATATTTCAATTACAGTTCCCATTGAAAAAGGGAAGGAAATATAGAATTGGATCCCATTGAATCTCCTGGACTATGACCCAAATATGAATTCTTCTTTTCACTAAATGCAAAAATATATAAAACTTAACAATTAAAATGTATTGTTAAGGCTCTATGTAAGTTGCTCGCGTACACCAAAGAAATATGTTAATAATATTCGTTGCAATGTTAACACATTTTAAGGTTTAAAACAGACCCATCAAGAGGTTGGTTAACAGGGGTTGAGTATCCTACAATCCCTTACTCGTTGCTTATACACAAAAAGATCTGTAAGTGTCACCTGCTTTAAATGTCGATATGCTTTAATTGCCACTACGCCTTGAAAGTCGTAAAATCAAACTAAATAAATAATTCTATAGTGACAAATATATTATTTTTTTAACTCATAACTAGATCTTAAAAAAATGACTGCCGTCAACTTTAAAATGTATAGAGGATTTTGCCTATTAAAGTTCCAAATTTTGATTAAAGTTAAAATTTGGTAAATGAACTTCTTCAACATAAGAATTTAACTAATCACGTATTGCAAGTTATATCATTGGAACTTAATGCACGTTTAATGAAAACGTTATTACTGTAGAGTTGTAAAATGTCGGTGCTTTTCTTTCCTTTGTTAAAATGAAAAAAAAAAAAAAATATATGAAAAAAATAGTTTCCTAGTACGCTTTAATATTCTGAAAATTCCTTCAGTAATGTTTTTAAAAAATTTAATCAGAGTTGGTTACGTATAACTTTTAGCCCCAGTTTTTAGGATGTAGATTATCTTTAAACTTAGTTTAACGCAGTTTATAACTGGACTACTTCTAAAATCTATTTTATTTTTCGTTTTCGGTTTAACTAAACCAAGTTTAACTGACATCCCAAAAACTCGGTCTTAATGTATTAATCTTATTTAATTCAATATCATATCTTTTTCGAATTTAAAGACTGAAGTAAACATGTTACAAACTTATTTAAAAAAAAACTGTTGAACAAAAATAAAAAAAAAAAAAATTTGGTTTTGTCTGATTTCGACTTAATCTAATTGATTCAGACGCAAAAGAAGTATTTCCTTAATATTGCCCTACAAATAATAATAAATTGAAGCTTTTGTTACACAATAGGTTCAGAAATGGGCTCTGTAAAGGCTAAGTATTAAAATTGCCTCTAAAATATGCTATTTCAGACATTATAAAAAGCACATTTAAATCACTTTTAAAAATGTATTATATTATATATTATAAAGAGTACTTCTAAATCACTCTAAAAATGCAAACAAAATGTACTCTTATTGATGTGATGAAAAGGTATACCTAAAAACCATACTTTTATTAACATCATGTAATCATTTTTAAACTTACTAACAAAATGCTTAAATTGAACTACTGACAACATGGGACATCACGTGTAAAATAAATCAGTGTTAGAGCTAAATTGTAACTACTTACAATCAGTTGATGCTATTCGGAGTGCTGTTAAAATAACTTTTTTGTAATGACCTTTTTCGCTGGGATGTTAAAGTTAGCGGTCTTTTTCATATAAAAGAACCGGTTCCAGGACCGGTCCTCGTCCCCAAGGACCGATCACGTGACGTGTCCTGGGACCGGTTTCTTTTCCCACATTGTTATTTCTAAACCAAAATAATTACTTCGAAGAATTGGCTAACTTTTATTAATATGACCCAATCAATATTCAATTTAAAAATAAAATAATCTGTTGTTTCGATGTAAATTTATAACATTTTAAATGAAAATTAATTTCTATTTGAATTTACTAAGATATTGAGAGTTCATTTGAAAAAAGATTATATTGGCAAAATAAATAGTCGTTTTTTCTAATCACTTGGATTTAATAAATCCAAAAAGTATTTCTAAAAGTGCTCAAGAGATGGGGTTAGATTCTTCCTATTTTAAAAAACTTTTCTGTCTGACACTTCTTTCACCCTAATTTTTAATACCGAATTCGATGATGAAGGATTTTACTTTAACTTTTAATTTATAATTATATTTTACATAAAACAGCGATAAACAGTCTGCCTTTTCAGTTTTATCACTTTAGTTTTATTTATATTTTTACACAATTGAAAAATTCCATTGCAATATTTAATATTCACTAATTGGATTTAATTAAATTACATACTGTAGAGTAAAAAATTGCCATTTCTATTTGAGCTATTTCTCCATGTCCAAGATGAAAAATATGTATTTGGTGAGGTGTAGTTTTTTTTTCCAAACATATTTCATAAAAAAAATTTAATAAAAACTTTTTATTTGTTAGTTTTTCAATTTTTTTGTTTCTCTTTTAATTTTTATTCGTATTTTTTTTTTTTCTTACAAAAAATTTTACCGGTTTTTCGTTTTCATGTTATTACTTTTTAAATCCCTTGAACTTTATATCAAAATTTGTTTTTTGTAATAAAATATTTTCGAATTAAAAATAGATTGAAATTGATTTCGATAAAATCTTAATTTAAACATGAAACTGGGGTATATTTGGTCTTACAATTTAAGTTCCATGGGCGAGATCTGATTAAATATGACAACATATGTAAAAAGATGTATTTAGATATTGTGTCATATAAAGTTTGTTCGAAAGACGAAAATTATGTCCTATTATATATAGTGTCATACAAAGCAATATATAACGAAACATAATTGTATTAAATAATAATGTATAACCCGTTTTACTCGGGTTATAATATTTAAGTGAGGGGGTGTTTCGGCTTTTTTCGATATTCGGCCATGAGACGAATTTCCTCGAAGGTGTGTATTTTTAAAGATTTGGGAACCTGTGACTACCCGGGTAAAAATTTTAATTGTGTCTCATTTGATAAGTTCCCATATACAACCATATAAAATTTGATCCGAAAAATGGGTCATCAACATGTGTCTAATTATATCAAATTAGATATAATTTGATACAATTTCATCCGAGATTTATCCAAATCCAGGACATCAAATTATATATAATTTGACATAAATATATTTGATTTTATATAATTAAATCAGATAGAAGGTAGGCTTTTTATGACTAGAAGTTATGCTTAATAGTTATTAAGTTGACAATTGAAATTTCTTTGGTTTAAACTATTTTAAAGGCCCCAATTTTATGAAATAAAACATCCCGTGAAAAAAAATTTATTCGGTAGCATATCTTTTTTTATTTGGCATCATACTAAATTATATAAAATTTATTCCGGAAAATGGATTAATCACATTGTATATAAACGAATAAAAAGGATATTTGAATTGATATAATTTCATTAAATTTTATCGGAGTTTTGGTCTTATTCAATTGCATTAAATTTTGTTTGTTTATGAATATATGTATAGTGTAGGCAAACGACCTATTATTTAACTGAGAGAATTATCTGAATGATATTAATAAATTTTTCCACAAAACCGATGAAATTTCACTGGGGCTCGTCTATTGAAACATTTCATTGAATTAATGGAATTTTTGATAAAATGTTGTGAAAATATTCATTTTACTTATTAAAAGTTTCATACACTTAATGAAAAAGTTTCATTAAAATTCATAAAATATATGAAGATTTTTCACCAAATTTAAGAAATTTTTCATTTAACTTGTGAAGAAAACTTTATTATTTTACTAAAAAATTTCATTACAACTGGTCCAGCAAACTTCTCTCTATGTGGGTTATATAATCCGTTATCAGTTATTAGTAACTACACAGAAGAAAAAAATTAAAATCATACAGAAACAACGTTTACTAAGATAGAAAAAGCTTTGAAATCACACAAATCTCAGGTTTTTTTCTTTTTATATAAAAAATTTTCTGCTTATTTTTAAAATCTGCTAACAAACATACTGATGTAAGAATTTTTCTTTTGTAAATTTTTTTTCCGCGACTTTTTTCGCGATTTCTTTTTTCAATTAATCACCGAACTTTGTTCTATGAATTGGGTATTATAGTCCCTAGATTATAAATTTTAAAAAACCACACTTAAAAAATTTGCAAAATAACCGCGGAACGCGAAAAAAGACTTTATGGTACAAAAGTTGAATTAAAAAACTTAATCAGCGATTTTTATTCTGCAAACATACATACTGATATAAGAATTTTCCTTTTTGGAAATTTTTTTCCTGCGACTTTTTTTGCGATTTCTTTTTTCAATTATTCACAGAACTTTGTTCTATGAATTGGGTAATATTGTCCTTAGATTATATATTTAACAAAACCGCACTTAAAAAATTGCAAAATAATCGTGAAACGCGAAAAAAGATTTTTTGCTACAAAAATTTCATTAAAAAACGTAATCAGCGATTTTCATTCTGCGAACAAATATACTAATGTACGAATTTTCCTTTTTGCAAAATTTCTTTTGCGCGGCATTTTTTCGCGCTATTTTTGCAACTATCCACCGAACTTTATTCTATGAATTGGGCTTATAGACCCTAGGTTATGATTCTAAATATCCACAAGTAATAAATTGCAAAATAATCGCATTCTGCAAACAAAAATTCAACTTTTGTACCATAAAGTCTTTTTTCGCTTTCCGCGATTATTTTGCAATTTTTTAAGTGTGGTTTTTTAAAACTTATAATCTAGGGACTATAATACCCAATTTATAGAACAAAGTTCTGTGATTAATTGAAAAAAGAAATCGCGAAAAAAGTCGCTGAAAAAAAATTTCCAAAAAGGAAAATTCTTACATCAGTATGTTTGTTTGCAGAATAAAAATCGCTGATTTAGTTTTTTAATTCAACTTTTTTACCATAAAGTCTTTTTTCGCGTTCCGCGATTATTTTGCAATTTTTTAAGTGGGGTTTTTTAAAATTTATAATCTAGGGACTATAATACCCAATTCATAAAACAAAGTTCTATGATTAATTTAAAAAATAAATCGCGAAAAAAGTCGCGGAAAAAAAATTTACAAAAAGGAAAATTCTTACATCAGTATGTTTGTTTGCAGAATAAAAATCGCTGATTTAGTTTTTTTATTCAACTGTTGTACCATAAAGTCTTTTTTCGCATTCCGCGGTTATTTTGCAATTTTTTAAGTGTGGTTTTTTAAAACTTATAATCTATTTATAGAACAAAGTTCTGTGATTAATTGAAAAAAGAAATCGCGAAAAAAGTCGCGGAAAAAAAATTTACAAAAAGGAAAATTATTACATCAGTATGTTTGTTTGCAGCATAAAAATCGCTGATAAAGTTTTTGTACCATAAAGCTTTTTTTCGCGTTCCGCCATTATTTTGCAATTTTTTAAGTGTGGTTTTTGTAAAATTAGAATCTGGTTACTATAATACCCATAACTCATACCAAAGACTGGTGGTTAGTTTGAAAAAAAAGTTTGCGAAAATAATTTTGCAAAAAGTAAAATTCTTGCATCAATATATTCCTGCACAATGTAAATCGCTGATTAAGTATTTTAATTAATTTCTTATACCACAAAACCCTTTTCGCATTCCGCATTTGCAAGCTCAGAAATGAATTTTAAATCTATAAAATGACGTTTACAAATGCCAATTCTTTCTTATAATTGAGGCATTAGTAATCGTAATGAATTTACTATACAATTGGCATTAGTAATGAAATCGATGTATTTCAAAGCATTAGCATTAGTCCAAGTAATAATAATGCCAAAAATTTCATTAGCATTAGTTTCAATTTAATGGCAATGAAATCACCAATTAATTTGCCCAAATAATTAATTAGTCTCATGTATGCTTAGAACAAAGATGAAAAACAAAAAAAAAAAACGATTTAAAAAGTTTTATTTTTTTTATAAATTTTTTTATCTTTGATATTTATACCTAAAGATATTTTTGGAATTTCAACTTGAGGGATATTTTTATTTTAAAGTACATTTGAAATTTTGTTTTTGATTGAGAAATAAAAACATTTTGAACTTTAGTGATATTTATTTTTGATAAAAACAAAAAAAAAACGTTTTCTGGTGCCTGCGTCCATTAGCGGACTTAGGCCGGTCTGGGGTGGGCTAAGCCCACCCTAGACTGATTTTTGCCCACCCCAGAATTTTAAAAAATCTACCTACAATTCTTTTATCTATGATTTTAAATATTTCTTATATTAGAAATGTCGTTTGAAAAATTCTTACCTAAGAAATATTTAAGAAACAATTCCGATTATAAAATTGACTATAAGAGTTTTTCTTTAAGAAAAATTATTAGAACCGCAAAGTTGTTCAGTAATAGAAAAATAACGCAAAATCTTTTTTGGTGAGTTAAATATCTTAGATTTCATAGTTTTCTAAACGAATAATTAGTTTATATCTAACAAGGAAGTTACTTCAAACTAAACATTACTATATTATTTTAATGAAATTTCAATATTTTGTAGAAACAAAAATTATAAGATGAACATCTCACTATTTTTGTCCACCTTGGTAATTTAAGTGATCAGAATATGGGGGTAGATAGGGTTCGTCCGAGGTGGAAGAATTAGACAGGTTGATCTTGGATTTCTTTTCTCTATTAAATATCTAAATTTCATAATAATCTGAGAATATAGCTTGGAATATATTCCTTGTATGAGGTTTTCTTCAGAAAAATAAATGCACTATTCAGAGTTTTGTATTAAAACATGGCGATTTTGATAGGATAAGCTACCAGGATTATTTAATTTTGAAAATTATGAGAATTTTATTAGAAGGCAAGGAATAAATTTTAAGTTTTTTTTTGTATGAAGTAAGCATAATGCAGAAAGTGTTTTTTAGGATTAAGAGTGTGAGAATGGGCAAATAAACAGCAGAAAATTAATGGGTCGCTTGCCCACCCCAGAATAATGGTCTAGGTACGTCTATGCCTGCGTCTGGCTAATTCAGGCTTAACTTTATAAAATGCTCAATTTATCAGAAAAGTCTGCGGTGGGGGTTCTCTATGATTAGGATAAAATTTGAGTATTTGACAGGGGGCCCCACGGGGGATAGAAAAAATATGATCTCAATTATTACGTTTTTATTTTTATGAGTTTTGGAATAGTTACTGAAATTATTTTTGTTCCTTTTTTTAAATTAAATTATTAAATATACAACTGTATGTACATTATTTCACATAAATTTTTTTTTCGATTAATCAATTAATTTTTAAATTTTATTCGATTAATCGGCCAAGAGAGAAACCCGAATAATTATTTTTACTGTAAATCGATTGAAATAAAAAGTCGATTATTTATTTTTATTTAAAATTAATCCTTTATTTACAAATTTTATTTACAGATCTTATCAACTAGATATTACAACAAATAATAATTTGGGATCATATGATATTAAGGGTTTTCACAAGGGGTGTGCTATTTGTTGTATCGTTGTATCGTCCTAACAAAAAACAGAGTTGTTAAAAATTAAATTGAAAAAATACAACATTTGAGAATAGCACGATACAACATTTTTACGTATGTTTAATGTCTTATGTTTGAGTGTGCTAACAGATAGAAAACTGAACAGAAAATCGTTGTTAAACACAAATAAAATTTTAACAACTCTGTTTTGTGTTAGGACGATACAACAGATAGCACACCCCTTATGAACAACCTAATTGTTTTGTTATTTCTTTGGTTTTGATTTCTTAAAGGGGAAAAATCTTTATACGATATACGATATATAATTCAGATATTGGTAGAAAATTTACATGTTTATATGAGGTTTATTACACAAAATAATCTCCAATAAACATGTGATTTTCAATCTGCTAATTTCCGGGTTGATTACGTTATTTCCCTACATTCTCTTATCAATGGATAAGTCGAATTTTCAATTTTGTCAAAATATTTAAGTTTAAGTCGAGTGATGGATTCAGAAAGTGTTTCGTAGCCAGTTTCACGGTGTAAGAGAACATTTGGGTATCTCCAGTGCTTGTTGTTAATCATTTTCAGACATTTATTTTGAATGATTTGGAGTTTCTTTAAATGGCATTTAGCAGCTCTGTACCAGATAGAGCACGCATACGTTAAAGTATAAGAGAGGATTTTTGTTTTTAAAGCTTAAATTAGATCGTCTGTTTAAAAAGGGTCATAAAGCTTTGAAATATTTAACGGTTTTTTGACACGTTTCATCAATATGTTTTCTAAAAAGGAGCTTTTTGTCTAAGGTAACACCAAGATATTTCACATCGTTGCTCTCATTCCCAAAGATTACTTCGCGTCTTCGTCTTTTGGGAGATTTATTATACGGGAAAACTATTGCTTGAGTCTTGTTGGGATTGATCTTGATTTTCAACTTATAGAAATATTTGTTGCAAGCTAAAAGACCCTTTTCCATATTTTTCAAAAGAGCGCTTGTAAGTTTGCTTGATGAGATTAGCGCTGTATCATCAGCGTAATATGCTGTTTTAATATAGGAAGGAACTGAAAAATCTGAAGTGTAAATAGAGTATAGTAGTGGTAACAAAACCGAACCTTGGGGTAATCCGGCTGTTATTGTTTTTGAGGATAATATATCGTTATTAACTGAGACTATAAACGTTCTATTTTCAATGAAATTGGCGATAATTTTACAAAGATATTTAGGAATATTTGCAGCAATGAGCCGTTATGCCAAACAGTGTCGAAGGCTTTTTCGATATCTAGTAAAATTATCTCTGTTGATCGTATGTTCATTTTATTGCTGATTATTTTGTTTTTTATTCTGTTGATTTGATGAATAGTGCTGTGCTCTTTTTTGAATCCAAATTGTTCGTGCGAAATAATGGAGTTATCAGTAACATAATCATTAAGGCGAGTATGTACTAATTTTTCGTACAGTTTACCCAATTTGCTTAAGAGATGGGACGGTAGCTACTTGGGTAGTTTTTAGGTTTGCCCGGTTTGTAAATAGCAATAACTTTGGCTGTTTTAAATTTTTCTGGAAAATAATTAAGTTTAAAACAGCTGTTAAAAATTAATACCAGCAAATTTAAAGCTTTGGTGGAAAGTTTCTTTAAAAGCAGGTTGGGTACATTATCAAATCCAGGCGATTTTGAGGCCTTAAGAGATGAGACGACGTAGCTTATTTCTTCAAACGTTGTTGGGATTATAGAGTCTGTATTTGGATTTACGTTTTTAAAATTGTTTACTTTTGCATTCACATATACGTCTATAGAGTGTTTATAGTTTGACGTAAGATTATTAGCTTGTACAAAAGTATTGCAAGAATTTCCGCTTTTTCATTATCAGAGGTTATTTTAGTGTCACCAATATTAAGATGCGAAATCTGGTTTTTACCCTTTCCTCGTAGACTTCTGCTAATTTTCCAAAATTTTTTATCACCTGGCCTAAGATTAGATAATAATTCGGACCATTTTTTATTACGTTCTAAATTTATGTTTTTATCAATTAATTTAGTTAAAAATTTAGAATATTGATCATAGAAATTAGCTTCGTCAACGTTTGTTGATCTTTGGCTTTTCCTTTTATACGATCTTCTTAATTTCATATATTTTATGACATTTTTCGGCAAAACATAATTGTTACATTTCGTCACTTTAGGAGTAGATGCATCTCTTGCTTCTAATATAATTCTGACAAATCTATCAATTTCTCTTTCCATTGACGCCTTTGTATTGTAAACAGCATTGTTTGAAACAATTTTGTCATCAATGAAGTTTTGAAAAATGTTCCAATTCGAAGCTTTATAATCATAATAGCTGACGTCAACTAATGAGGCTTTTGATCGCTGGAGTGTACAGATGACGGGGCGATGATCTGATGGTATTTCGTAACCCATTTCATAATATCAACAGTGGATGCATCACGATTTCTTTGATGTGGATATAGAGTTGGACTATTTGGATAATGAATAAAAAAGTTGCATGATTGTTGTAAATTGTTCAGATAATTACCCGAAGTATTATATATAGGACAGTTCCATGCGGGATGCTTGACATTTAGATCTCCTAAAATTATATACTCCTTGGTAGATGGAGTAAGTTGTAAAATGTCATTAGAAAAACAAGTTCAATAACGAGGGGAGTAGGCGGAAGATATTACGATAAGCCTATTATTTAGTGTTACTTCTACACAAATGCTTTCAATTGAATTAGTATTGCAGACATAGGGACTTTTATGTTTAACAGATTTACGAATTACAAAGTCGATTAATTGCATATATAACTTCGGCAAATTTATAAAAAAACTTATTCCAGTAAAGTTCAAAGTCAATGCTCTCTAAATTTGTTTATATGGTTATAAAAATATGTCCTCTTTCGATTAAATTTTATACTTTGAGATAAATCAATTTGAAATTTTCGGTCATAGTTCTGATATATAAAAATAAATTCACTAATGAGTAGGGCAAGGAATTTCATGCACTTAAAAATGGAAAATATGCGCCTAAAATATGCGGTTAAAAAAGAAAAATATGCATTAAAAATATGAGAAATATGCACTAAAAACTATTATTTTTGTAAAATTAAAGCACTCTAAAATTTAAAAATGAATTTAAGTTAGTTATTTTGCAAACAGACACAGATCTCGAAGATTTCCCATAGGTAAATAAGGTTTTAAGAATGTTTATTTTGATTGAATCAAAATATGAAAACGTATCAATTTTTTATATTTTTTTACAAAATAAAAAATGCTCCCAAAAATGAAAAATATGCACAAATATGCATTAAAAAGCACAAAATATGCATTAAAAAGCCACCAAATATGCATTTAAAGTCAAAATATGCAAAAACATGCATTTATGACAAAATATGCAAAAATATGCAACTACAAATCGATGCCATTTTGTTCTAAATTTGATGATTCGGATAAATATTTAGTCCAAATTAGTTTTGGACTATCGAGAAAAAACATGCATTTGCATGAAATTCCTTGCCCTACTAATGAGTATTCCATAAAATATCTTTAAAAAATTGATCAATATTAATTTCTAGTGTCCGACCGAGTATTCGGCTTCGGCTTCGGAGTTCGGCCAAGTTCGGAGTTCGGCTAAATTTTGGCCGAATACCGAACTTTTCTATAAATCAATATTTTGCAACATTTAGCTCTTTAATTTTGTATAGTAACTTATAAATATGCACATATTTAACTTAATTTTTACTTAAAGAGCGACAAATACAACTTTTTTATGTTTTTACAATTTAAAAATATTTAGTAATTGGTTTCCGCATTTTTGAATTTGAAAAAGTTGCATGAAATTGTATTTTTATTCAAAAACAAAAGTATATAGTAATTTTGGCCGAAGTTCGGCTTCGGCTTCGATTCGGCCTTAAAAAAGTGAGTTCGGTCGGACACTATTAATTTCTTTTCAAGTGTATTGAGAGGATATGATAAAAAAATTGCTAATTTCAAATCAGAAACAACTTTAAAAGAAAATGCTGATAAAAATAATAAAAGCTACACTAGAGAACTATCACCACTTCAGCAATGAGTTTCTTCTTGTTTCAATGAAAATTGTCACTGGAACTCGTCCATTCAAACTTTTCATAAGAATCTATGAAACAGGTTTCATTAAAGTCAATGTTTACGAAAAGTTCATAAAATTAATGAAACTATTCATAACGTGATAGAGCTTCATAAAGTCTTTGCAGCAATTTCATTTATTATTTATTATAGTTGGTTGTTGTCGTTGCTAAGCTGAATTGGATATGTAAAAATATTATGCAAATCCAAAAAGCGTCATAAAATTGTATCATATTTTATGAATGTACAAAATATATCTAATAAATGAATTCATTAAATTAAAAAGTTTCATAGCATTTTATAATAAGTTTAATTGAATTAATGAAATTCCTTATTAACCCAGTGTAGAAACGGTAATGACATCCCGAGTAAAAAAAATTGATCTCGCGCAATATCTAATCATATCCAATTTGATTTTGTTTAAGATCTGCTGTAATATCTAGCTGATCCAATTAGATCTCAAAATTGGGTGTATCCAATGATATCGTATTAGATCCCATTGTATATATGGGGATAAACTAAGATCAAGTTATATCTTAAAATTGGGAGGTCCAATGATATCTTTGGGGATAAACCTAGATCTAATTTGATCCGAAAAATGGCGGATCGAATTAGATCCAGTTATATATTTGTGGATAAACTTAGATCTAATTTGATCCGAAAAATGGCGGATCGAATTAGATAGAGCTATATATTTGTGGATAAACTTAGATATAATTTAATCTCAATTTTGGCAAATCGAATTAGATCTAGCAATATATTTGTGGATAAAATTAGATCTAATTTGATCCGAAAAAGTGGTAGATCGAATTAGATCCAGCAATATATTTGGGGATAAACTTAGATCTAAATTGATCCGAAAAATGCCAGATTTGTGAATAAACTTAGATCTAATTTGATGCGAAAAATGGCAGATCGAATTCGATCCAGCAATATATTTGGGGATAAAGTAAGATCTAAATTTATCCAAAAAATGACAGATCAAATTAGATACAGTAATATATTTCGGGATTGCGTAAGATCTTAACTTTTCCGATAAATTGCAGATCGAATTAAATCCAGTGATATATTTGGGGATTTGGTAGGATCTTAATTTCCCGAGTAAAAAAAATTATATATAATCATATGTGGCATATATTACAATATATAATTAGACATGTGTTTATGTATATCCATATATAATTATATATGACGTTTTTTCATAAAAATTTTCCTTATATTATGCCATATATAATTTCATCTAATTAGATATCGGCCTTCATAATATTAGATATGGCATATATAATTATGTATTATATAACATGGTTGATCTTATTGCATATATAGTTATATATAGAACTATATCCTAATATATATGGTGGCATTTTAGCAACCCGAGTAAAAAAAATTGATCTCGCGCAATATCTAATCATATCCAATTTGATATTGTTTAAGATCTGCTGTAATATCTAGCTGATCCAATTACATCTCAAAATTGGGTGTATCCAATCATATCGTATTAGATCCAATTGTATATATGGGGATAAACTAAGATCAAGTTATATCTCAAAATTGGGAGGTTCAATGATATCTTTGGGGATAAACCTAGATCTATTTTGATCCGAAAATTGGCGGATCCAGCTATATATTTGGGGATATTTTTAGATCTAATTTGATCCGAAAAATGGCGGATCCAATTAGATCCAGCTATATATTTGTGGATAAACTTATATCTAATTTGATCTCAATTTTGGCTGATCGAATTAGATCCAGTAATATATTTGTGGATGAACTTAGATCTAATTTGATCCGAAAAAGTGGCAGATCGAATTAGATCTAGCAATATATTTGGGGATAAACTTAGATCTAATTTGATCCGAAAAATGGCACATCGAATTAGATCCAGCAATATATTTGTGGATAAACTTAGATATAAATTGATCTGAAAAATGGCAGATCAAATTAGATCCAGCAATATATTTGTGGATTAACTTAGATCTAAATTTATCCGAAAAATGGCAGATTCAATTAGATCCAGCAATATATTTGTGGATAAACCTGGATATAAATTGAATAGAAAATTGGCAGATCAAATTAGATCCAGCAATATATTTTGGGATTTAGTAAGACCTAATTTGATCCGAAAAATGGCAGATCGAATTAGATCCAGCTATATATTTGTGGATGAACTTAGATCTAATTTGATACGAAAAATGACAGACCGAATTAGATCCAGTAATATATTTAGGGATAAACTTGGATCTAACTTTTTCAGAAAAATGCCTGATCGAATTAGATCCAGCAATATATTTGGGGATAAACGTGGATATAAATTGATCCGAACATTGGCAGATCAAATTAGATCCAGCAATATATTTGGGGATAAACTTGGATCTAAATTTATCAGAAAAATGGCAGATCGAATTAGATCCAGCAATTTATTTAGGTATTAAAATGGCAGATAGAATTAGAAACAGCAATATATTTGGGGATTGACATCTAAAACTATCCATAAAAATGACAGATAAAATTAGATGCCGCATTATATTTGGTACTACGTAAGATCTCCATTTATTTGGGATTAAATAAGATCCCAGACATATATTGCCAACTGTTCAAAAAATAATACACTGGCAGAGCACTGATTTTATAAAAATTACAATATTTTGTTAAAATAAGGTTTAAACTCAGAAGGTCTCGAGTTCGATATGCATTTTTTTTACAAAATGAATTTCTTTTTATAAAATTAAAATTTTTTTTCTATAAATTTTTTTATAAAATTATATATTTATTTTTTTATTAAATTGAAATCTTTGAATAAAATAATTTTATTTACATCTTTTTAACGCTCTACACCATTTCAATTGTATTAATTGTTTTTAAGATTTATTAATTGTATTTCAGAAATAATCAATTGAATTTCAGTTTTATCAATTGTATTTCAGAACTTATCAATTATTTTTCAGATTTATGAATTGTATTTCAGAACTAGTCAATTGAAGTTCAGTTTTATCAATTCTGTTTCAGAAATTATTAATTGTATTTCCGAAATTATCAAACTGTATTTCAGAAATTATCAATTGTATTTCAGAAATTATGAAATTTAATTTAGAAATTTTTCTCTATTAACTATGATAAACAATCAACAAGTTTTGAAATAGATTTGATTATTTCTGAAATACAATTAATAACTTCTGAAATACATTCCATAATTTCTGAAATACATTTAAAATTTGTGAAATGCAATTAATAGCTTCTGAAATACAGTTATTAAGGTTGAGTTACCATTTATGACCATATATTGCTTAAATGGCACCTTATATGACAATATACTGTTTAAATCGCACCATATATGATATGTTCCCTATTAAAAAAAATAATATGGAGCTTTATATGGTAATATATAACTTAGAGTCATCCACGTACCATTTGATCCGAAAAATGGCCCGATAAAATTGTATCAGTTGTTTATCAGTTTTTAACTTATTGTATCAGTTTAGATCTGACCTGATTAAATTATGTGTTAATCAGATGAAATTGTATCTAATTTTTGACCTGATACAATTTTATTGGTTTATATCACATGGTATCAGTTTAGGTCCAAATAGATATATTTGTATACAAAATTATATAGTTATATCCCAATTTTGACCTGATATCAGTTTAAAACTTTAATACAATTGTATAAGGTAAATGTCGGATACAATTATATTTTATTTATATAAAATTGAACCAATTACGATCAAACCTGACACCATTACATATAAACCGATAAAATTGCATCAAGTCAAAAATCGGATACAATTTCATCTGATTAACACATAATTTAATCAGGTCTGATCTAAACTGATACAATTAGATAAAAATTTATAAACAATCGATAAAAATATATCGGGCCATTCTTCGGATGAAACTGTATATTTATACAGATATAACTTAATCACATATATGACTATATGTAACTATTTTAATCGGGTTGTTTAAATGATACGATATATCAAAGTATATGGTACTATATACGGTAGCATATATTATCATATCTGGAACTGTATTAAAAATGTTGTTGAAATGGCACCATATATCATAATGTATGGTTTAAATGTCACCACATATGGTAATATATTGTTTAAATGATACCATATATCAATATATATTGCACCATATATAGTAGCATATATTATTATATCTGAAACTGTATTAAAAATGTTGTTCATGAGGTCCCATATATGAGCATATATTGTTGAAATGGCACCATATATGATAATATATGGTTTAAATGGCACCATATATAGTAATATATTACTTAAATAATACCATGTATAAATATATATTGCACTATATATAGTATCATATATTATCATATCTGGAACTGTATTAAAAATTTTGATCATGAGTTACCATATATGGCCATATATTGTTTAAATGGCACCATATATAATAATATATGGTTTCAATGGTACCATATATGATAATATATGGTTTGAATGGCACCATATATGATAATATATGGTGTGAATGTCACCGTATATGATAATATATTGCTTAAATAGCACCATATATAAATATATATCGCACTATATACAGTACCATATATTATCATATCTGGAATTGAATTAAATATTTTGTTAATGAAGTACCATATATGACCATATATTGTTTAAATGGCACCATATATGATAATATCTAGTTTAACTGTCACCATATATAATTATATATTTTTTAAATGATACCACCCGAGTAAAAAAAATTGATCTCGCGCAATATCTAATTATATCCAATTTGATATTGTTTAAGATCTGCTGTAATATCTAGCTGATCCATTTAGATCTCAAAATTGGGTGTATCCAATCATATCGTATTAGATCCCATTGTATATATGGGGATAAACTAAGATCAAGTTATATCTCAAAATTGGGAGGTCCAGTGATATCTTTGGGGATAAACCTAGATCTATTTTGATCCGAAAATTGGCGGATCCAGCTATATATTTGCGGATATTTTTAGATCTAATTTGATCCGAAAAATGGCGGATCCAATTAGATCCAGCTATATATTTGGGGATAAACTTAGATCTAATTTGATCTCAATTTTGGCAGATCAAATTAGATCCCGCAATATATTTGTGGATAAACGTATATCTAATTTGATCCGAAAAAGTGGCAGATCGAATTAGATCTAGCTATATATTTGGGGATAAACTTAGATCCAATTTGATCCGAAAAATGGCACATCGAATTAGATCCAGCAATATATATGTGGATAAACTTAGATCTAAATTTATCCGAAAAATTCCTAATCGAATTAGATCCAGCAATATATATGGGGATAAACTTGGATCTAAATTTAACCGAAAAATGGCAGATCAAATTAGATCCAGCAATATATTTGGCGATAAACTTGGATCTAAATTTATCAGAAAAATGGCAGATCGAATTATATCCAGCAATTTATTTCGGTATTAAAATGGCAGATCGAATTAGAAACAGCAATATATTTGGGGATTAACATCTAAAAGTATCCATAAAAATGACAGATAAAATTAGATGCCGCATTATATTTGGGTACTACGTAAGATCTCCATTTATGTGGGATTAAATAAGATCCCAGACATATATTGCCAACTGTTCAAAAAATAATAGACTGGCAGAGCACTGATTGTATAAAAATTACAATATTTTGTTAAAATAAGGTTTAAACTCAGAAGGGCTCGAGTTCAATATGCATTTCTTTTACAAAATGAATTTCTTTTTATAAAATTAAAATTTTTTTTTTCTATTCATTTTTTTATAAAATTATATATTTATTTTTTTATTAAATTGAAATCCTTGAATAAAATAATTTTATTTACATCTTTTTGACGCTCTACACCATTTCCAATTGTATTAATTGTTTTAAAATTTATCAATTGTATTTCAGAAATAATCAACTGAATTTCAGTTTTATCAATTGTGTTTCAGAACTCATCAATTATTTTTCACATTTATGAATTGTATTTCAGAACTAGTCAATTGAAGTTCAGTTTTATCAATTGTGTTTCAGAAATTATTAATTGTATTTCCGAAATTCACAACTGTATTTCAGAAATTATCAAACTGTATTTCAGAAATTATCAATCGTATTTCTGAAATTATGAAATGTATTTGAGAAATTTTTCTCTATTAGCTATGGAATTCTGAAATAGATTTCATTATTTCTGGACACAACTAAATAAATAAATAAATAATTAAATTTGCGTAATATTGTAGTTTCTGAAGTGCAAATAATATTTTGTGATATACAATTAAAATTTTCTAAAATACATTTAATAATTTCTGGAATACCTTTTTTCGATGCTTATAAGTTAGCTCGAAATGCTTTTATCATTCATTTAATTTGTAGCTATCACACATCTATAACAAGTCTCGTTAGATTAGAGTGTAGAGATCTTGGCTGACAATCTGGTGGACTGGGTTAAATTTCATGTTTTTAAAAGCAAATATTAAAAAAAAGTTTTCTCAATTTTTTCAAAAATGTTTTTTGAAATCTATTTTTTGCCAAGATAGTTAATGCAACGTTCTGCCAACTCATAACCGACCATCGCCAACGGTTTGCCAGCATTGTGCCGATTATATTTTTCTGTCTGGGATGTTAAACTTAAACCTATTGTATATTAACATTAATTAACACTATATTTTTATTTTTATGAAATACATTTTTATTTTATTATAAGTTAACATTAAATTAAATTTTAGATAATGGCACCAATTTGTAGTTGTAATTATTATATATTAAATCGTATATTCATAAACATTCTATACAGTTAGACGAGGTTTATGGAACTATTTAACTTTATAAAGTGTTTATAAATTATAACTTAAATGTACATATATATATGTTAAATGTACATGAACAAATTGTTGATATGGACCCACAAATTGTATCTCAACTGATATTGGAATTATTGTACCATTACCATACATCAATATATATTAAATGATATACATATATTACAATATATGACACTGTATTATAAATATTGTTAATGAAGTAACATACATTATTCAAATTAAACCATATATGGAATTGTATTCAAAATGTTGATGTGGTACCAAATTTGACCATATATTGTTTAAATTGTGCCATATATGACAATATATTGTTTAAATGATACCATATATGTCTATATATTAATATTGTTTAAATGACACCATATATCAATATATATGGTAGCATATATTATCATATCTGCATCTGTATTAAAAATGTCGTTCATCAGGTACCATATATGAGCATATATTGTTGAAATGGCACCATATATGACAATATATGGTTTAAATGACACCATATATGGTAATATATTGCTTAAATAACACCATATGTAAATATATATGGCACTATATATGGTAGCATATATTATCATATGTGGAACTGTATTAAAAATATTGTTCATGAGGTACCATATATGGGCATATATTGTTGAAATTGCACCATATATGATAATATATGGTTTAAAAGGTACCATATATGATAATATATGGTTTGAATGGCACCATATATGATAATATATGGTTTGAATGGCACCATATATGATAATATATAGCTTAAATGACACCATATATAAATATATATCGCACTATATATAGTACCATATATTATCATATCTGGAACTGAATTAAAGATTTGGTTTATGAGGTACCATATATGACCATATATTGTTTAAATGGCACCATATATGATAATATCTAGTTTAACTGTCACCATATATAATTATATATTGTTTAAATGATACCATATATAATTATATATTGCTAAAATGCCACCATATATATTAAGATATAGTTCTATATATAACTATATATGCAATAAGATCAACCATGTTATATAATATATAATTATATATGCCATATCTAATATTATGAAGGCCGATATCTAATTAGATGAAATTATATATGGCATAATATAAGGAAAATTTTTCGGAAAAAACGTCATATATAATTATATATGGATATACATAACCACATGTCTAATTATATATTGTAATATATGCCACATATGATTATATATAATTTTTTTTACTCGGGCATGTATAATTATATATTCCCGAGTAAAAAAAATTGATCTCGCGCAATATCTAATTATATCCAATTGGATATTGTTTAAGATCTGCTGTAATCTCTAGCTGATCCAATTAGATCTCAAAATTGGGTGTATCCAATCATATCGTATTAGATCCCATTGTATATATGGGGATAAACTAAGATCAAGTTATATCTCAAAATTGGGAGGTCCAGTGATATCTTTGGGGATAAACCTGGATCTATTTTGATCCGAAAATTGGCGGATCCATCTATATATTTGCGGATATTTTTAGATCTAATTTGATCCGAAAAATGGCGGATCCAATTAGATCCAGCTATATATTTGGGGATAAACTTAGATCTAATTTGATCTCAATTTTGGCAGATCAAATTAGATCCCGCAATATATTTGTGGATAAACGTATATCTAATTTGATCCGAAAAAGTGGCAGATCGAATTAGATCTAGCTATATAGTTGGGGATAAACTTAGACCTAATTTGATCCGAAAAATGGCACATCGAATTAGATCCAGCAATATATTTGTGGATAAACTTAGATATAAATTGATCTGAAAAATGGCAGGTCAAATTAGATCCAGCAATATATTTGTGGATTAACTTAGATCTAATTTGATCCGAAAAATGGCACATCGAATTAGATTCAGCAATATATTTGTGGATAAACTTGGATATAAATTGAATAGAAAATTGGCCGATCAAATTAGATCCAGCAATATATTTTGGGATTTAGTAAGACCTAATTTGATCCAAAAAATGGCAGATCGAATTAGATCCAGCTATATATTTGTGGATAAACTTAGATCTAATTTGATCCGAAAAAGTGGCAGATCGAATTAGATCCAGCAATATATTTAGGGATAAACTTGGATGTAAATTTATCCGAAAAATGGCAGATCGAATTAGAAACAGCAATATATTTGGGAATTGACATCTAAAAGTATCCATAAAATTGACAGATAAAATTAGATGCCGCATTATATTTGGATACTACGTAAGATCTCCATTTATTTGGGATTAAATAAGATCCCAGACATATATTGCCAACTGTTCAAAAAATAATAGACTGGCAGAGCACTGATTGTATAAAAATTACAATATTTTGTTAAAATAAGGTTTAAACTCAGAAGGTAACGAGTTCAATATGCATTTCTTTTACAAAATGACTTTCTTTTTATAAAATTAAAATTTTTTTTTCTATAAATTTTTTTATAAAATTATATATTTAATTTTTTTTTAAATTGAAATCTTTGAATAAAATAATTTTATTTACATCTTTTTGACGCTCTACACCATTTCCAATTGTATTAATTGTTTTAAAATTTATCAATTGTATTTCAGAAATAATCAATTGAATTTCAGTTTTATCAATTGTGTTTCAGAACTCATCAATTATTTTTCACATTTATGAATTGTATTTCAGAACTAGTCAATTGAACTTCAGTTTTATCAATTGTGTTTCAGAAATTATTAATTGTATTTCCGAAATTCACAACTGTATTTCAGAAATTATCAAACTGTATTTCAGAAATTATCAATCGTATTTCCGAAATTATGAAATGTATTTGAGAAATTTTTCTCTATTAGCTATGAAATTCTGAAATAGATTTCATTATTTCTGGACACAACTAAATAAATAAATAATTAAATTTGCGTAATATTGTAGTTTCTGAAGTGCAAATAATATTTTGTGATATACAATTAAACTTTTCTAAAATACATTTAATCATTTCTGGAATACCTTTTTTCGATGCTTATAAGTTAGCTCGAAATGCTTTTATCGTTCATTTAATTTGTAGCTATCACACATCTATAACAAGTGTCGTTAGATTAGAGTGTAGGGGTTGGCTGACAATCTGGTGGATTGGGTTAAATTTCATGTTTTTAAAAGCAAATATTAAAAAAAGTTTTCTCAATTTTTTTCAAAAATGTTTTTTGAAATCTATTTTTTTGCCAAGATAGTTAATGCAACGTTCTGCCAACGCATAACCGACCATCGCCAACGGTTTGCCAGCATTGTGCCGATTATATTTTTCTGTCTGGGATGTTAAACTTAAACCTATTGTGTATTAACATTAATTAACACTATATTTTTATTTTTAGGAAATACATTTTTATTTTATTATAAGTTAACATTAAATTAAATTTTAGATAATGGCACCAATTTGTAGTTGTAATTATTATATATTAAATCGTATATTCATAAACATTATATACAGTTAGACGAGGTTTATGGAACTATTTAACTTTATAAAGTGTTTATAAATTATAACTTAAATGTACATATATATATGTTAAATGTACGTGAACAAATTGTTGATATGGACCCACAAATTGTAACTCAACTGATATTGGAATTATTGTACCATTACCATACATCAATATATATGAAATGATATACATATATTACAATATATGACACTGTATTATAAATATTGTTAATGAAGTAACATATCTGATAATATTTTTTATAGCGCCATACATAGTTTTACATTATTCAAATTAAACCATATATGGAATTGTATTCAAAATGTTGATGTGGTACCAAATTTGACCATATATTGTTTAAATTGTGCCATATATGACAATATATTGTTTAAATGATACCATATATGTCTATATATTAATATTGTTTAAATGACACCATATATCAATATATATGGGACTATATATGGTAGCATATATTATCATATCTGCATCTGTATTAAAAATGGCGTTCATCAGGTACCATATATGAGCATATATTGTTGAAATGGCACCATATATGACAATATATGGTTTAAATGGCACCATATATGGTAATATATTGCTTAAATAACACCATATATAAATATATATGGCACTATATATGGTAGCATATATTATCATATGTGGAACTGTATTAAAAATATTGTTCATGAGGTACCATATATGGGCATATATTGTTGAAATTGCACCATATATGATAATATATGGTTTGAATAGCACCATATATGATAATATATGGTTTGAATGGCACCATATATGATAATATATAGCTTAAATAACACCATATATAAATATATATCGCACTATATATAGTACCATATATTATCATATCTGGCACTGAATTAAAGATTTGGTTTATGAGGTACCATATATGACCATATATTGTTTAAATGGCACTATATATGATAATATCTAGTTTAACTGTCACCATATATAATTATATATTGTTTAAATGATACCATATATAATTATATATTGCGTAAATGCCACCATATATATTAAGATATAGTTCTATATATAACTATATATGCAATAAGATCAACCATGTCATGTAATATATAATTATATATGCCATATCTAATATTATGAAGGCAAATATCTAATTAGATGAAATTATATATGGCATAATATAAGGAAAAATTTTGTGAAAAAACGTCATATATAATTATATATGGATATACATAACGACATGTATAATTATATATTGTAATATATGCCATATATGATTATATATAATTTTTTTTACTCGGGTTGCTAAAATGCCACCATATATATTAAGATATAGTTCTATATATAACTATATATGCAATAAGATCAACCATGTCATGTAATATATAATTATATATGCCTTATCTAATATTACGAGGGCCGATATCTAATTAGATGAAATTATATATGGCATAATATAAGGAAAAATTTTGTGAAAAAACGTCATATATAATTATATATGGATATACATAACGACATGTATAATTATATATTGTAATATATGCCATATATGATTATATATAATTTTTTTTACTCGGGAATATATACGGGATGGTATCATTCAAACAATATATAATTATATATGGTGACAGTTAAACTAGATATTATCATATATGGTGCCATTTAAACAATATATGGTCATATATGGTACCTCATAAACCAAATTTTTAAATCAGTTCCAGATATGATAATATATGGTACTATATATAGTGCGATATATATTTATATATGGTGTTATTTAAGCTATATATTATCATATATGGTGCCATTCAAACCATATATTATCATATATGGTGCCATTCAAACCATATATTATCATATATGGTACCATTTAAACCATATATTATCATATATGGTGCAATTTCAACAATATATGCCAATATATGGTACCTTATGAACAATATTTTTAATACAGTTCCACATATGATAATATATGCTACCATGTATTGTGCCATATATATTTATATATGCCCGGTGAAAAATTACCATATATGAACATTTATGGTTCAACCATATATGTATGGATCCGAAAAATGAGGTAACACCTAAGTATATGTTCATATATGGACATATATGAACATATACATTTATTAAATATATGCGAATACATGCGAACGTTGCTGTCCTTTATTATAAGGTTGTACGATAGATATAAATTTATGTATGAAATTCAAATTAGGCGCTAAATATGTTCCTTTTTTTATTCATGGCATCAAATATAATTCCATATTTATCCAAATATGAGTTCCTTTTACATATATGGAAAAATGTATTCTTCGAAATATGTTCATATACAAGTCCCTTTTGCATAAATTGAATAACATATACTTTCATATTTGTCCATATATGAGTGTCATTTCCATATATGAAATAACAGATGCTTCCATATATGTCAGTATATGAAATTTTTTCCATATATGGAATCACATATACTTCCATATATGTTCATAAAAAATCCATATTTGTTCATATGTGTCCATACATAAACCATATATGAACATGTTTGAGCGTATATGAACATTTTTCACCGGGTGGTGTTATTTATGCAATATATTACCATATATGGTGCCATTTAAACCATATATTGTCATATATGGTGCCATTTCAACAATATATGCTCATATATGGTACCTGATGAACGACATTTTTAATACAGATGCAGATATGATAATATATGCTACCATATATAGTCCCATATATATTGATATATGGTGTCATTTAAACAATATTAATATATAGACATATATGGTATCATTTAAACAATATATTGTCATATATGGCACAATTTAAACAATATATGGTCAAATTTGGTACCACATCAACATTTTGAATACAATTCCATATATGGTTTAATTTGAATAATGTAAAACTGTATGGCGCTATAAAAATATTATCAGATATGTTACTTCATTAACAATATTTATAATACGGTGTCATATATTGTAATATATGTATATCATTCAATATATATTGATGCATGGTAACCCGGGTAAAAATCTTAATATGATGTCATATATAATTATATCTTATTTGATAAGTCCCCATATACAACGACATACAACTTGATCTGAAAAATGGGTCATCTACTTGTGTCTAATTATATCAAATAAGATATAATTTGATACAGTTTGATCCGAGATTTGTCCATATGCAGCACATCAAATTACATCTAATTCGATATAAAAATATCTGATTTTATATATATTTATTGTCTAATAGTAAGTATACTTTTTATGCATACCGGCTATTAAATTGATATTGAAATTTCTATAGCTTGAGCAATTTTAAAGTCCCAAATTTTATAACATAAATAATAAATAATGCTTTTGTCTTCTAAATCGCACCCATCATTTTTTAATGTAAATTTTATATGCAAAAAAATCACGTGAAAATTATTTAGCTGTGGAGAAATTAACTCTTAATTTATATTAATTCGTATGAGATCATATAGAAAGTTATATAAAATTACAAGAATATATTTTTAGTATGACGATACATACAGTGTTATATAACTTAGTATCGAACCATATATAATCATATCGGTCACTGCATATATTTTGATTAGTTTTATATGGCTTATGTAGTTATATATGGAGTCAGATGTGGGGATATGTAATAACATCAATTACCGTACAAAAAATTCATTAAAAAAATAATATCAGATGTAGTTGTATATAATGATATGTGTCTTAATGTGACTCCATTCACTGTCAGATATAACCCAATCACATTATATATAACAATATATAAGTATTTTTACTCGGGAATGGTACAATAATTCCAATATCAGTTGAGATACAATTTGTGGGTCCATATCAACAATTTGTTCACGTACATTTAACATATATATATGTACATTTAAGTTATAATTTATAAACACTTTATAAAATTAAATAGTTCCATAAACCTCGTCTAACTGTATATAATGTTTATGAATATACGATTTAATATATAATAATTACAACTACAAATTGGTGCCATTATCTAAAATGTTAACTTATAATAAAATAAAAATGTATTTCCTAAAAATAAAAAAATAGTGTTAATTAATGTTAATATACAATAGGTTTAAGTTTAACATCCCAGACAGAAAAATATAATCGGCACAATGCTGGCAAACCGTTGGCGATGGTCGGTTATGCGTTGGCAGAACGTTGCATTAACTATCTTGGCAAAAAAATAGATTTCAAAAAACATTTTTCAAAAAATTGAGAAAACTTTTTTTAATATTTGCTTTTAAAAACATGAAATTTAACCCAGTCCACCAGATTGTCAGCCAAGACCTCTACACTCTAATCTAACGAGACTTGTTATAGATGTGTGATAGCTACAAATTAAATGAATGATAAAAGCATTTCGAGCTAACTTATAAGCATCGAAAAAAGGTATTCCAGAAATTATTAAAAGTATTTTAGAAAATTTTAATTGTATATCACAAAATATTATTTGCACTTCAGAAACTACAATATTACGCAAATTTAATTATTTATTTATTTAGTTGTGTCCAGAAATAATGAAATCTATTTCAGAATTTCATAGCTAATAGAGAAAAATTTCTCAAATACGTTTCATAATTTCGGAAATACGATTGATAATTTCTGAAATACAGTTTGATAATTTCTGAAATACAGTTGTGAATTTCGGAAATACAATTAATAATTTCTGAAACACAATTGATAAAACTGAACTTCAATTGACTAGTTCTGAAATACAATTCATAAATGTGAAAAATAATTGATGAGTTCTGAAACACAATTGATAAAACTGAAATTCAATTGATTATTTCTGAAATACAATTGATAAATTTTAAAACAATTAATACAATTGGAAATGGTGTAGAGCGTCAAAAAGATGTAAATAAAATTATTTTATTCAAAGATTTCAATTTAATAAAAAAATAAATATATAATTTTATAAAAAAATTTATAGAAAAAAAAATTTTAATTTTATAAAAAGAAATTCATTTTGTAAAAGAAATGCATATCGAACTCGAGCCCTTCTGAGTTTAAACCTTATTTTAACAAAATATTGTAATTTTTATACAATCAGTGCTCTGCCAGTCTACAGTGAACAGTTGGCAATATATGTCTGGGATCTTATTTAATCCCAAATAAATGGAGATCTTACGTAGTACCCAAATATAATGCGGCATCTAATTTTATCTGTCATTTTTATGGATACTTTTAGATGTCAATCCCCAAATATATTGCTGTTTCTAATTCCATCTGCCATTTTAATACCGAAATAAATTGCTGGATCTAATTCGATCTGCCATTTTTCTGATAAATTTAGATCCAAGTTTATCCCCAAATATATTGCTGGATCTAATTTGATCTGCCATTTTTCGGTTAAATTTAGATACAAGTTTATCCCCATATATATTGCTGGATCTAATTCGATTAGGAATTTTTCGGATAAATTTAGATCTAAGTTTATCCACTTATATATTGCTGGATCTAATTCGATCTGGCATTTTTCGGATAAATTTACATCCAAGTTTATCCCTAAATATATTGCTGGATCTAATTCGATCTGCCACTTTTTCGGATCAAATTAGATCTAAGTTTATCCACAAATATATAGCTGGATCTAATTCGATCTGCCATTTTTCGGATCAAATTAGGTCTTACTAAATCCCAAAATATATTGCTGGATCTAATTTGATCTGCCAATTTTCTATTCAATTTATATCCAAGTTTATCCACAAATATATTGCTGAATCTATTTCGATCTGCCATTTTTCGGATAAATTTAGATCTAAGTTAATCCACAAATATATTGCTGGATCTAATTTGATCTGCCATTTTTCAGATCAATTTATATCTAAGTTTATCCACAAATATATTGCTGGATCTAATTCGATGTGCCATTTTTCGGATCAAATTAGATCTAAGTTTATCCCCAAATATATAGCTAGATCTAATTCGATCTGCCACTTTTTCGGATCAAATTAGATATACGTTTATCCACAAATATATGGCGGGATCTAATTTGATCTGCCAAAATTGAGATCAAATTAGATCTAAGTTTATCCCCAAATATATAGCTGGCTTTAATTGGATCCGCCATTTTTCGGATCAAATTAGATCTAAAAATATCCGCAAATATATAGCTGGATCCGCCAATTTTCGGATCAAAATAGATCTAGGTTTATCCCCAAAGATATCACTGGACCTCCCAATTTTGAGATATAACTTGATCTTAGTTTATCCCCATATATACAATGGGATCTAATACGATATGATTGGATACACCCAATTTTGAGATCTAATTGGATCAGCTAGATATTACAGTAGATCTTAAGCAATATCAAATTAGATATGATTAGATATTGCGCGAGATCAATTTTTTTTACTCGGGTTATCCCATTAATTGCAGATCGAATTAGATCCAGAAATTTATTTGGGTATTAAAATGGCAGATCGAATTAAAAACAGCAATATATTTGGGGATTGACATCTAAAACTATCCAGAAAAATTACAGATAAAATTAGATACCGCATTATATTTGGGTACTACGTAAGATCTCCATTTATTTGGGATTAAATAAGATCCCAGCAAGATATTGACAACAGTTCAAAAAATAATACACTTGCAGAGCACTGATTTTATAAAAATTACAATATTTTGTTAAAATAAGGTTTAAACTCAGAAGGTCTGGAGTTCGATACCGTTCACGGCTATGCATTTTTTTTATAAAAAGAATTTCTTTTTATAAAATTATAATTTTATTTTCTATAAATGTTTTTATAAAATTATATTTTTTTTTATTAAATTGAATTTTTTAAAAAACATAATTTTAATTTTATTAAATGATAAAATTAAAACAAAAAGGTCAGAAAACATATATTACAATTTAAAAATAATTTTATTTACATCTTTCTAACGCTCTACACCATTTCCAATTGTATCAATTGTTTTAAAGATTTATCAATTGTATTTCAGAAATAATCAATTGAATTTCAGTTTTATCAATTGTATTTCAGAACTTATCAATTATTTTTCAGATTTATGAATTGTATTTCAGAACTAGTCAATTGAATTTCAGTTTTATCAATTGTATTTCAGAAATTATTAATTGTATTTCCGAAATTCACAACTGTATTTCAGAAATTATCAAACTGTATTTCAGAAATTATCAATTTTATTTCAGAAATTATGAAATATAATTTAGAAATTTTTCTCTATTAACTATGATAAACAATCAACGAGTTCTGAAATAGATTTTATTATTTCTGAAATACAATTAATAAATTTCTGAAAATCATTCCATAATTTCTGAAATGAATTTAAAATTTCTGAAATACAATTAATAGCTTCTGAAATACAGTTAATATTGTAGTTGCTGATGACTTACCATATATGACCATATATTGTTTAAATGGCACCATATATGGTATGTTCCCTCCCGTGAAAAAAAATTTATTCCCCAGGTGAAAATGTTCATATATGGTCATATATGGCAACATATATGAGTTCATATATGTGTTCGGATCCGAAATTTGAGGGTATATGGCCATATATGGAGATATATGAATGTTCATATAATTTTTTTTTAAATAAAAATATTGCTTTTTTTATTTAAATGAAATGTAAATATGTGACGCGCAAAATAGAAAGGGACCTAAGGGTAAAAAAAGGGTAAAAAAAGGGCATGGGATCGGTCTCATTCGATGCTCAGATGTTGTCCACATCAAAACAAAAAAAAAATTGATTTTTTTACCCTTAAGTCCCTTTCTCTATGCGCTGTCATATATTACAATTCTTACTGATGAATTTTTACATTTGAATGAAATTGAGAAATTATGAAATTTTTAATGGACATAAACATTTTACTTCAAGTTTAGAAATTATTTTATGACTGTTTTTTGATTATTTAATGATTGTTTATACACTAATAGAAAAAAGTATGTAAAAATTTTAGTTAAACCTAATAAAAATTAGTTCAAAATAAAAAACTGCTGAATTAGCAGAGTATTTTTGCTAAATATAAATAAGATAGGTACAGCAAAAATAAAACTGTTTAATATATTTACAAATTTTGAGTTATAATTGAGCTAAATTTCAGTGATTAGGAAATAAAATTAAATTGTAGTATTAGACAAAAAACATTACATACAATTTTAAATTTTCAAAGTTCCTTTTTCGTTTTTTGTTTTTAATAAATAGATTTAGCAGTTTTATTTTTGCTGTTTTTATCTTACTGCAACATTTATCATTTTATTTCAGAAGTTATCAATTGTTTTTCAGATTTATCAATTGTATTTCAGAAATAATCAATTGAATTTCAGTTTACTCAATTGTATTGAAGGAGTTATGATTTGTTTTTCAGATTTACAAATTGTATTACAAATAATCAATTGTATTTCAGAAACTGCCAATTGTATTTAAGAAATTATCAAATGTATTGTATTTCAAAATTTTTTGAATATATATGAACCAATATATGGACCAATAAATGCAGAATATTATCATATATGGATTCATACATTTGAATGTATTTACCCATATATGCTTCCATACATAACATATATGTTCATATATGATCATACATTAAACCATATATGATCATACATGAAACCATATATGACAATATATGAACATATATGAACATTTTCACCTGGGTCGGTAGCATATCTTTGTTTATTTGGCATCACACTAAATTATATAAAATTTCATCCGGAAAATAGATTAATCAAATTGTATATAAACGAATAAAAAAGATATTTGAATTGATATAATTTCATCCAATTTTATCGGATTGCATTAAATTTTGTTTTTTTTATATGAATAAATATGTATAGTGTAGGAAAATAACCAATTAATTAACTGAGAGAATTATCTGAATGATATTAATAAATTTTTGCATAAAACCGATTAATTTTTACTGGGCCTCATCCACTGAAACTTTTTATTTAATTAATGGAATTTTTCATAAAATGTTGTGAAAATATTCATTTTATTTATTAAAAGTTCCATACACTCAATGAAAAAGTTTTTCATCTAGTTTAAGAAAATTTTTCATTTACCTTGTGAAGAAAACTTTATTATTTATTATTTTACGCAAAAGTATATAATTGTATTTAAATCAACATATATTTTGTTCGATTCGAGATAGTAAATAATTTTATCTAAAATATTTTGTGTCTTGGGTCACATTTAGTTTTATAAAATGTTGTTCGAAGCAATATACAAATTTATCTTCAACGAGATATAATTTGATCAAGTATATGTATTTGTATATGGCATATAAAATGATATAAGAGAAAATATATTTCCGGATATGATTATATAAGGCAACGAATAAGAAAATTTTAAAATCAGAATCGCAGATAAACTCAAATTTAATTTTAAACGTTGTTATTCACTCTCTAATATGAATAGATACAATTGGATCAAGCCTAACTTCATTGAATCTAATCGTTTTTTCACGGGGTATTAAAAAAAACAATATGGAGCTTTATATGGTAATATATAACTTAGAGTCATCCATGTACCATTTGATCCGAAAAATGGCCCGATAAAATTGTATGAGTTGTTTATCAGTTTTTATATAATTGCATCAGTTTAGATCTGACCTGATTAAATTATGTGTTAATTAGATGAAATTGTATCAGATTTTTGACCTGATACAATATTATTGGTTTATATCACATCCCAGCAAAATCTTTCATTACCAAATAAGTGGTTATATAATAGAAATTAATAGCTCCGCACAACTTATTTTTTGGCGTCTAAACTCATTATTTTTGTTTGGCGTGGTCGTTTTTATAAGTAGTCACGCTTACCCGCTCGCTTACGAAAAAATGAGAAATAAGTAGTTATGAGATTTTGAATAATAAGTGGTTACACACATGCTTACAAAAAGTTGAATTATAAGTGGTTATCCGATTGCTTACTTGATTCTTAAAAATAAGGATTTAAGCAAATACTATTAGCTTAAGGAAATACATTCAGAAAAATTTAAGTTTTCTGTAGTGTGTAATTTTAGGACTCGTCATAAAAATTTAAACATAAAACATATTTACATATAATAAAAAAATTTAACTGTGTAAAAAGTACTTATTTCAACTAATACAAGTAAGTCATTATTTTATATTTAGAAACAATGCATACAATAGGCCATTATTAGGAATTCATTATTTTATATTATAAAATAATGCAAAAGGTAATGATATATCATTTTTGGTAATGCAGATAGTAATGAGGTGTCATTACCAATATTTTGCTGGGATGGTATCAATTTAGGTCCAAATATATTTGTATACAAAATTATATAGTTATATCCCAATTTTGAGCTGATATCAGTTTAAAACTTTGATACAATTGTATAAGGTAAAGGTCGGATACAATTATATTTTATTTACCCGGTGAAAAATGCTCATATACGCTCAAACATGTTCATATATGGTTTATGTATGGACACATATGAACAAATATGGATTTTTTATGAACATATATGGATTTTATATGAACATATATGGAAGTATATGTGATTCCATATATGGAAAAAATTTCATATACTGACATATATGGAAGCATCTGTTATTTCATATATGGAAATGGCACTCATATATGGACAAATACGAAAGTATATGCTATTCAGTTTATACAAAAGGGACTTGTATATGAACATATTTCGAAGAATACATTTTTCCATATATGTAAAAGGAACTCATATTTGGATAAATTTGGAATTATATTTAATGCCATGAATAAAAAAAGGAACATATGTAGCGCCTAATTTGAATGTCATACATAAATTTATATCTATCGTACAACCTTATAATAAAGGACAGCAACGTTCGCATGTATTCGCATATATTTAATAAATGTATATGTTCATATATGTCCATATATGAACATATACTTAGGTGTTACCTCATTTTTCGGATTCATACCAGAGATGGGAGTAATTAATTACTTTGTAATGACCATTGCAGGTTTTCATTACCATTAAATCTATAAAATGAACATTAAAAAAAATTCATTACCATTACAAAATGTAATTGCAATGAAAAAAATGTTAATTTTATTTGTTTTCTTTACATGTAATGAAACTTTTTTATAATTTTCATTACAATACGCAATCGTAGTAAAAACAAAAAATCATTTTCATTTTTTCTACACTAGGTAGACAAATGAAATTTCATTACCATTACTTAACATAATGATGTAAAGAACGTTTTGTTCTTTGTTCTACACTAAAAAATTTTCCTTTATGTAAATTTTTTTTCGCAATTTTTTTTTGGCAACTAGCCACCAAACTTTGATGTATGTCTCTAGATTATAAATTTAAAAAAACCGCACTTAAAAAACAGCAAAATTATGGCGGAACGCGAAAAAAGACTTTATGGCAGAAAAATTCAATTAAAAAACTTAATCAGCGATTAACATTCTTCAAACAAATATACTGATGCAAAAAGTTTCGTTTTGGCAAATTTTTTTCGCGATTTTTTTTTTGCAACTAACCACCAAAATTTGTTATATGAAATAGGCATTATAGTCCCTAAATTACAAATTTTAAGAAACCGCACTTACAAAATTCAAAAACAATGGTGGGACGCGAAAAAAGACTTTATGGTAAAACGAGTAAAAAGGTTAAAGTCAGGCATGCCTACACCAGTCTGGTGTATTGTTTGGATCCGAAATTCGAATGGGTTAAAATGGGGCTTGTGTCAAAATTTTCTATAATGTGAGTCAGCGCACCAAATTTCATTAAAATATCTTAATATTTGCGACCTGCAGTGTGTAACCAAGCCAATTTTGGGGGACCCCTAAACATAGACCGATGTTCACCAAAATCAATAGGCTTCGTCCTTGGGCCAACATAGGTCTATGTACCAAATTTCATCAAAATATCTTAATATTTGCGACCTGCAACGTATAAAGAGTATAATTTTGGTAGGACCCTTATATGGGCACTAGGTCTAAACATGGACCGATGTTCACCAAAATCAATAGGCTGCGTTACTGGGCCAAAGTAGGTCTGTGTACCAAATTTCATCAAAATATCTTAATATTTACGACCTGCAGCGTATAAACAGTATAATTTTGGTAGGACCCTTATATGGGCACTAGGTCTAAACATGGACCGATGTTCACCAAAATCAATAGGCTGCGTTATTCGGCCAATATAGGTCTGTGTACCAAATTTCATCAAAATATCTTAATATTAGCGACCTGCAGCGTATAAAGAGTATAATTTTGGTAGGACCCTTATATGGGCACTAGGTCTAAACATGGACCGATGTTCACCAAAATCAATAGGCTGCGTTACTGGGCTAACATAGGTCTGTGTACCTAATTTCGTCAAAATATCTTAATATTTACGACCTGCAGCGTATAAACAATATAATTTTGGTAGGACCCTTATATGGGCACTAGGTCTAAACATGGACCGATGTTCACCAAAATCAAACTTGTTCGTCCTTGGGCCAACATAGGTCAGCGTACCAAATTTCATCAAAATATCTTAATATTTGCACATAGTGGTGTAGGGTATAAAAATTTAATCAAAACACTTATTCAGCGATTTACATTCTGCAAACAAATCTATTGATGTAAGAATTTTCCTTTTTGAAATTTTTTTTTCGCGATTTTTTTCGCGGTTTTTTTTAACTAGCTCCCAAACTTTCTTGTATGAAATGGGCATTATAGTCCCTAGATTACAAATTTTAAGAAACCGCACTTAAAAAATTCAAAAATAATGGTGGGACGCGAAAAAAGACTTTATGGTAAAAAAATTTAATTAAAACACTTATTCAGCGATTTACATTATGCAAACAAATCTATTGATGTAAGAATTTTCCTCTTTGAAAATTTTTTTTTCGCGATTTTTTTTAACTAGCTCCCAAACTTTCTTGTATGAAACGGGTATTATAGTCACTAGAATATAAATTTTAAGAAACCGCACTTAAAAAACTCCAAAATAACGGCGGGACGCGAAAAAAGACTGTATGGTAAAAAAATTTAATTAAAACACTTAATCAGCGACTTACATTCTGCAAACAAATCTATTGATGTAAGAATTTTCCTTTTTGTAATTTTTTTTTTTTCGCGATTTTTTCCCGATTTTTTTAACTAGCTCCCAAACTTTGTTGCATGAAACGGGCATTATAGTCCCTAGATTACAAATTTTAATAAACTGCACTTAAAAAACTCGAAAAGAATGGCGGGACGCGAAAAAAGACTTTATGGTAAACAAATTTAATTAAAACACTTAATCAGCGACTTACATTCTGCAAACAAATCTATTGATGTAAGAATTTTCCTTTTTGTAAATTTTTTTTTCGCGATTTTTTCGCGGTTTTTTTGAACTAGCTCCCAAACTTTGTTGTATGAAACGGGCATTATAGTCCCTAGATTACAAATTTTAATAAACCGCACTTAAAAAACTCCAAAATAATGGCGGGACGCGAAAAATGACTTTATGGTAAAAAAATTTAATTAAAACACTTATTCAGCGATTTACATTCTGCAAACAAATCTATTGATGTAAGAATTTTCCTTTTTGTAAATTTTTTTTCGCGATTTTTTTCGCGGTTTTTTTTTAACTAGTCCCCAAACTTTGTTGTATGAAACGGGTATTATAGTCACTAGAATATACATTTTAAGAAACCGCACTTAAAAAACTCCAAAATAATGGCGGGACGCGAAAAAAGACTTTATGGTAAAAGAATTGAAGTTTAAAATTTTTCTTTTTGATTTTTTTTTTGCAATTTTTTTTTTTCAACTAGCCACCAAACTTTGTTGTACGAAATGAGTATTATAGTCCTTAGATTATAAATTAAAAAAAAAAACGCACTTACAAAATTGCAAAATAATGGCGGATAGCGAAAAAAGACTATGGTACTAGAATTGAATTAAAAAACTTAATCAGCTATTTATGTTCTGCAAAGAAATATATTAACTTCGACAAAAACGGCATGTAATGAAAAACAAATGGGTGTTTCATTACTATGTAAACATTAGGTAAAAGTAATGAAAATTAAAAAAAGGTTCATTTTAATTTTCAAAACAAATGAAAATTAAAAAAAATATTCATTACCATTTTTTAACGCAATGGTAATGAAAAAAAAAACATTAGCATTTCTTCAAAAAATGGTAATGATAAAAAAAGCTCCATTACCATTACATCAAGTAATGGTAATGAAAATGTAATGGTAATGATTTTAGCCCATCTCTGATCCATCCATATATGGTTGAACCATAAATGTTCATATATGGACATTTTTCACCGGGTATATAAAATTTAACCAATTACGATCAAACCGATAAAATTGTACCAGCCCGGTGAAAAATGTCCATATATGAACATTTATGTACATATACACCTAAGTATATGTTCATATATGGACATATATGAACATATAGATTTATTATATATATGCGAATACATGCGAACGTTGCTGTCCTTTATTATAAGGTTGTACGATAGATATAAATTTATGTATGACATTCAAATTAGGCGCTAAATATGTTCCTTTTTTTATTCATGGCATTAAATATAATTCCATATTTATCCAAATATGAGTTCCTTTTACATATATGGAAAAATGTATTCTTTGAAATATGTTCATATACAAGTCCCTTTTGCATAAATTGAATAACATATACTTTCATATTTGTCCATATATGAGTGCCATTTCCATATATGAAATAACAGATGCTTCCATATATGTCAGTATATGAAATTTTTTCCATATATGGAATCACATATACTTCCATATGTGTTCATATAAAATCCATATATGTTCATAAAAAATCCATATTTGTTCATATGTGTCCATACATAAACCATATATGAACATGTTTGAGCGTATATGAGCATTTTTCACCGGGAGGTCAAAAACACATAATTTAATCAGGTCAGATCTAAACTGATACATTTAGATAAAAATTGATAAACAATTGATAAAAATATATCGGGCCATTCTTCGGATGAAACTGTATATTTATACAGATACAGATTGTTAGCGTGCCTTAAAGGTTAGAATTAAATTTCATTTATATAAAATAAAACAAAATATTTGTTTCTAAGGTAAAATAATTGTTAAGGTAAATTTATTATAGATAAGTCGTATTCGTGGTTGATGATTTTCTTAAAATTTGCTTTTTTTAAATACAGTTTTTTATAATAAAAACCTTCACTCACCCAGCCACCACAAATGAATAATTCTGACACAACAATAATTCTTGACAATATACGTGTGTCTGTCAAGATAATTTGTTAAAGTGCGCACATAGTTAGATCGACTCTTAAATAGTTTTGTTCATTTGTGTTTTGAATGAAAATAAGTCCCCTACATTGTTAGCGTGACTTAAAGTTTAGAATTAAATTTCTTTTAGATAAAATAAAACACAATATTTGTTATTAAGATAAAATAATTGTTAAGGTAAATTTATTGTAATGTTTAAGTACAAACACTATTTTTTGCCTCTTCATTTTTATATAAATAAATCATTTAGTATACCAACACGTGAGCATGTAACAACTAATTGTCTGTTGTTCAAGCCAACGGCGTAGATAGGTCATATTCGTGGTTGGGTGGGTAAATTCGCTTTGTTTAGTTAAAGTACAGTTTTTATAATAAAAGCTTCACCCAGGGGTTCTTCACCCCTATTTGTTCCTCCCAGTAAAAATCCCAAATATATATAATCTGCCTCAATCGCATGCGAAATTTCAAGTACCAAACTCCGGAAGTTTGAGCCATTCAAATTCCATTTTGTTTAACAATTTCAGTGTTCCAATGCAACTCCTTCCAAGATTCCATTTCGATCACCATTCCATTGCATTTCGTTCCCACTATCTGTTATTCCAATTCCACTCGTTCCCCGTTTCATTCCATTTCGTTCCTACTGTCTTGCGTATCGATATTGATATCAGTCGCTTCTCTTTCCATTCCATTTCTTTGCACTTGCTCCGTTCCATTCCTCTTTTAACTGCAGTGTTTCAATTCCACTCGTTCCCCATTCTATGCCATCTCGCTACTCATTCCATTTCGTTCTATAGTCCATTCCTTTTCGTTCCCTCTTCCAATCCATTTCCATTGTCTATAATTTCAATCCCACTCGTTCAAAGTTTATATCCATTTCGTTCCACTTGTGTAGTGTTTCAATTCCACTCGTTTCCTATTTAGTTTCTTAATTTTAGTGTTCCATACACACTCGTTCTTTAAATTTTAGGTTTCTAGCCACCTTTTGAGCCACCACGTTCCTGTCCAAAGTCCTAAAAATGCCTTGTCGATAAGTTAGCCCATACTCCAAGGAAAACATACTATAGATTACGTGTTTCTAGCCGAAGGATTCGGTTAGGCCATCAAGGGGGGGGGGGGAGAATTATTCCGTTTTTATCCCTCCCGGTAAGAATTTCCAAAAATTCCGAGAACGTCTGCGTTGGAGAAGGAAACTACTACATACATAATTTTAGGTCTCTATATCCAGCAGTTTTCCCAACTCGACAAGGGGGAAGTTTTTTCACTTTTTACCCATCCCGGTATGAGTTTCCAAAAATACAGTCTTAGGGGACGTCTACGTTGGAGAAGGAACACAAATACCGAATTTAAGCTCCCTAGTTCCAGCAGTTTGGCCAGGCCGTTAAGGGCGAGACTTTTCCTGTTTTTGACCCTACCTGTGGAAATTTCCAAAAATCTCATCTTAGCGGATGTTTACAATAGAGGAGGAACTTTAGTACCAAATTTCAACTTCCTACTTCCAGCAGTTTGGGCAGGCCTTTAAGCGGCACTTTTCGCTTCACTAATCCCCAATTTTGCAATGACCGTGTCCAAAATTCCACAAAGCACCTTCCGGATAAGTGAGTCCATACTCCAAGGAACATATGTTTTACATTTCAGGTTTCTAGCCAACTTTTACTATTTGTGCCCCTCTGGGTAGGAATTTACGAAAATGCATCGACAGGGAATTTCAGCTTCCTAGTTCCAGCAGTTTGAGCAGTCTGTCAAGTCGGACATTTTTTTCTTTTTTGTCCCTCCCGGTTGGAATTAGGCTGGAAGAGGAACCTTAGTACCGAATTTCAGCTTCCTAGTTCCAGCAGTTTGGACAGGTCGTTAAGAGGCCACTTTCCCTTTTTGAGCCCCTATTTTATAACGACCCTGTCCAAAATTCAAAATAGTATCTTTCTAATAAGTTAGCCCTTACTCCAGGGACCCACATTTTAAATTTCAGGTTTCTAGCCGAAGGGGTTTTTACAGGCCACCAAGGGGAGACTTTCTTCATTTTGCCCCTCCCTTTAGGAATTTACAAAAATTCGATCTTCGCGGCTGTCTGCGATGGATGAGGAACATTCATACCAAATTTCAACTTCATTGCCTCAGCGGTTTGGGCACGACGTTATTGGGGACATTTTTCCCTTTCAACCCACATTTCTACTATGTTTCTGTTCCAAAATAGAAAAATTACGTTGCCGGTGAGTTAGTCCTACTCCAGGGAATACATATTTAAAAGTTTAGGATGGCCAGAAGGGATTGGGCAGGCCGTCAAGGAGAATACTTTTCCCCTTATCTCCCTCCCGATAGGTATTTCAAAAATTCCGTCTAAGCGGACGCCTACACAGAAGGAGGAACTCATATACCGAATTTCGGCTACATAGTTTCAGCAGTTTGGGCAGGCCGTCAAGGGGGAAACATCCCCCTTTTGGGATATCCTGTAGGGAATTCCAAAAATACAAACTTAGTCGATGTCTACTACAGTGGAGGAATCTTTATGCCAAGTACTTTATGGAAGAAGATACTTTTTTTGAAAAAGTTATTTTTAGGAAAAATTTATTTTTTTTTAGGAAAAAGGTCTTTTTTTTGGGAAAAGGTCCTTTTTTGGAAAAGGTACTTTTTTGGAAAAGGTATGTACATTTTTTTTAGAAAAAGGTACATTTTTTGGAAAAAGGTACCTTTTTTGGAAAAAGGTAAAAATTTCCAAAAATGCCATCTCAACTGATGTCTATACCGGGCGAGGAACCTACATACCAAATTTCAACTTCCTAGCTTCAGCGGTTTGGGCTGGGCGATGTTGAGTCAGTCAGTCAGTTACGTTATTCTTTTATATATAGAGATAACTTAATCACATATATGACTATATGTAACTGTTTTTACTCGGGTTGTTTAAATGATACGATATATCAAAGTATATGGTACTATATATGGTAGCATATATTATCATATCTGGAACTGTATTAAAAATGTTGCCCGAGTAAAAAAAATTGATCTCGCGCATTATCTAATTATATCCAATTTGATATTGTTTAAGATCTGCTGTAATATCTAGCTGATCCAATTAGATCTCAAAATTGGGTGTATCCAATCATATCGTGTTAGATCCCATTGTATATATGGGGATAAACTAAGATCAAGTTATATCTCAAAATTGGGAGGTCCAGTGATATCTTTGGGGATAAACGTAGATCTATTTTGATCCGAAAATTGGCGGATCCAGCTATATATTTTCGGATATTTTTAGATCTAATTTTATCCGAAAAATGGCGGATCCAATTAGATCCAGCTATATATTTGGGGATAAACTTAGATCTAATTTGATCTCAATTTTGGCAGATCAAATTAGATCCCGCAATATATTTGTGGATAAACGTATATCTAATTTGATCCGAAAAAGTGGCAGATCGAATTAGATCTAGCTATATATTTGGGGATAAACTTAGATCTAATTTGATCCGAAAAATGGCACATCGAATTAGATCCAGCAATATATTTGTGGATAAACTTAGATATAAATTGATCTGAAAAATGGCAGATCAAATTAGATCCAGCAATATATTTGTGGATTAACTTAGATCTAAATTTATCCGAAAAATGGCAGATCGAATTAGATTCAGCAATATATTTGTGGATAAACTTGGATATAAATTGAATAGAAAATTGGCAGATCAAATTAGATCCAGCAATATATTTTGGGATTTAGTAAGACCTAATTTGATCCGAAAAATGGCAGATCGAATTAGATCCAGCTATATATTTGTGGATAAACTTAGATCTAATTTGATCCGAGAAAGTCGCAGATCGAATTAGATCCAGCAATATATTTAGGGATAAACTTGGATGTAAATTTATCCGAAAAATGCCAGATCGAATTAGATCCAGCAATATATATGTAGATCTAAATTTAACCGAAAAATGGCATATCAAATTAGATCCAGCAATATATTTGGGGATAAACTTGGATCTAAATTTATCAGAAAAATGGCATATCTAATTAGATCCAGCAATTTATTTCGGTATTAAAATGGCAGATCGAATTAGAAACAGCAATATATTTGGGGATTGACATCTAAAAGTATCCATAAAAATGACAAATAAAATTAGATGCCGCATTATATTTGGGTACTACGTAAGATCTCCATTTATTTGGGATTAAATAAGATCCCAGACATATATTCCCAACTGTTCAAAAAATAATAGACTGGCAGAGCACTGATTGTATAAAAATTACAATATTTTTTTAAAATAAGGTTTAAACTCAGAAGGTAACGAGTTCAATATGCATTTCTTTTACATTTCTTTTTATAAAATTAAAATTTTTTTTCTATAAATTATATATTTTTTTATTAAATTGAAATCTTTGAATAAAATAATTTTATTTACATCTTTTTGACGCTCTACACCATTTCCAATTGTATTAATTGTTTTAAGATTTATCAATTGTATTTCAGAAATAATCAATTGAATTTCAGTTTTATCAATTGTGTTTCAGAACTCATTAATTATTTTTCACATTTATGAATTGTATTTCAGAACTAGTCAATTGAAGTTCAGTTTTATCAATTGTGTTTCAGAAATTATTAATTGTATTTCCGAAATTCACAACTGTATTTCAGAAATTATCAAACTGTATTTCAGAAATTATCAATCGTATTTCCGAAATTATGAAATGTATTTGAGAAATTTTTCTCTATTAGCTATGAAATTCTGAAATAGATTTCATTATTTCTGGACACAACTAAATAAATAAAATTAAATTTGCGTAATATTGTAGTTTCTGAAGTGCAAATAATATTTTGTGATATACAATTAAAATTTTCTAAAATACATTTAATAATTTCTGGAATACCTTTTTTCGATACTTATAAGTTAGCTCGAAATGCTTTTATCATTCATTTAATTTGTAGCTATCACACATCTATAACAAGTCTCGTTAGATTAGAGTGTAGAGGTCTTGGCTGACAATCTGGTGGACTGGGTTAAATTTCGTGTTTTTAAAAGCAAATATTAAAAAAAGTTTTCTCAATTTTTTCAAAAATGTTTTTTGAAATCTATTTTTTTGCCAAGATAATGCAACGTTCTGACCATCGCCAACGGTTTGCCAGCATTGTGCCGATTATATTTTTCTGTCTGGGATGTTAAACTTAAACCTACTGTATATTAACATTAATTAACACTATATTTTTATTTTTAGGAAATACATTTTTATTTTATTATAACCCTATTAAAAAAAATTAATATGGAGCTTTATATGGTAATATATAACTTAATGTGATCCATATACCATTTCATCCGAAAAATGGCCCGATATAATTGTATCAGTTGGTTATCACTTTTTATCTAATTGTATCAGTTTAGATCTTAACTGATTAGATTATATATTAAGCATATGAAATTTTATCTGATTTTTGACCTGATACATTTTATGGGTTTATGTCGCATGGTATTAGTTTAGATCCAAATTGATACATTACTATACAAACTTATATAGTTATATCTGAATTTTGACCTGATGCAATTAGATCTGCTTTAAAACTTTGATACAATTATATAAGGCAAATGTCGTATACAAATATATTTTATTTATATAAAATTGTACCAACATCGATCTAACCAGATACCATTAGATATAAACCGCTAAAATTGTATCAGGTCAAAAATTGGATATAATTTCATCTGAATAATGTATAATTTTATTAGTTGAGATCTAAACTAATACAATTAGATAAAAACTGATAAACAACTAAAACAATTACATCGGGCCATTTTTCGGATGAAACAGTATATTTATACAGATATAATTTAATCGCATTTTATACGACTATATGTAACTGTTTTTACTCGGGAAGTTAACATTAAATTAAATTTTAGATAATGGCACCAATTTGTAGTTGTAATTGTTATATATTAAATCGTATATTCATAAACATTCTATACAGTTAGACGAGGTTTATGGAACTATTTAACTTTATAAAGTGTTTTTAAATTATAACTTAAATGTACATATATATTTGTTAAATGTACGTGAACAAATTGTTGATATGGACCCACAAATTGTATCTCAATTGATATTGGAATTATTGTACCATTACCATACATCAATATATATTAAATGATATACATATATTACAATATATGACACTGTATTATAAATATTGTTAATGAAGTAACATATCTGATAATATTTTTTATAGCGCCATACATAGTTTTACATTATTCAAATTAAACCATATATGGAATTGTATTCAAAATGTTGATGTGGTACCAAATTTGACCATATATTGTTTAAATTGTGCCATATATGACAATATATTGTTTAAATGATACCATATATGTCTATATATTAATACTGTTTAAATGACACCATATATCAATATATATGGGACTATATATGGTAGCATATATTATCATATCTGCATCTGTATTACAAATGTCGTTCATCAGGTACCATATATGAGCATACCCGAGTAAAAAAAATTGATCTCGCGCAATATCTAATTATATCCAATTTGATATTGTTTAAGATCTGCTGTAATATCTAGCTGATCCAATTAGATCTCAAAATTGGGTGTATCCAATCATATCGTATTAGATCCCATTGTATATATGGGGATAAACTAAGATCAAGTTATATCTCAAAATTGGGAGGTCCAGTGATATCTTTGGGGATAAACCTAGATCTATTTTGATCCGAAAATTGGCGGATCCAGGTATATATTTGCGGATATTTTTAGATCTAATTTGATCCGAAAAATGGCGGATCCAATTAGAGCCAGCTATATATTTGGGGATAAACTTAGATCTAATTTGATCTCAATTTTGGCAGATCAAATTAGATCCCGCAATATATTTCTGGATAAACTTATATCTAATTTGATCCGAAAAAGTGGCAGATCGAATTAGATGTAGCTATATATTTGCGGATAAACTTAGATCTAATTTGATCCAAAAAATGGCTCATCGAATTAGATCCAGCAATATATTTGTGGATAAACTTAGATATAAATTGATCTGAAAAATGGCAGATCAAATTAGATGTAGCTATATATTTGCGGATAAACATAGATCTAATTTGATCCAAAAAATGGCACATCGAATTAGATCCAGCAATATATTTGTGGATAAACTTAGATATAAATTGATCTGAAAAATGGCAGATCAAATTAGATCCAGCAATATATTTGGGGATTAAGTAAGATCAAAATTTATCCAAAAAATTACAGATAAAATTAGATCCAGTAATATACCTCGGGATTGCGTAAGATCTTAACTTTTCCGATAAATTGCAGATCGAATTAAATCCAGTGATATATTTGGGGATTTGGTAGGATCTTAATTTATCCCATAAATTGCAGATCGAATTAGAAACAGCAATATATTTGAAGATTGACATCTAAAACTATCCAGAAAAATGACAGCTAAAATTAGATCCCGCATTATATTTGGGTACTACGTAAGATCTCCATTTATTTGGGATTAAATAAGATCCCAGACAGATATTGACAATAGTTCAAAAAATAATACACTGGAAGAGCACTGATTTTATAAAAATTACAATATTTTGTTAAAATAAGGTTTAAACTCAGAAGGTCTCGAGTTCGATACCTTTCACGGCTATGCATTTTTTTTTTATAAAAATGCGCATTCTCCTTGCTGGTCTTATCGAAATTTTTTCAATAATTTTTATTCTTTGTAATTTACTTGTAAAAATTGTATCATCTTTCTTTGATTTGAAAATAATTTAAACAGAAAGTGATATTAATTTATGATCTTGAGTCAAATTAAAATAATATTTATTTACTTAAAAAAAACAGATCAACTAAAAACATTTCCCCCATTCAAAAGAATTTCTTTTTATAAAATTATAATTTTATTTTCTATAAATGTTTTTATAAAATTATATTTTTTTTTATTAAATTGAATTTTTTTTAAAAATAATTTTATTTACATATTTTTAACGCTCTACACCATTTCCAATTGTATCAATTGTTTTTAAGATTTATCAATTTTATTTCAGAAATGATCAATTGAATTTCAGTTTTATCAATTGTGTTTCAGAACTCATCAATTATTACCAGCCTCTTCAAACATTAGATGATAATAACGATGAAATATTAGTTACAAAAACAACTAAACAACACATTCCTCCACTTACCATAATCAAGTGCAAAATAGAGCAATTGCATGAACAGTGTAAAAAATGTAATATAACTAATTATGCTATTAGAAAAATCTCAATTGGTTTGAAACTTTTTTGTCAAACTCAAGAAGATTTTGATAAAATTGCCAAAATCTTATCAAAAAATAACTTTGAGTTTTTCACGTATGCTGCAAAAACTGACAGGCCATACAAATCCTTACTTTTTGGATTAGAAAAAACAAATGTTTCTATCCTCAAAAATAAACTAATAGGTATGGGCTTAGAATGCATTGATGTTAAAATGGTTCAAAAGTCAGGAAGGGGAAACACTGACCACATATTTTCAAACGACAATCAATAACTCTTAAAGAGCTTAGACAAAATTATTCTTCTATCGAATATCTTAAAGTAAAATGGGAGTCTCATAGAAACAGAAGAAACAAAATAACACAATGTTATAACTGCCAGATGTTTGGACATGGTTCCTCACGCTGTGCTGTAAAATCTTTTTGTTCTAAATGCTCTGGTGATCACAGAACTGATGAGTGTACCTCAGACATTATTAAATGTGCCAATTGCAGTGGTAATCACCAATCGTCTTCAGCTGATTGCCCTAATCGCAAAAATTATATAGAAATAAAACAACGTATCAATGCCAAAAACTCCAGATCACAGAGACGTGGTAGTTATTCGAACCACCAATCTCATGTTCCTATTCATAGCGGGTCCCAACTATATTCTCATTTGATGAGATTAAAAATATAACATTTGAACTTATACATAAATTAAGAGCATGTAAATCCAAACTTGACCAACTAGAAGTAGTGTCAAGTATAGCATGTAAATTTCTTTCATAATGACTCAGACTTCAACAACAACATTTTCAACTAATTTTGCAACAAAAATAATGATATGGAATGCTAGAGGCATTCGACATAAAAAAGGTGAATTATTTGATTTTCTACTAACTAATAATATAGATATCTGCTTATTGTCAGAAACATTGTTGTCTCCAGATGTGTCTGTAAGAAATAATGATTTTTACTGCTATAGAAATGACAGAGATAATTCAAGAGGGGGCGGTGTAGCTATTTTTGTCAAAAAATATATACGTCACAAATTAGTCCCAATTATAGATACAGTGCTAATTGAAAATATCGGTATAAAATTAGAATCGCCTGATGGTCCTATTTTCATATATTCCTGCTATTTTCCTGGTGGTGCAGCTGGCCCTGACGGCATTAAGAAGAATAATTTTGCTGCGGATATATTAAAGCTTACACGCTGCACCAACGATAATCTAATACTGGGAGGAGATTTTAACAGCAGACATCGGTCTTGGGGATGTTTGCGTGCCAACTGCTGGGGGAAATATTCTTCATGAAAAAATTGAATTAAACAATGTATGGATTAAGTATCCATGCAATCCCACCTATTTACCATCAAACGAATCACATCAAGCCTCAACTTTGGATTTTTATCTGACCAATATACCTTTGAAAATCACTGAACCTATTGCATTGAACGATTTAAGTTCTGATCACTTGCCGGTAGTAATTACCCTTTTTGAATCAATCTGCAATTCGTATAATTCTGTTTATGATTTTGGTAGAGCCAACTGGGCACAATTTAAACAATCAATCAATCATAATATATCTGAAAACAGCGTAGAGTGTATAGAAAGAAACGATATTAATATTATGATAGACACATTTGATAGAATAATTAATGACGCCACAGAGCTAAGTATTCCTAGAAAAGCTATATTGCCTAAAACAAGCCTTTACCTGTTCATATTAAAAATATGATTATGACTCGAAATTTTTATCGACGGCGTTGGATGCTCAATAGACTTAACTATGATAAAATGGAAATGAACCGACTTAATAAAAAAGTTAAGGAAGAACTCATTATTGAAAGAAACAAGTCTTGGGGCAAAGTTTTGGCATCCCTAGAAAAAAGTTCTTCTCCCTTTTGGAATATTTCAAAAGTACTGCGAAAGAAGTATAATATTATGCCAATTCTCAAACACAATGGTATTCGTTACTCAACAGCTCAAGAGAAATGTGAATTGCTAGCCAACACATTCAAATTAAACCACACGCTTTCAGCCAACTTAAGCGACAATGCCACTATTTCTACTGTTAACAACGCATTAGAAACTTTCCAACACGTCAATACCAGCATAAATAGTGATTATTATGTTACAACTGAAAAGATAACAAATATAATAAAAAATCTTAAGAGGAAAAAGTCTCCGGGTACTGATGGGATAAGTAACAGAATTTTAAAGGCCCTTCCTAAAAAAGGAATACAAAATCTGACTATTATTATTAACAACTGTTTAAAATTTTCTTATTTCCCAGATTGCTGGAAAGAAGCTAAGGTTATTGCAATTTGTAAACCGAACAAATTATCATCTTGTCCATTGTCTTATAGAATCTTAGAAAAAATCGTTAAAGAAAAAATTTTAAAATTTTGTAATGAAAACAATATTTTCCCAATACAGCAATTCGGTTTCAGAACTGGCCACAATACGTCTCACCCATTAGTTAGAATAAAAACCAAAATCAAAAATAATTTTAATGCTGGGAAGTCCACGGGAATGGTATTATTGGATATTAAATCTGCGTTTGACTCGGTATGGCATGATGGCTTAATTTATAAAATGATTCAATTTAATTTTCCTTCAGAAATTATAAAACTAATTCAGAGCTTTCTGACGAACAGAACATACAAAGTCTATATAGGAAGCAACTGTTCATCAGTAATGGCAATATCTGCAGGCTGTCCACAAGGATCCTGTCTGTCACCAATCTTATACAACATATTTACATCTGACTTTCCTACGTTGATTGACTGCTCTTCGTCTATATTTGCAGATGACACTGCGATTCTCTGTCATGGGGTACTGGCTGACGACATTATAAACAGTCTCCAAAATGCTCTAATACGCTTAGAGGAATATTTCAAAAAATGGAAAATCCTCATTAACCCACAAAAAACTCAAGCAATGTATTTCACTAGAAGACGAAAGCTTTGTTTTACTCCCCAAAGTGAACTCTGTTTTAACAACACAAATATAAAATGGGAAGCTAAAGTTAAATACTTAGGAATTATTCTGGACTCAAAAGTTAATTTTAGTGCTCAAATATCTTACATAATCAACAAATTAAATAATATTATAAGACTTATGTACTCTTTTATAAACAGAAAGTCTACCCTAAGCCAAGACAACAAAGTCATAATTTTTAAAGTTATTTTCATGTCCATAATGTATTATGGAGCCCCAGTATGGCACGATGTAGCAAAGTGTCACAAACAAAGACTTCAAATAAGTCAAAATAAACTACTGAAGATGATCTATAATCTTCCTTGGCACTTTTCTACTGAAAGGCTGCACTCTATTAATTGTATCGATATGGTTGAACAAAGAATTTCGATACTCACACACAATTATGATCTCAGATGTCAATTGTCTGAATATGCACATATTAACGAATTGACTGTTAGTACGTAGTCTTAAGTTTTATCTCAATATAATATTTTTTTTTGCTTTAATTAGGTTTTTGTTACTTTTTGCCTAAACAAGAAAATTTTATTTTTATAATACTAGTAATAATACTCTATGTAAATATTTCTAAGTAGAAAAGGACAATTCAATGCCTGAACTCTTTAATCGTTTGTAATATTACTTTGTAAGAATCTTCTTATGTTATGTAAATAAATAAAAAACTGAACTGATCAATTGAATTTCAGTTTTATCAATTGTATTTCAGAACTTATCAATTATTTTTCAGATTTATGAATTGTATTTCAGAACTAGTCAATTGAATTTCAGTTTTATCAATTGTATTTCAGAAATTATTAATTGTATTTCCGAAATTCACAACTGTATTTCAGAAATTATCAAACTGTATTTCAGAAATTATCAATTGTATTTCAGAAATTATGAAATGTAATTTAGAAATTTTTCTCTATTAACTATGATAAACCATCAACAAGTTCTGAAATAGATTTGATTATTTCTGAAATACAATTAATAAATTTCTGAAATACATTCCATAATTTATAAAATACATTTAAAATTTCTGAAATACAATTAATAGCTTCTGAAATACAGTTAATATTGTAGTTGCTGATGAGTTACCATATATGATGGCACCATATATGACAATATATTGTTTAAATGGCACCAATATGGAGCTTTATATGGTAATATATAACTTAGATTCATCCATATACCATTTGATCCGAAAAATGGCCCAATAAAATTGTATCAGTTCTTATTTGTATCAGTTGTTATCTAATTGCATCAGTTTAGATCTGACCTGATTAAATTATGTGTTAATCAGATGAAATTGTATCAGATTTTTGACCTGATACAATTTTATTGGTTTATATTACATGGTATCAGTTTAGGTCCAAATAGATATATTTGTATACAAAATTATATAGTTATATCCCAATTTTGACCTGATATCAGTTTAAAACTTTGATACAATTGTATAAGGTAAATGTCGGATACAATTATATTTTATTTATATAAAATTGAACCAATTACGATCAAACCGATAAAATTGTATCAGATCAAAAATCTGATACAATTTCATCTGATTAACACATAATTGAATCAGGTCAGATCTAAACTGATACATTTAGATAAAAATTGATAAACAATTGATAAAAATATATCGGGCCATTCTTCGGATGAAACTGTATATTTATACAGATATAACTTAATCACATATATGACTATATGTAACTATTTTTCCTCGGGTTGTTTAAATGATACGATATATCAAAGTATATGGTACTATATATGGTAGCATATATTATTATATCTGCATCTGTATTAAAAATGTCGTTCATGAGGTACCATATATGAGCATATATTGTTGAAGTGGCACCATATATGACAATATATGGTTTAAATGGCACCAAATATGTTAATATATTTCTTAAATAACAGCATATATAAACATACATATATGGCATTATATAGTAGCATATATTATCATATCTGGAAATGTATTAAAAATGTTGTTCATGAGGTACCATATATGAGCATATATTGTTGAAATGGCACCATATAAGATAATATATGGTTTAAGTGGCACCATATATGGTAATATATTGCTTAAATAACACCATATATAAATATATATGGCACTATATATGGTCCCGTGTAAAAAAGTTTAGATCTGATCAAATCTTTTTGGATCTAAATAGATATGATTGAATCTAATTACATCCTGTACCAGATCTCATCAAATATGATCAGATATGGCATATGTGATAATACCTTACGGCAAGATCTAATCAGATCTAGTGCCAAATCTGTTGAAATCTAAAGTGATCTGGACAATTGAGCCAGATACGCCTAGATATGATCAGATCTAATTACATCTCAAATTTGTCCTCAATTTTGAGATCTAATTAGATCTGGTAAGATCTACTAAGATCTGGCCAGATATGCCTAGATCTGATCAGATCTATTTAGATTTCAAATTTGTCCCCAATTTTGAGATCTAATTAGATCTGGTAAGATCTATTGAGATCTGGCCAGATCTGATCTTTTTTACACGGGGTAGCATATATTATCATATGTGGAACTGTATTAAAAATATTATTCATGAGGTACCCTATATGGGCATATATTGTTGAAATTGCACCATATATGATAATATATGGTTTAAATGGTACCATATATGATAATATATGGTTTGAATGGCACCATATATGATAATATATAGCTTAAATAACACCATATATAAATATATATCGCACTATATATAGTACCATATATTATCATATCTGGAACTGAATTAAAGATTTGGTTTATGAGGTACCATATATGACCATATATTGTTTAAATGGCACCATATATGATAATATCTAGTTTAACTGTCACCATATATAATTATATATTGTTTAAATGATACCATATATAATTATATATTGCTAAAATGCCACCATATATATTAAGATATAGTTCTATATATAACTATATATGCAATAAGATCAACCATGTTATGTAATATATAATTATATATGCCATATCTAATATTATGAAGGCCGATATCTAATTAGATGAAATTATATATGGCATAATATAAGGAAAATGTTTCGGAAAAAACGTCATATATAATTATATATGGATATACATAACCACATGTCTAATTATATATTGTAATATATGCCACATATGATTATATATAATTTTTTTTACTCGGGTATATTGTTGAAATGGCACCATATATGACAATATATGGTTTAAATGGCACCATATATGGTAATATATTGCTTAAATAACACCATATATAAATATATATGGCACTATATATGGTAGCATATATTATCATATGTGGAACTGTATTAAAAATATTGTTCATGAGGTACCATATATGGGCATATATTGTTGAAATTGCACCATATATGATAATATATGGTTTAAATGGTACCATATATGATACTATATGGTTTGAATGGCACCATATATGATAATATATAGCTTAAATAACACCATATATAAATATATATCGCACTATATATAGTACCATATATTATCATATCTGGAACTGAATTAAAGATTTGGTTTATGAGGTACCATATATGACCATATATTGTTTAAATGGCACCATATATGATAATATCTAATTTAACTGTCACCATATATAATTATATATTGTTTAAATGATACCATATATAATTATATATTTCTTAAATGACACCATATATATTAAGATATAGTTCTATATATAACTATATATGCAATAAGATCAACCATGTTATGTAATATATAATTATATATGCCATATCTAATATTATGAAGGCCGATAATTAATTAGATGAAATTATATATGGCATAATATAAGGAACATTTTTCGGAAAAAACGTCATATATAATTATATATGGATATACATAACCACATGTCTAATTATATATTGTAATATATGCCACATATGATTATATATAATTTTTTTTACTCGGGTGTTCATAAGGTATCATATATGACCATATATTGTTGAAATGGCACCATATATCAATATAGTATATTGCACTATATATAGTAGCATATATTATTATATCTAGAACTGTATTAAAAATGTTGTTCATGAGGTCCCATATATGAGCATATGTTGTTGAAATGGCACCATATATGATAATATATGGTTTAACTGGCACAATATATAGTAATATATTACTTAAATAACACCATATATAAATATATATGGCACTATATATAGAATCATGTATTATCATATCTGGAGCTGTATTAAAAATTTTGATCATGAGGTACCATATATGGCCATATATTGTTTAAATGGCACCATATATGCTAATATATTGCTTAAATAACACCTTATATAAATATACATGGCACTATATTTAGTAGCATATATTATCATATCTGCAACTGTATTAAAGATTTTGTTCATGAGGTAGCATATATGACCATATGTTGTTTAAATGCCACCATATATGATAATATATAGTTTAACTGGCACCATATATAGTTATATATTGTTTAAGTGATACCATATATAATTATATATTCCTAAAATGCCGCCATATATATTAAGATATGGCTCTATATACAACTATATATGCAATAAGATCAGCTATGCTATGTAATATATAATCCTATATACCATATCTAATAGTATAAAGGCCGAAATCTAATTAGATGAAATTATATATGGCATAACATAAGGAAAAATTTTGGAAAAAGACGTCATATATAATTATATATGGATATACATAATGACATGTCTAATTATATATTGTAATATATGCCACATATGATTATATGTAATTTTTTTTACTCGGGATATCATTATTTTTTGGACTACCAGTAATGACACCCTCTTACCTTCTGCATTATTTTAAAACATATAATAATGAGTTACTGATAATGACTTATTTTTATCATTATTTCAAATAGAAAATAATTAAAAAAAAAATCTTTAAAATTTTTTGAAATCTATTTTTAGACTCAATATTTTTTAAATACTGGTAAGGATATATGTAACCACATCTTTTTTGCTTTTTTGTATGTTGGCGAGTAAGCTTACTTGTGTGCAGCAGGTCAATTATGTTTTTATCCATTAAAGATTATTATTTTATCTTCATACAAGTATTACAAAAAGTGTGCTGAAATTGTCTGGTTGTCAAAAAAGTATAAAAGAAAATCTTTTCAGTGTTCAGACTCTTATCGACACACACAACAAATAAATTAAAACAGTCATTTTTTCTTCTATTATTACTTATTTTCACCATTAGTTGTTTTTAATCTTTGTTTAACATTTATTTGTGAATAACACAACACTTGTGTTGAGACAAGTGGTAACTTTATGAAATATTTCAAAAAATAAATCTTGTCAAAAAAGTGAGACTGTATTTTAAAATGTGTGCACCCATTTTGACATGTGTGTAACGAACAGTGTTCACACTATTATACATTTTCGTTATACAACTTTTCTGACATGTATAACACACCTGTGTGATAATCTAAACAGGGCTTAATTATTACATATCGATATAGCCCAGATAGTAGAGCTATTGACTGGCAATCTATAGATCCAGGTTCGATTCCCGCACCAGCAAATTTTATATAATTTATTTTTTTGAAAATCTATTTTTAGACTCATTATTTTTGTCAGTACTGGTAAGCACATAGATAACAATATTTTTTTGATTTTTCGTATGCTGGTGTGTAACGACAACTCATTATTTTTCGCGACATCGCCATATAAAGGTAATAAGAAAAGTAACTAGTTACCATTACCAAGTATGTAGTTACATAACCACATATCTGGTAATGATTTTCTACACTGGGAAGTATGGTTTTTAGATATACATTTTCATCACATCAATACGAGTACATTTTGTTTGCATTTTTAGAGTGATTTAGAAGTACTCTCTACAATATATAATACCCCAGTGTAGAAAATCATTACCAGATATGTGGTTATGTAACTACATACTTGGTAATGGTAACTAGTTACTTTTGTTATTACATTTCTTATTACCTTTATATAGCGATGTCGCGAAAAATAATGAGTTATGGTTACACACCAGCATACGAAAAATCCAAAAATATATCGTTACCTATGTGCCTACCAGTACTGACAAAAATAATGAGTCTAAAAATAGATTTTCAAAAAAATAAATTATATAAAAAAAATATTTTATATTGTATTTTTATTTATTAAATAAAATTTGCTGGTGCGGGAATCGAACCTGGGTTTACAGATTGTCAGTCAATAACTCTACCATCTGAGCTATGTCGACATGTTATATTTGATAGATAAAAACATAACTGACCTGCCGCGCACAAGTCAGCTTATTCACCAACATACAAAAAATCAAAAATATGTGGTTACATATATCCTTATCAGTGTTTAAAAAATATTGAGTCTAAAAATAGATTTCAAAAAAAATCTAGAAAATTATTTTCTATTTGAAATAATGATAAAAATAAGTCATTATCAGTAACTCATTATTATATGTTTTAAAATAATGCAGAAGGTATGTTGGTCTCATTACTGGTAGTCCAAAAAATAATGATATGTCAAATACCGTTTCTATACTGGGACATTTGTGAAAGTGATTTAAATGTGCTTTTTATAATGAATGAAATATCATATTTTAGAGGTAATTTTAATGTTTAGCCTTTACAGAACCCATTTCTGAACCTATTGTGTAACAAAAGCTTCAATTTATTATTATTTGCATCTGAATCAATTCGATTAAGTCAAAATCAGACAAAACCAATTTTTTTTTAAATTTTTGTTCAACAGTTTTTTTTTAAATAAGTTTGTAATATGTTTACTTCAGTCTTTAAATTAAAAAAAGATACGATATTGAATTAAATAAGAGTTTTTGGGATGCCAGTTAAACTAGGTTTAGTTAAACCGAAAACGAATTATATCAATCATTTCAATTTGATTAACAAAAATTTGCCTGAACAACTTTTTATCGTTTAAAATTTTGGTCTTCAAGCAGTAATCCAGTTATAAACTAAGTTTAAAGATAATCGACATCCTAAAAACTGGGCTTAAAAGTTATATGTAACCTACTCTGATTCAATTTTTTAAAAACATTACTGAAGGAATTTTCAGAATATTAAATCGTACTAGAAAACTATTTTCATATATTTTTTTTTCATTTAAACAAATAAAGGAAAGAAAAGCATTGACATTTTACAATTCTACAGTAATAAGGCCAATATTATAAATAATAATAATAATAATAATAATAATAATAATTATAAAGTACGTGAGTAAAATTAATTTGTTTTTTTAGAGATAAAAAATGGAATCTCGAATAAATTCGTAATTTACAAACAATGTATTTACAAAGAAAAAAACAACATTTTATATACATTTTTGAAAGTTGTTTTAAAGCACATACATTCGAAACAGAAAAGAACACTTATCGCTCCATTGTAACCAATTTAAAAGTTGTTTGTTTTGAATGACTTACACATATTTTTGCTGGGTAGTATCGACATAATCATAACATTAGGTCATATGAATAAAACTTAGCAATTACTTCGAAGTAATTACCAATTGGCTGGTAGAATAGCATGAAATGTAAACGAAAATAAAAAAAAATAAATTTCTAGTCTACTCCCAAGCAGACTAGATTTGTGAAGTAATTGCTTAAAAAACCCTATATTTGCCGCTATTAGTAATATATATTTTTTATTCATATCCCAATAAACCAAAGAACGATACGATAGCGAAATCGCTATCACCTTAAATATCCGAAAACGATATCATATTCCATATTTAAAAGAAAACTTTTTCCAAATTTTAAAAATTTTCGAAAAAAATGATTTTCAAATGAAAAATAAACTTAAGCTGGCATGCGAGAAACTTTTACAAAACAAAATTTTCCGTTTCTGGCATGCAGCGAAAAATGTCTTGACACCCCTGACCTAGGTGATATCGTCTCGATATCGTGATGATATCGTTTGGTTTATTGGGTAATTATATTTGAACTTGTTTATTATTCTAAAAATAAATAACTACCCAGTGTAGAAAATCATTACCAGATATGTGGTTATGTAACTACATACTTGGGAATGGTAACTAGTTACTTTTGTTATTACATTTCTTATTACCTTTATATGGCGATGTCGCGAAAAAAAGAAGTATGGTTACACACCAGCATACGAAAAATCAAAAAATATATCGTTACCTATATGCTTACCAGTACTGACAAAAATAATGAGTTTAAAAATAGATTTTCAAAAAAAAAAAAAAAAAATTATATAAAAAAACTATTTTTTATTGTATTTTTGTTTTTAATAAAATTTGCTGGTGCGGGAATCGAACCTGGGTCTACAGATTGCCAGTCAATAGCTCTACCATCTGAGCTATATATACATGTAATTATTAATAGATAAAAACATAATTGACCTGCTGCTTACTCGCCAACATACAAAAAATCAAAAAATATGTGGTTACATATATTCTTACCAGTGTTTAAAAAATATTGAGTCTAAAAATAGATTTCAAAAAATTTTCAAAAAAATCTAGAAAATTATTTTCTATTTGAAATAATGACAAAAATAAGTCATTATCAGTAACTCATTATTATATTTTTTAAAGTAATGTAGAAGGTAAGTGGGTGCCATTACTGGTTGTCCAAAGAATAATGATATGTCATTACCGTTTCTACACTGTGTAAATAAGTAACACAACTCAACATGTTGACTTAGCGGTAGAGAGAGCTATGGATTCTAACTAAAATATATTTTCTACAAATTATGATTTTACAAATATGGTAAATTATTAATCTGATCTGTCGATTCTTTATAAAAAGCATACAAATTCACTTAACCCTTTGACGACCAAACATATACTGCTGGAAAATTTATATTTTTTGTGGATTCGTGATAATCGACCCAACATTTCTAAACAAAAGTGTCATCAAAAATATTTTTTTTCAACTCCTTCATCGAAAAAATCCATGGGACATATATATCCCATTGGTCGTCAACGGTAAAAATTTCTGAACAACTAACTTACTCTGCTCGTAGCGAGTATAGTGTATTTTCTTTTAGTTTTTTTTGTAAATTTTTACATAGAGTGTCAATTACTAATTTTTTGTTTTATTTATCATGCGAAGTAGTTTGCATATCGCGTTTTGTGCTTAAAGCCGAGTGTTCTAACGTTTTTTCAAAATAATTTTGTTCATTTGGAAAAATCGATTAACAAGTGAAAGAAGAATCCACGTTTAGTAAAAATGCATACTCCATTTTTCATGATCACTTTAGTAGTCCTTAGAAAAGGACTTTAAATTTTCAGCGCATGGTTTTTGGCAAGCTCTTTTTGAAGGATATTTTGTACATTCCATGATGCTGATATGGGGATCAAATGAAAGAGGAGAATTTCGACATTTTAAAAAAAGCTTTCCTTTTTTTCTACTGAAAATTTTAAAAAATATTTTCTTTGTCATTTTTTGTCAAAATTTATATAATTACTGAACTGGGGAGATTATCCTTTCTTATTTGATACCCATTTTGGAGAGAAGTGATGAAAAATATATATTGCCATTTTAGTATGCATTAGTATTTCGAAGTCCTTTAAAAAGGATATCTAACGTGATGGATCTATAAATGGTGTCTACCTTCACATATATTTTGATTCCTCCATGGGTGAGAGCAAAATTTGAAAATGTTGCGCGTTGTAATATATAAATGCAAGAAGAAAAGAAATATTCAACCTCGATTTTATGCAGCAGATGATGAAGTTATAGAATTGCTTAACGCATATGAAAATTAACCAATTAACATCACCAGTATATACAGCATATAGAATTCAACCAATTTAGAATAATTACAATTCGTCATTTGGAAGAGCTATGAGTACCAAACGAAAGTCAATCGATATATCGTCACCTGAATTGCAGAAGGGCGTAACAACACTTTTTATCTTTTTAGAGGAGAAGCAAAAAACATTGTAGAATTACAAATATTTTGGAATTAAAGGATATATTTCTTCTATAGATTTATTTCTGTATATAAGTTTAAATTTTTGTAGGGACATGTATTTAGTATAGTGCATCATAATCAAACAAAAACTTGGTTATGAATTTTTTTGTTGTTACGCCCTTCTGCATTTTAGACGTCGATATATATTTAAAACAAATATCTTTTTTCTAAGTCTTTTTTATGTTTGGTTGAATGAAGAGTTTATTTAATTTTATTAATTTTTTGTTTAATTTAATGAAAAAAATAAAACTATAAAACTTTTTCTTTGTTTACCTTTGAAGACCAATGGGACACATATGTCCCATGCTGAATTTGCGACCTGTAGGCAAGAAAACAAGCCTATTCCCAACGTTTTGGTATTTCTGAAAACAGGAGGCACAAAATTTTGGTCTTGCAGAACCAATAACATCTGAATAAATGACATCCAAAAAAGATGAACAAAAAAACTTATTTTTCAGAAGTTGGGGTCAATTAATTAGGCGCTAAGAACATACAGGGCCAATTATTTGGTATGATAGCAAAAACTCTCCTCTATTAATACAAGTTAGGTTAGAAAAAATCGGTTGGAAAATGTGGAAAATATAACAAAAAATAAAAATGGGACATATATCAACCATTGGTCGTCAAAGGGTTAAAATATGTTTTAAAATTATACATACATTTTCACGAAAATTGCAATATAATCTTTATACTGACCATAGCATAATAACAATGGCTATGAAATTCTCTCACCCAATGTTAGCTTGTATATGCAAACAAGAAACGGGATAGTTGTAAGGAAATACCGAGATAACATTAAAAATGCAGGCACATTTGATCTTTTTTCTCCCTAACTTAGAGAATTGCACTCTCTTTATTTTAAAAACTCTTTGATAATAATACCTGAAAGATACATTAAAAATACATGCTCTCTAAATTACAACAACAAAATATCACAAATTCAAACAAGAGCTAGGTAAAAAAAACCCAAATTCTACAAAATGCCTTTACCTGCTATTGTTCAGCCTTGGTGCTGACTACTATAGACTTCTCATTAGGTGCACTTAAGAAAGCAAAAAATAAGTTAAGATTTAAGTTATAACTAAAGTGTTACTTAAGATACTCATATTAACAAGTTTGTTTAAAAGTGATTAGTGAAAATGTATCTAGGTAGCTGCAGCCGCAAAATTTTGAGTGAATTCATTTCAATTTACCGTTTTAATCTATGTTTATGGAGGTCTTTTGAAAATAATCAGAGTAGTAATTCCTCTCGGGCTGCTGCCTACGAAATGTTGTTGGAAAAACTGAAAGAGATAGATGAGAATGCCAATCATTCAGATGTTCTTAATATGATAGCAATTCTACGAAACAATTTTTTAACAGAATACAAAAAGGAAGAGACAGATCCGTCATATGAATCTAATTTGTGGTATTACCATAAAATGGGATTTCTTTTAGATGATGATGATGATTATGATGATGATGATGATGATGACGACCTGCCATATTCACGTATACTTGCCTTATGTACGTATGCCGTACATATGGAAAGCGTGTTACTAAATTTGCCATCTGAAGAACGCACTGAGGTGCAAAAGGACATTAGAGATATTATATACAAAGGTCTTAAGGGAGAATTGTAGAATTTTATATTAAAAATTTAAATATTTAACAACAGAAAACGAACAAACAAATGTATACACCATGAGAAGAGAATCGTGCTTATAACCAAATGATTTGCCCATCGCATGTTTCAATTGCAGCCGCCAAATTTCTGTCGCGGCAACCGAATTTTCCAAATTAATATTTTGTCAATTATAATTATGTTATCGTAACCAAACAATCCAAATTTAATAAAATAAAAAATCAAATTATCATATATTTTTGTGTACCTATTTTTAATTAGAATAAGGGTTATTTTTCATAAACGTCCCAGGAAAATTTTCTGTTCCAAAGAATAGGTTGTAAAATAGCTACTTTTCATTCACAACTCCTTCTACTGTCGATTCTAACACCGATTCTTTTTGTTTGAAATTGTCCCAAAAGCAACCCCTTCTATAGCTCCAAAGTGGAACCGGTTGCTCTAGAATCAGTTCTGGAAATTATTCTACGTCACCCACACCTTCCATATAGAATCGGTTGCAGTGGAACCAGTTGTAGAATGGGTGTGGTTGGCTACCGATTGTAAAAAATTTAATCTCTGATTTTATTCTAAACATTGATTAAAGTTAATTACAGATATTTCTTTGATTAAGATTTTAAACATAGATTTTTCACTATACAATTCATATTAGTACTTATATTTTTATCTATTGTTGGGAATTTTTTAAAAAATTTTTACATAGACCAATCAATATTTAAAATAAACATCTTTCAACTTCTCATTTTGTAATCTAAATGATGTAATTATTTAGTGATGTATCTGGTAATCAGTGTTGCCAAAACTTATTTAGGAAAAAATGCTAGATTGTTTGCATAAAAATGCTAAAAAATGCTAAAAACTAAAAAAAATATGCTAGAAAAAATATGCTTAAAAAATTTTATAAAAAAATGTTTCAATTTGTTTAAAAAAATACTATTTTACTGACTTTTTACAATTAGACTGAAAATAAGTCATCTCTAATTATGAATTCAATTCATTTTATTAACTAAAATTATATAAAAGAAAAATTAAAAACAAATCAAAAGTTAATTCTTGTAAAAAAGTTCAAAAATCCTTTAAAATAAATTTATAATTATTTGATTTCCCAACTGTATCACTGAAAATATGTTATCTCAAAAAGTTAAAGGCGGATAAACAAAAGTACCCCAAAATGTTTTATTTCTAAAATAGGTGGTAATACTTTGGCGGGTAATATGAGTTTCCCATTCTGTCTTAATTTATCTACTCCAAATTAATTTAATGGTTTTTATTGCACACTCTGTTTACCGTTTTCAAATTTCTGCATCTTTGGGCTTACCTGCATAGAATTAAAAAAAAAAAAAAATTTTCGCGATCAGGGTTAATACTTTTTGTGGTGTTGGTTGCCCTTGTAAGATTTTTGGTATGATTAAATGAAAAAGTTCTTAAACGATAGGTAAACGCTATTTATCACAAATGCTATCCACATTACCCCTATGACCCAAACCTAAAAAAACCAATAAAAATTTCAAAGATTAAAAACGAACCTTATCAACATTTTGCAATTTTATTAATTCTATTTTAAACTCTATTCTTTAAATTATTATTTTTTTTTACCAAAAATTGGAGTATTTTTGTACAAAATCACTCCTTCACCATAACAACAAAAAAGTAAAACGAGTAAAAAAGTTAAAAGCGGGCATGCCGATTTAAAATTTTATTTGTAAAGTACCATAAAGCAATATTTTTTATACTTTTGGGATCATTTTTGAATTTCAATCAATCCAACTCTGTTAAATACAATTTTTCGCTATTTTTTCCCCAAAAACATTTTTTTTCCGCGATTTTCGTTTTTTTTTTTTCGAAAGAAATTTTTTTTCTTAACTCTATTGAAGGTTTTTCTAAACCCTATTGAATATACACAAAATAACATAACATACTTTTTATTTGCAAAAAAAATGTTTTGCGAAATTTTTGCGGAAAAAAATTACAGCTTCCTTAATGTTTTACATATTTAATCAAATTTGATAAATTTATAATTAAAATGATCCCAAGGGTTAGAATGATCATGAGGGTTAGAATCAGTGTTGCCAAAACTTATTTAAGAAAAAATGCTAGATTTTTTGAATAAAAATGCTAAAAAATGCTAAAAACTAAAAAAATATGCTAGAAAAAATATGCTAAAAAAATTTTATAAAAAAATGTTTCAATTTGTTGAAAAAAATACTATTTTAGTAACTTTTTACAATTAGACTGAAAATAAGTCATCTCTAATTATAAATTCAGTTCATTTTATTAACTAAAATTATATAAAAGAAAAATTAAAAACAATTCAAAAGTTAATTCTTGTAAAAAAGTTCAAAAATCCTTTAACCCTTAAATGCATGATCTCTTCGATTTTAACCATTTTTTCATATATGATTTCTAAAGGCGTGTACATTTCAAGAAAAATACCAAAAAAAAAAAATTATTTTTAAAAAAAGGTGATTTTTTTTGAGAAATATGGTTTTTTGCCAAATTTCTAAATTGTGATTACTTTAACGTGTATGAAAAAAAAAACAAAAAAAAATTTATAAACTGTAAATTGTACATTTATTGTCGCCAAACTGAATTTTATTGCGAGAATACCACTTTAAATATTTAAACAAATATTTTTGAATATTACACTTTTTGTAAAAAAAAACGCGTGTTTTAGATTTTTCGCAAATATACAGAGCAAAACCAAGATTTTTACTCTATTTAAAAATTCTGTGCTAAAATATAGCATCACTATGTACAGAAGGGGCCTCTAATGCCCAAAAATGCAGTTTTCTGCATCAAGGGTTTTTTTTATTAAAAAACCGGTATGTTGCCAAATAGCTACACCATGCATTTAAGGGTTAAAATAAATTTATTATTATTTGATTTCCCAAATGTGTCACTGAAAATATGTTATCTCAAAAATTAAAGGCGGATAAACAAAAGTACCTCAAAATGTTTTATTTCTAAAATAGGTGGTAATGTGGAATACTTTGGCGTGTAATATGAATTTCCCATTGAGCCTTAATTTATCTACTCCATATTAATTTAATGGTTTTTATTTCACTCTCTGTTTACCGTTTTCAAATTTCTGCATCTTTGGGCTTACCTGCATGAAATTCTTTAAAAAAATTATTTTCGCGATCAGGGTTAATACTTTTTGTGGTGTTGGTTGACGTTGTAAGATTTTTGGTATGATTAAATGAAAAGTGTACAGGTGTTACAGTAAAAAAAATCAAAATTCACTGAAATTCTTAAAAGATAGGAATTTATCACAAACGCTACCCACATAACCCTCTATGACCCAAACCTAAAAAAATCAATAAAAATTGCAAAGATAAAAAACGAACCTTATCAACATTTTGCAATTCTATTAATTCTATTTTAAACTCTATTCTTTAAATTATTATTATTTTTTTTTTACCAAAAATTGGAGTATTTTGTGCAAAATCACTCCTTCACCATAACAACAACAAAAAGTAAAACGAGTAAAAAAGTTAAAGCCAAGCATGCCGATTTAAAATTTTAATATTAAAGTACCATAAAGCAATATTTTTTATACTTTTGGGATAATTTTTGAATTTCAATCAATCCAACCCTGTTAAATACAATTTTTCGCTATTTTTTCCCCAAAAACATTTTTTTCCCGATTTTTGTTTTTTTTTCGAAAGAATTTTTTTTCTTAACTCTGTTAAATATTTTTCTAAACCCTATTGAATATACACAAAATAACATAACACATACTTTTTATTTGCAGAAAAAAATGTTTTTGCGAAATTTTTGCGAAAAAAAATCTATAAAAAAATTTCGTGAAAAAATGACAGCTTCCTTAATGTTTTACATATTTAATCAAATTTGATAAATTTATAATTAAAAATAATTCCAGAAATATAAAAATAAAATTTTTTAGTACCCGTCAAAATTTTTAATTGCGAATATCGCGAATACGAGTGCTAAATTTGAAAAACTGCTATCACCATTGAATTCAGCGTACTCGAATTAGCTTTACCAGTACGGTTCCCAGCTTGTTAAAATTTGCGACTGCACAGTGTAATTAACGAGTACGTATAAAAATAGTTCCTAGTACTTACTCTAAAAGTAAAAAAAATATTTCTTTTTCATATTGCATTTAAATTCAAATTAATGTAGAATATTCTAAAAAAAAAAACAGAAAATAAAACTGTAAAAAATGCTAAAAATATGCTAAATTTTGTTGAAAAAATGCTATAAAAAATGCCATATGCTAGATGCATTTTTTTCATGCTAAATGAATTAAAAAAATGCTAAATCTAGCATTAAATATGCTAAATTGGCAACACTGGTTAGAATAAACTGTGTAAAAATACAATTTTTTTGGTACCCGTCAAAATTTGTAATTGCGAATATTGCGAATAACTTTGAAAAACTGCTATCACCATTGATTTCAGCGTACTCGAATTAGCTTTACCAGTAGGGTTCCCAGCTTGTTAAAATTTGCGACTGCACAGTGTAATTAATGTGTACGTATAAAAATTGTTCCTAGAACTTACTCTAAAAGTAAAAAAAATATTTCTTTTTCACATTACATTTAAACTTAAATTGTAATATAAGAGATAATTATTCAAAAACGAGATTTAGAATAAAGATTATTATTCATGAGGGTTAGAATAAACTGTGGTTTTGAAACTGATAATAGTGATTTTTTAATGCTTATATTTCAATATAAATAATAAAATTTGGTGTTAGTTTAACTATGTATATTATGTAGAGAATATAATAAATAACACAAAGAAAACGTGAAATTTAATTAAAACAGTTTAAAAAAATAAAACCAATTAATTAAAAGTACCACTTTTAACATGTTATTACAAAACTATAACAATCCCAATGCAGTTGTTAAACTAGAACCGTGGAAGAAGGTTGATTTAATACTGTTTGTTGTGTTTTTATATCGGAAACAACATCAATAATATTTTTATAGCAAAAATTCAAATTAATGTAGAATATTCTAAAAAAAACAGAAAATAAAACTGTAAAAAATGCTAAAAATATGCTAAATTTTGTTGGAAAAATGCTGAAAAAAATGCCATATGCTAGATACATTTTTTTCATGCTAAATGAATTAAAAAAATGCTAAATCTAGCATTAAATATGCTAAATTGGCAACACTGCTGGTAATGTACACACAAAAAAATATTGTCCAACCAACAAATTACAACGATTTGGAGTTATGTTACTTTTAACAAGACCTGGGGGTTAATCATTACATTTTAATTACAATTACTATTATATGTAATGTGTAATTGAGGTATCTCCAATTACAATTACAAAAAATGTAATTGTAATTGAGGAATCACCAATTACAATTACAAAAAATGTAATGTTTTTTTTCTTGTTGTAAAGTTAATTTTTTCTCCAAATTTTATGAAGATTCATATGAGACTCAAAAGTTCATCATAAATGCTGCATATTTAAAGAACTTTTCTTTGTAATAATATAACGCCCAGAACGATGGGACAATTGAAATGGCCAAATCACTTTTTTTTAAGTTTACTCATGAGGTTATTAACTTTTTTCGGAGTTCAAATTGTAATAATATGTTAATTGAAGTCATTTATAATTTCGTATTTTTTGGGTAATTTTGTCTACAATTTTGGGAATTTTGAATCTTGCTTTGGCAGCACTGAGATTTTATGTACCTTATGTAATGTGTCGGTTTGAGTAAGAAAGTTATCATTTTCTTATTGCGGACAACTGAAGAGTAGAGTGATGTCTACGAAACAATTGTGTTGTTTGTTTGTTTTGATCATAAAAATGATCAACTTTTTTGAAACAACAAATAAAATCTAATATGATAATATCATATTAGAATTTGGACTTGAGGTAGAAGAATATTCTAACTAAATATATGAAAATATAGAAAGTCCTAAAAACAATGTTTGTAATTTTAATGCAAAAATTAAGATAATTGTTGAAAATAAGCATACCACGGCTAAAATCTCATTCAAATATTTATTTTGTTTTGAGTTTAAAGTTAGTTGTTTTTACAAAATGTATTGACAACGAACATACATATAAATAGTACCCAAAGGATACTTTTATTTAATTGTTGCTTTCAAAAAGGAGTTGATTTATAGCTGGTTTTACCAAATCAGACAGTTCATATACGAAAGTACAAAATTCTCGTCCCGTTGATTTCTTGTACCTTATGTAATGTCTCGGTTTGAGTAAGAAAGTTATCATTTTCTTATTGCGGACAACTGAAGAGTAGAGTGATGTCTACGAAACAATAGTATTGTCTATCATGAAAATGATCAACCCTTTTTGAAACAACAAATAAAATCTAATATGACAATATCATATAAGAATTTGGACTTGAGGTAGAAGAATATTTTAACTAAATATATGAAAATATAGAAAGTCCGAAAAACAATTTTTGTATTTATAATGCAAAAATTAAGATAATTGTTCAAGATTAAACTGAACTATTTACTTGTAGTGGTGGAAAAAATCATACACATTTTTTACACAATGGATTGACCGAATACAAAATGGGTAATAATTCATACTTGTTTGTACTTAGTAGAATCCCCGAATAAAAGCACCAGAATGGCACAGCCGAATTTAATCTTTCGTTTGTATAAGTCCCCAGGTGAAACCTAGCAAGCGGGCTTTAACCCGCTTGTTTCAATTACATGTAATGGTGTAAATGCATATGTAATTAATTACAAAATGTAATGATTAACCCCCAGGTCTGCTTTAAACTGAAATCTTTTGAAATAATCAGTCAGTGTGTTCGTTTACTCAAAATTCTTACTACTTTTACTACAATTGGAAAATTTTTTTACTTTTTGTATTGAATTTTTCCAACTATAGTAAAAGTAGGAACTTGTAGTAAGTAAACGAACAAGCCTAGTGTGTTCGTTTACTCGAAATTTTTACTACTTTTACTGCAATTGGAAAGTTTTGTTTACTTCTGGTGTAGAATTTTTCCAGCTGTCGTAAAAGTAGTAACTTGTAGTAAGTAAACGAACAAGCCTAATAAGTGTGTTTGTTTACTTATTTGAATTTGAATTTATTTGACAATCCCACACAACAAGATATATGGCTTTAAATTAAAGTATGGGATTTAAAAATTGGTAGTTACATAAATGAGTTGCATTTTAAAATTTTATATAAGTAAAATAATTTTAATTTAACCAATTAATGATAGTATTAATAATAGACAACAATTGGAATGACTAATAAATAAAATAAACACATTATAAATATAAAAAAATAATAATAAAATAAATTAAATAAACAATATAAAATAACAGACAGTGAAATTAAGTTTTGTCAAAAAATTAAGTAGAAAAATGTTCAACAAGCTCTTTTTTAAAACGTGTTGCATTGTTGTTGGTTTGTATGTTGTTTGGAAAGTTACTACTTTTACTACAGTTGGAAAAATTCTATACAAAAAGTAAACAAAACTTTCCAATTGTAGTAAAGGTAGTAAGGAATTCGAGGAAACTAACACACTGAATATAATTGGAGATATATGATTTCAAAGGATGTCAATTAAAAATTAATCCAATAGATTTAATAATTGCTCAAAATTGCAATTTGTTTGAATTTTTAACCCTCCATCCCACTGTGCAGGAGGGTATATATCAGTTTGTCATTCCGTTTGTAACTCATCGAAAAAAAAATATGGGACATAAAAAAAATATATATTCTTGATCGTTATCAATAGCGAAACCGATATAGCCGTGTCCGTCTGTCTGTCTGTTGAAATCACGACCACGCTCAAAATGGTTGTGCTAGGATATTAATTTTTAGTAAAAATGTTTGTCCAATTTCTTAAGCAGTTTGGTATTCGAAATGGGCATATTTGGTCCAGACGTTTAAAAGTTATGAATGAAAATGTAAAAGCACCTATAAAATTTTCATTTTAACATGAAAAAATATATTATCTGTGTGTTGTTGTTGTTACTGAATACGAAAAAAAACACATACATACACACCCAGACCTTGAAAGAGATACCAAAAATAACCGTTTACTGTAAATTTACTGCTTTGGTAGTTGTACATTATGATTAGAGCCCCCCATTACACGGTTTTCGGTCTACCCGGTCTACCCGGTCTCAAAACCGGTCTTACGGTCTACCCGGTCTACCCGTTTAGACCGAAGACCGGTCAGACCGGTCTACCCGTAAAAGCCATAGAAGAAAGTAACTTTTACATAAAAATGTACATTTTTTCGAAAACAATACTTTTTTCCAAAAAAAAATATATTTTTTAAAAAAAATACTACTTTTTTACAAAAAAAACTACTTTTTTGGAAAAAAAAAGTTTTTCGGAAAAAAAATTTTTCGGAAAAAAAAAATTTTTTTTACGAAAAAGTACTATTTTTGAAAAAAAAAATTTTTTTTCCAAAAAAAAGTACATTTTCCAAAAAAAAGTGCTTATTGCATAAAAAAGTACTTTTTGCATAAAAAAGTACTTTTTCCAATTAAAAAGTACTTTTTGCATAAAAAGTACTTTTTTTTTTTTTTTTTTTGAAAAAAGTACTTTTTCCTAAATTTTTTTTTTTTTTATAAAATGTTTTTTTTTTAAGTCCTTTTTTCAGAAAAAGTACATTTTTATATGATAGTTTTTCTATGGTACTACAAAAAACTCTACTATAAGTTGTATATTCATATAAAAATACCACGGTCTTTTTCGGGTAGTAGTACGGCGTTTTTACATCGTAGCTTCAAATGGGCTGAAACTTTACAGGAAATATCTAAACATAAATTGGACCAAGAATTATGGATATCTGTTTAGATCGTGGAAGAAAAATGTTCCGAAAATCATAATAGAATTCAGAAAGTGCTGCATTTCCCATACATTTATATGAAACTGTCACGGTCTTTTTCGGGTAGTAGTACGGCGTTTTTACATCGTAGCTTCAAATAGGCTGAAACTTTACAAGAAATATCTAGACATAAATTGGACCAAGAATTATGGACATCTGTGTAGATCGTGGAACAAAAATGTTCCGAAAATCGTAATAGAATTCAGAAAGTGCTGCATTTCCCATGTATTTATATAAAAATGCCACGGTCTTTTTCGGGTAGTAGTACGGCGTTTTTACATCGTACCTTCAAATGGACTGAAACTTTACAGGAAATATCTAGACATAAATTGGACCAAGAATTATGAACACCTGTGTAGATCGTGAAACAAAAATGTTCCGAAAATCGTAATAGAATTCAGAAAGTGCTGCATTTCCCATGTATTTATATGAAAATGCCACGGTCTTTTTCGGGTAGTAGTACGGCGTTTTTACATCGTACCTTCAAATGGGCTGAAACTTTACAGGAAATATCTAGACATAAATTGGACCAAGAATTATGAACATCTGTGTAGATCGTGGAACAAAAATGTTCCGAAAATCGTGATAGAATTCAGAAAGTGCTGCATTTCCCATGTATTTATATGAAAATGCCACGGTCTTTTTCGGGTAGTAGTACGGCGTTTTTACATCGTACCTTCAAATAGGCTGAAACTTTACAGGAAATATCTAGACATAAATTGGACCAAGAATTATGCACATCTGTGTACATCGTGGAACAAAAATGTTCCGAAAATCGTAATAGAATTCAGAAAGTGCTGCATTTCCCATGTATTTATATGAAAATGCCACTGTCTTTTTCGGGTAGTAGTACGGCGTTTTTACATCGTAGCTGCAAACAGGCTGAAACTTTACAGGAAATATCTAGACATAAATTGGACCAAGAATTATGAACATCTGTGTAGATCGTGGAACAAAAATGTTCCGAAAATCGTAATAGAATTCAGAAAGTGCTGCATTTCCCATGTATTTATATGAAAATGCCACGGTCTTTTTCGGGTAGTAGTACGGCGTTTTTACATCGTAGCTTCAAACAGGCTGAAACTTTACAGAAAACAAGTCAACATAAATTGAACCAAGATTTATAGACATCTGGGCGGATCGTGGAACAAAAATATTTCGAAAATCGTAATAGAATGCAGAAAGTGCTGCATTTCCCATGTATTTATATAAAAATGCCACGGTCTTTTTCGGGTAGTAGTACGGCGTTTTTACATCGTAGCCTCAAACGGGCTGAAACTTTACAGAAAACAAGTCAACATAAATTGGACCAAGAATTATGAACATCTGTGTAGATCGTGGAAGAAAAATGTTCCGAAAATCGTAATAGAATTCAGAAAGTGCTGCATTTCCCATGTATTTATATGAAAATGCCACGGTCTTTTTCGGGTAGTAGTACGGCGTTTATACATCGTGCCTTCAAATGGGCTGAAACTTTACAGGAAATATCTAGACATAAATTGGACCAAGAATTATGAACATCTGTGTAGATCGTGGAACAAAAATGTTCCGAAAATCGTAATAGAATTCAGAAAGTGCTGCATTTCCCATGTATTTATATGAAAATGCCACGGTCTTTTTCGGGTAGTAGTACGGCGTTTTTACATCGTACCTTCAAATGGGCTGAAACTTTACAGAAAACAAGTCAACATAAATTGGACCAAGAATTATAGACATCTGGGTGGATCGTGGAACAAAAATGTTCCCAAAATCGTAATAGAATTCAGAAAGTAATGCATTTAAACAGGTAAACCAGTTATCTGTATATAAATTGGACAAAGAATTATAGACATCTGCGTAGGTCGTGGAACGAAAATATTTCAAAAGTTACACTAGAATTCAGAAAGTGCTGCATTTTATATACAGTCACATGAAACTGCCGCGGAATCTTTTTAATATCTCGAAAACTAAGCGAGATAGAGCAAAATGGTTAAAATTTTTGCCTTTGGGTGTTAATACACCCATAAAACCCTTTTAGTGAAATCAAATTTTAGCTAACTCTACTAGATTTTAAAATTGCAAATATCTCATAAACTACTAATGCTAGAACGAAAAGGACGTTTATTTGGTTTTTCGCCTCTAACTCGAAAACTAAGCGAGATAGAGCAAAATGGTTAAAATTTTTGGCTTTTGGGTGTTAATACACCCATAAAACCTGTTTAGTGAAATCAAATATTAGCTAACTCCGTTAGATTTTAAAATTGCAAATATCTCATAAACTACTAATGCTAGAACGAAAAGGACATTTATTTGGTTTTTCGCCTATAACTCGAAAACTAAGCGAGATAGAGCAAAATGGTTAAAATTTTTGCCCTTAGGGTGTTAATACACCCATAACACTCTTTTAGTGAAATCAAATTTTAGCTAACTCTGCTAGATTTTAAAATTGCAAATATCTCATAAACTACTAATGCTAGAACGAAAAGGACGTTTATTTGGTTTTTCGCCTTTAACTCGAAAACTAAGCGAGATAGAGCAAAACGGTTAAAATTTTTGCCTTTTGGGTGTTAGTACACCCATAAAACCTGCTTAGTGAAATCAAATTTTAGCTAACTCTGCTAGATTTTAAAATTGCAAATATCTCATAAACTACTAATGCTAGAACGAAAAGGACGTTTATTTGGTTTTTCGCCTATAACTCGAAAACTAAGCGAGATAGAGCAAAATGGTTAAAATTTTTGCCCTTTGGGTGTTAATACACCCATAAAACCCTTTTAGTGAAATCAAGTTTTAGCTAACTCTGCTAGATTTTAAAATTGCAAATATCTCATAAACTACTAATGCTAGAACGAAAAGGACGTTTATTTGGTTTTTCGCCTCTAACACCCAGAGGGCAAAAATTTTAACCATTTTGCTCTACCTCGCTTAGTTTTCGAGTTTTGCATTTATATGAAACTGTCACGGTCTTTTTCGGGTAGTAGTACGGCGTTTTTACATCGTACCTTCAAATGGGCTGAAACTTCACAGGAAATATCTAGACATAAATTGGACCAAGAATTATGAACATCTGTGTAGGTCGTGGAACAAAAATGTTCCGAAAATCGTAATAGAATTCAGAAAGTGCTGCATTTCCCATGTATTTATATGAAAATGCCACGGTCTTTTTCGGGTAGTAGTACGGCGTTTTTACATCGTGCCTTCAAATGGGCTGAAACTTTACAGGAAATATCTAGACATAAATTGGACCAAGAATTATGAACATCTGTGTATATTGTGGAACAAAAATGTTCCGAAAATCGTAATAGAATTCAGAAAGTGCTGCATTTCCCATGTATTTATATGAAAATGCCACGGTCTTTTTCGGGTAGTAGTACGGCGTTTTTACATCGTACCTTCAAATGGGCTGAAACTTTACAGGAAATATCTAGACATAAATTGGACCAAGAATTATGAACATCTGTGTAGATCGTGGAACAAAAATGTTCCGAAAATCGTAATAGAATTCAGAAAGTGCTGCATTTCCCATACATTTATATGAAACAGTCACGGTCTTTTTCGGGTAGTAGTACGGCGTTTTTACATCGTAGCTTTAAACAGGCTGAAACTTTACAGAAAACAAGTCAACATAAATTGAATCAAGATTTATAGACATCTGGGCGGATGGTGGAACAAAAATATTCCGAAAATCGTAATAGAATTCAGAAAGTGCTGCATTTCCCATGTATTTATATGAAAATGCCACGGTCTTTTTCGGGTAGTAGTACGGCGTTTTTACATCGTAGCTTAAAACGGACTGAAACTTTACAGAAAACAAGTCAACATAAATTGGACAAAGAATTATGAACATCTGTGTAGATCGTGGAACAAAAATGTTCCGAAAATCGTAATAGAATTCAGAAAGTGCTGCATTTCCCATGTATTTATATGAAAATGCCACGGTCTTTTTCGGGTAGTAGTACGGCGTTTTTACATCGTAGCTTCAAACGGGCTGAAACTTTACAAAAAATAAGTCAACATAAATTGGACCAAGAATTATAGACGTCTGGGCGCATCGTGGAACAAAAATGTTCCGAAAATCGTAATAGAATTCAAAAAATGCTGCATTTCCCATATATTTATATGAAAATGCCACGGTCTTTTTCGGGTAGTAGTACGGCGTTTTTACATCGTAGCTTAGAACGGGCTGAAACTTTACAGAAAACAAGTCAACATAAATTCAACCAAGATTTATAGACATCTGGGCGGATCGTGGAACAAAAATATTCCGAAAATCGTAATAGAATTCAGAAAGTGCTGCATTTCCCATACATTTATATGAAACTGTCACGGTCTTTTTCGGGTAGTAGTACGGCGTTTTTACATCGTAGCTTTAAACGGGCTGAAACTTTACAGAAAACAAGTCAACATAAATTGGACCAAGAATTATAGACATCTGGGCGGATCGTGGAACAAAAATGTTCCCAAAATCGTAATAGAATTCAGAAAGTAATGCATTTCCTATATATTTATGTGAAAATGCTACGGTCTTTTTCGGGTAGTAATACGGCGTTTTCACACCGTAGTTCCAAATGTGTTGAAACTTTGCAAAAATTATAGGAAGGTAAATTCGATCAATATTTAGAGATATCTGTCTACTTTGTGGAACAAAAATATTCTGAAAATTACTATAGAATTCAGAAAGTACCGCATTTTCCATACATTTACATGAAACAGGCACGGTCTTTTTCGGGTAGTAGTACGGCGTTTTTACACAGTGACTCCAAATGAGTTAGAAATTTACAAAAATTATCTGGATGTAAATTCGACCAACAATAGTAGCGAGTTTTTTAGGTCGTGGAACAAAAATGTTCCGCAAATCGAACTAGACTCCAGAAAGTGCAGTGATTTCTATACATTTCTATAAAAATGCCACGGTCTTTATGGGATACTAGTACGGCGTTTTTATACGATAACTCCAAAAAGGTCTAAACTTTACAGAAATTATCTGGACGTGAATTTTATCCCCAATTATAGCCTTTTGTGTAGGTCATGGAACAAAAATGTGCCGAAAATCACAATAGAATTCACAAACTACTACGATTTCTATACATTTATATGACAATGACACTTTTTCCGGTAGTTGCACGGCGTAAACCAGTTATCTGTATATAAATTGGACAAAGAATTATAGACATCTGCGTAGGTCGTGGAACGAAAATATTTCAAAAGTTACACTAGAATTCAGAAAGTGCTGCATTTTATATACAGTCACATGAAACTGCCGCGGAATCTTTTTAATATCTCGAAAACTAAGCGAGATAGAGCAAAATGGTTAAAATTTTTGCCTTTGGGTATTAATACACCCATAAAACCTTTTTAGTGAAATCAAATTTTAGCTAACTCTGCTAGATTTTAAAATTGCAAATATCTCATAAACTACTAATGCTAGAACGAAAAGGACGTTTATTTGGTTTTTCGCCTATAACTCGAAAACTAAGCGAGATAGAGCAAAATGGTTAAAATTTTTGCCCTTTGGGTGTTAATACACCCATAAAACCCTTTTAGTGAAATCAAATTTTAGCTAACTCTGCTAGATTTTAAAATTGCAAATATCTCATAAACTACTAATGCTAGAACGAAAAGGACGTTTATTTGGTTTTTCGCCTATAACTCGAAAACTAAGCGAGGTAGAGCAAAATGGTTAAAATTTTTGCCCACAGGGTGTTCATACACCCATAAAACCTGTTTAGTGAAATCAAATTTTAGCTAACTCTGCTAGATTTTAAAATTGCAAATATCTCATAAACTACTAATGCTAGAACGAAAAGGACATTTATTTGGTTTTTCGCCTATAACTCGAAAACTAAGCGAGATAGAGCAAAATGGTTAAAATTTTTGCCCTTAGGGTGTTAATACACCCATAACACCCTTTTAGTGAAATCAAATTTTAGCTAACTCTGCTAGATTTTAAAATTGCAAATATCTCATAAACTACTAATGCTAGAACGAAAAGGACGTTTATTTGGTTTTTCGCCTTTAACTCGAAAACTAAGCGAGATAGAGCAAAACGGTTAAAATTTTTGCCTTTTGGGTGTTAGTACACCCATAAAACCTGCTTAGTGAAATCAAATTTTAGCTAACTCTGCTAGATTTTAAAATTGCAAATATCTCATAAACTACTAATGCTAGAACGAAAAGGACGTTTATTTGGTTTTTCGCCTATAACTCGAAAACTCAGCGAGATAGAGCAAAATGGTTAAAATTTTTGCCCTTTGGGTGTTAATACACCCATAAAACCCTTTTAGTGAAATCAAGTTTTAGCTAACTCTGCTAGATTTTAAAATTGCAAATATCTCATAAACTACTAATGCTAGAACGAAAAGGACGTTTATTTGGTTTTTCGCCTATAACTCGAAAACTAAGCGAGGTAGAGCAAAATGGTTAAAATTTTTGGCCCTTTCGGTGTTAATACACCCATAGAACCTTTTTAGTGAAATCAAATTTTAGCTAACTCTGCTAGATTTTAAAATTGCAAATATCTCATAAACTACTAATGCTAGAACGAAAAGGACGTTTATTTGGTTTTTCGCCTCTAACACCCAGAAGACAAAAATTTTAACCATTTTGCTCTATCTCGCTTAGTTTTCGAGTTATAGGCGAAAAACCAAATAAACGTCCTTTTCGTTCTAGCATTAGTAGTTTATGAGATATTTGCAATTTTAAAATCTAGCAGAGTTAGCTAAAATTTGATTTCACTAAACAGGTTTTATGGGTGTATTAACACCCTGTGGGCAAAAATTTTAACCATTTTGCTCTATCTCGCTTAGTTTTCGAGTTAGAGGCGTAAAACCAAATAAACGTCCTTTTCGTTCTAGCATTAGTAGTTTATGAGATATTTGCAATTTTAAAATCTAGCAGAGTTAGCTAAAATTTGATTTCACTAAAAGGGTTTTATGGGTGTATTAACACCCAAAGGGCAAAAATTTTAACCATTTTGCTCTATCTCGCTTAGTTTTAGAGTTATAGGCGAAAAACCAAATAAACGTCCTTTTCGTTGTAGCATTAGCAGTTTATGAGATATTTGCAATTTTAAAATCTAGCAGAGTTAGCTAAAATTTGATTTCACTAAAAGGGTTTTATGGGTGTATTAACACCCAACGGGCAAAAATTTTAACCATTTTGCTCTATCTCGCTTAGTTTTCGAGTTATAGGCGAAAAACCAAATAAACGTCCTTTTCGTTCTAGCATTAGTAGTTTATGAGATATTTGCAATTTTAAAATCTAGCAGAGTTAGCTAAAATTTGATTTCACTAAACAGGTTTTATGGGTGTATGAACACCCTGTGGGCAAAAATTTTAACCATTTTGCTCTATCTCGCTTAGTTTTCGAGTTAAAGGCGAAAAACCAAATAAACGTCCTTTTCGTTCTAGCATTAGTAGTTTATGAGATATTTGCAATTTTAAAATCTAGCAGAGTTAGCTAAAATTTGATTTCACTAAAAAGGTTTTATGGGTGTATTAACACCCATAGGGCAAAAATTTTAACCATTTTGCTCTACCTCGCTTAGTTTTCGAGTTATAGGCGAAAAACCAAATAAACGTCCTTTTCGTTCTAGCATTAGTAGTTTATGAGATATTTGCAATTTTAAAATCTAGCAGAGTTAGCTAAAATTTTATTTCACTAAAAGGGTTTTATGGGTGTATTAACACCCATCGGGCAAAAATTTTAACCATTTTGCTCTATCTCGCTTAGTTTTCGAGTTATAGGCTAAAACCCAAATAAACGTCCTTTTCGTTCTAGCATTAGTAGTTTATGAGATATTTGCAATTTAAAATCTAGCAGAGTTAGCTAAAATTTGATTTCACTAAAAGGGTTTTATGGGTGTATTAACACCCAAAGGGCAAAAATTTTAACCATTTTGCTCTATCTCGCTTAGTTTTCGAGTTATAGGCGAAAAACCAAATAAACGTCCTTTTCGTTCTAGCATTAGTAGTTTATGAGATATTTGCAATTTTAAAATCTAGCAGAGTTAGCTAAAATTTGATTTCACTAAAAGGGTTTTATGGGTGTATTAACACCCAACGGGCAAAAATTGTAACCATTTTGCTCTATCTCGCTTAGTTTTCGAGTTATAGGCGAAAAACCAAATAAACGTCCTTTTCGTTCTAGCATTAGTAGTTTATGAGATATTTGCAATTTTAAAATCTAGCAGAGTTAGCTAAAATTTGATTTCACTAAGCAGGTTTTATGGGTGTACTAACACCCAAAAGGCAAAAATTTTAACCGTTTTGCTCTATCTCGCTTAGTTTTCGAGTTAAAGGCGAAAAACCAAATAAACGTCCTTTTCGTTCTAGCATTAGTAGTTTATGAGATATTTGCAATTTTAAAATCTAGCAGAGTTAGCTAAAATTTGATTTCACTAAAAGGGTGTTATGGGTGTATTAACACCCTAAGGGCAAAAATTTTAACCATTTTGCTCTATCTCGCTTAGTTTTCGAGTTATAGGCGAAAAACCAAATAAACGTCCTTTTCGTTCTAGCATTAGTAGTTTATGAGATATTTGCAATTTTAAAATCTAGCAGAGTTAGCTAAAATTTGATTTCACTAAAAGGGTTTTATGGGTGTATTAACACCCAACGGGCAAAAATTTTAACCATTTTGCTCTATCTCGCTTAGTTTTCGAGTTATAGGCGAAAAACCAAATAAACGTCCTTTTCGTTCTAGCATTAGTAGTTTATGAGATATTTGCAATTTTAAAATCTAGCAGAGTTAGCTAAAATTTGATTTCACTAAACAGGTTTTATGGGT